>OY253745.1:24977491-25502018 GCA_958009045.1 Oxytorus armatus
TACCACCTTTTCGGTACCAGAGTAAACAATCATGCGATTGACCAACAAAGGGGTGGTTTTTATGCATTTCATAACGTTCTTTATTTCCGACGAATCAAGTAACAAAGTCAACAAAAAAAAAATATTGGACGTTATTGGTTTCGCAACTTTCGACACCAGATTTCGAATTACCACCTTTTTGGTACCAGAGTAAACAATCACGCGATGACCAACAAAGGGGTGGTTTTTATGTGTTTCATAACGTTCTTTATTTCCGTCGATTCAAATAACAAAGGCAAAAAAAAATGGTGGACGTTATTGGTCGTAAATTTGGACACCAGATTTCGAATTACCACCTTTTTGGTCCCAGAGTAAACAATCACACGATGACCAACAACGGGGTGGTCTTTTACGCATTTCATAACGTTTTTTATTCCCGTCGATTCATATACGAAAGGCAAAAAAAAAACGGTGGCCGTTATTGGTCGCTAAAACATTCCACAGAGCTGACGATCTCTTCTACGCATTCTTTGTCAGCAAAATTCACGTACCCGTATGCTACGCACGTATTCAACGACGTCAAAGCGCTGGAGAAACAAAAATTGCGCAACATACAAGACAATCTCTGATAACGAGGCAGTTTGATGAATAAAAAAAAGGAAAGAAAAGTTGATTTAAAAATTGGAGGAGAACGTGGAGTTTAAGCGCGTGTGTGCAATTTAACGGTCGAACGATTCCGTTCGAGAAAAACTCCCCGTGCCCTCGAATATAATAGATATATGCTAGCGGTTCTGCCTATAGTAAGCTTCGCTCAGTGCCAGTACGAACATTCGTGATTTTTTACATCCGAGCAAAAATCAGCAATCCCTAAAACCTCCAGATATTAATTTTTCTTTTTTTTTTATCGACAACATTGTTTACTTCACCATTTTGGTTAAGGGGTGAAATAGGGTTACATGGTTCAAAATATCGATTTTTTTAAATTTCATAAATTGTTAGTAAAACTATTGAAAAATATGTTCTCAAAATTTTAAATGAAAATTCCGACTCGTTCTATTGTTATAAGCCATTAAAGTGAGTAGCTCTCCTTCAGGCACCGAGCGCGCCACGTGTTTCAAACGCGTTTTTCTGAAAACGATTTTTTTTTAACTTGCATACACGCTATTTCGAAAAGTTTTCAACCAATCGTTTTGAAAATTCGCAGTTACTTTCTTCATAGTATTGCGCTCTGTATGAACCTAAAATCGGAATATTATCATCATTTTAAATAATTTTTTTTTTGCAAATAAAGTTGTAAAAAATTGCAAAAAATTATACTTTTTTGTTTTGACCCCTGTAAAAAATTCAATTTTCTATTTTTTTTTCATAGCATTTAGGTTCATATAGAAGAGAGATATATAATAAAAGTAAATTCCAACCTTGTTTGATTTCAGATGAAAATTGCGGCTTCCAGAATGTACGCAAAATGCTGAGTCTGATTGTGACCTGCAATATGGGGTCGCTAATATCTTCCGTGTTTTTCAAGGAAATTCTTCAAAAATTTTATAGTATATACTTAAATATATGTATAAAATCTTCTCAAAGTTTCAATAAATTATATTCATTTTTTATACTATAAAAAAATTCATGAAAATCATTGAGAAAACGCTGTCCCAACCCTATTTCCCCCCCTAATCGTAAAATTCAATTTTCCATCACATACATTTGTAAGTTCGGTGTTGAAGTAAATGTCTGCAAAGTCTCATGAAAATCGGTTGATGCGTTCGATCGTAGTCGCCGCGACAAATAGCCGGAGTAGACGTGGCAACGAGTGAAATTAACATCGAAAAATCACGTCATCATTTCGTTCGGTCAATAATTTAACGTTCGGCAGTCTCAAAAATCTACTGGTCACGTTATACTTTTACTTCTTCGTCTCTTGTGTATTCTCGTTGCTCTTTAATTGGACAATGAAAGGACCTCATCATGAGGATATATGAGAGACGTAACTCGGTCCACCGGATGATGAATAAAATTCTTTCCCACGACAATGAGGAGGAAAAAAAGCCTCGAGGGACAGCATGGCATGACCGGTAATCTTACCATCGTTTTTTTATTCTTTAGCTTCTGAAAGGAATCAGGACTTTTCTTCGGACAGGAAAATCCCGATTTTAGGATTTTCCTTCCGAATGGAAAGCCCTAATTTATTCCCATTGTTATAAATGTTCAAACGCAATGTACACGTGGATAGACAATTTTTGAGCTCTCCAATCGATTCGTTGGAAACAATTCGATCAGAGCCTAACTCTCGAACGGAGATTGCTGAAATAAATTGTCTCATTGTCTCTCGTTTCTGCGGAGATGCAGTATCATGATGAATGCAAAGTGACGAGCGACGAGTTCTCGGAATATACACGCCCATCATAATGATTCTATGGATCATATACGTGTGTACATATATAATATACCATGCGTGTATGGAGTGTTGAAGGGAAACGTCCGACGAGCGGGATCGGTTCGTTTCCCCGTCGCGAATTAGATAATTGTGGCGATTAAGCTCGCCGACAACGTACGAGTGGCTGTATACGAGAAGCTTGGCAAATGATACTATACACGCGGTATATTATAATATATACGTATATAGTAATGTATGAATGTACTAATTTACCACCAGGGACCACCGGGATTAACTCCAAGTATGTGCACATTTACAATTTATTTAATTGCACAAACTACAGTGACTTCGCCAGGATCCATTATTCCGAGTTAAAATTTAGACACATCGAGTAACCTTCGTTGGCTTCAAATGCATAAAAACTAACATTCTCACTTCGCTACGACGAAGGGTTCTTGAACCCATTTGCTTACTGTTAGAATCTACCTGGAGGTTGAAATTAAAGAGAAATCCTACTCCTCGATCTTTTTTTCGCTTTAGGAACCTGATTTATGACCTGATTTAAGGAGGCACGGAAATTAATTGGGGTAAAAGTAAGTTTTAAAGGATTTACAAGCGAGGGCCTTACTAGTATTAAATCACATCAGACCATAACCTAACCACCTTTATGTTGTCAGTTAAGCGCCATCAGTAGGCTTTAGTTTTCAGTATGTGTCATTTTTTCAAAGTGTAAAGACCATAGTTTTTTCGAACTCCAAATATGTCGACTTTTGTGCCAACGAAACGCAATTTGCGGGAAGCTTTACTCTGATTCTATTTGAAGAAAAAAGCAGCTGAAGGTCATCGATTGTTGTGTGAGGCTTATGGGAACCATGCTCCATCAATTTCAATTTGTGAGTACTGGTTTAGACGGTTCATAAGTGGTGATTTTGACACGGAGGGTAAGGAACGTGAAGGAAGACCAGAAACGTTTGAAGATGCAGAATTGGAGGCATTATTGAACGAAGACTCCAATTGTTACCAGACTCCATTGTTACCTCAATTTGTTACCATTTTTGCACAATAAAGACCAAATTTTCACTATGAGGTGTACAAGTACGTACTTGTACACCTAATAGTAACAATCGAACTTTGGTGGAGATTGTGTGCGTCGATTCTTAAAATTTTAACAATATTGACCGTACCGTTTGTTCCGAGTACGATATAAAAGTTCACCACTTTCGATCGAACGAAGCACGGAGCTTTGTGGAGACCGTCGCTCCGGGGATTTGTCATCACCGATTTGGTGCGCAATCAACAAACTCAGGTCTTTAAAAAACTCACGGTCGACATATTAAATATGATGGATAACGTAAAAAATAAAAAAATCGTATTTCATCGTGTAATTTGAATGGAATTATTGTCACCAAGATGATTTCCACGTTATAAATTATGAGTTTTGGATGTAACAGCTAATAATTGTAAAAGCCCAACGTATCCTTGCCAAAGATGCATCAAAACTTGTCGCAAGAGGAATAAGCGAACAAAATACAGGAAAAGTAACAGAAAAATGTTTGGAAATACCTAACGAACAACTTTGATTCAATAAGCTCAACGACTTTCAATTTATCGTAGCGTTATGAGGAAACATCAAGTTGGAGAGGTTCGGATTCACCATGTACATGAACGACAGGCATCCGGCGACTCCCGAGTCATTGACTGTTTTATAGTTGACATTTTATTTTTTAATATCAACAAATGAGAAGAACGCAATTAATAATAATAACATTGACTATGAATTGACATACGTAGCTGTACTTGTATTCAATATTTTTTTTACTTTAAAGTAATAGTCGTGCTTCCTTAAGGGGGTAAATAGGGTTAGGACAGCGTTTTGTCAATGATTTTCATGAATTTTTTTATAGTATAAAAAATGAATATAATTTATTGAAACTTTGAGAATATTTTATACAAGTATTTAGGTATATACTATAAAGTTTTTATACATATATTTAAGAGTATACTATAAAATATTAGCGACCCCATATTGCAGGTCACAATCAGACTCAGCATTTTGCGTACATTCTGGAAGCTGCAATTTTGATCTGAAATCAAACGAGGTTGGAATTTACTTTTATTATATGACTCTCTTCTATATGAACCTAAATGCTATCAAAAAAATAGAAAATTGAATTTTTTACAGGGGTCAAAACAAAAAAAGCATAATTTTTTACCATTTTTTACAACTTTATTTGCAAAAAAAAAATTATTTTAAATAACGATAATCTTCCGATTTTAGGTTCATATAGAGCGCAATACTATGGAGAAAGCAACTGCCAATTTTCAAAACGATTGGTTGAAAACTTTTCAAACTAGCGTGTACGCAAGTTGAAAAAAAGTCGTTTTCAGAAAAACGCGTTTGAAAAAATAGTACCAAGAAAAACAAGCAATATGGGGTCGCTAATATTTTATAGTATATACCTAAATATATGTATACAAATTTTATAGTTTATACTTAAATATATGTATAAAATATTCTCAAAGTTTCAATAAATTATATTCATTTTTTATACTATAAAAAAATTCATGAAAATCATTGAGAAAACGCTGTCCTAACACTATTTCCCCCCTTAATGGCTTATAACAATAGAACGAGTCGGAATTTTCATTAAAAATTTTGGGAACATATTTTTCAATAGTTTTACTAACAATTTATGAAATTAAAAAAAAATCGATTTTTTGAACCGTCTAACCCTATTTCCCCCCTTAAGACGTTTTAGTCTTTAAGTTCGGATAAATTTGATAAAGAGTAAACATTTCGACCCGGTTAACATGTTATTTGTATTACGAATAAATTTATGAATCTTAATTTCGTGGAAAGAGCGATCTCGTCTTTCTTCGAAATTCGAACAGATGCTTGACATCCTTGTCGAGTGGTTCAACAACTATGCACCAGGTCTCATTGCCCGAATCTTCTTGTCCCCCTCCGTTTGTATATCTGTATGGATCTCGGAATCTCGGTTGCCTAAAGAGAGGTAGGCCGTATATATCTCGGTTCCACTCTTATATTCTTCGTGCCGGTCTTTCCCGTTAATCGTTAACAGCCCTCTCTCGCTCTCGTCTCCTTAAACCACTTAATCTCGTGCAAGACCGCCGGTGACGTCCCGACAAGTGCGTGCGTGTTATTCATCGCTCTATCTCTCTCTCTCAACCGGCAAAAAGGGAGATTACACAATGATCGAGAACAGATGGTCGTAAGTGGAGGAAAGTCACCAATGAAATCAATGAAAGGCTGTTCTCGTCTCTGTGAGAGTTTGTTTCGTTAATTAAACGGAGTTGTACTTCCGATGGAGATAAACTTTTCATTCTATGTTTTCATTCGAGTTTTCGTAATAGAGGCAGTCTTAATGAGGCTTCACTCTTTGTGGTAAGTTTGAGTGGCCACTATTTTCTTTCTAATTAAACATTTTTTTCATTTTTCCGGGGTAACATTTTTGTGTAAAGCATCAGGAGTATTATAGTGCAGAAATAAGTTGATTTTCGTTTAAAATTAATGTCGAAAGAACTATTGATTCCCAAAAAAGTTTAAAAAAAAATGTAATTTTGTGGGATTCGCAAAAATTACAGTAAAATCTGTACTTCATCAGCCTTTCTCGATTCGACGATTAACTTGAAGGTTTTTTTTTTCAATTATAATCTTTAGCCTTCAAATTTTTAACGAGACTTTAATATTCCCAACGTGAAATGTATGTCTCGTCGTTATAATATCCACCTCGAGAGAAAGGAACCGGATGAAATGTGCCACAAGGACAAAATGTCTATCCCAAGTATGGAACATGTGTCTCCCTTGCGAGAAGTTCAAATGGACTGAGAAACTCTCGAATGGTCGTCGTGGAGGACAACTGAGGGAGTTCGAGTTGGAAGTTGGAAGGACAAAATCCAGATTCTTCGGTCGCCATCTTTCTCTCTCTCTCTCTCTCTCTCTCTCTTTTCTCTCTTTCCTCGGGTTTGGATCGAGACCCCACGAGAACACGTTCACCTCGCGAATCGATAAGAGAGGAGAACGGAAAGAAAAAAAAACCGCGCGAGTTCGCCGCCTCGCGGAGCGACGAATAATAATAATCACTGATGTTGGTTATACGAAAAATCATCGTGGCGTGAAGGACCCCGACAAACGAGCGAACAGTACGTTTTACATCCCGTTCAATTTTCTCCTTTTTTTACATCATTTTTATCGTAATATTGAACCATGAGCGGTGAACCGAAAGAATGTGCACATAGAACTTTATTAACGGAAGAAAAAACTGAAAAAATCCCAGTTTTTGCTATTTTCCCAAAAAAACCTACAAACATACATTATTAAAGTAATCTTAAATTTGCATATTTACTTTATTGACGGATTTCCTTCGATTTTCCTTCATTTTTATTCGAAAACTACGTGAATGGAGTGAGAAAATGCAGTGTTAATTGGTATTTATATTTTCGTAGCTATGATCAAAATTTTTAAATAAATAAATTACTCCAAATAAATTATTCCGAGGGGTAGTAAGTGCGAAAATTCGCTAAAAATAATAATTGAACATAAGCATATTTTTTTTATGTTTACAGAATTCTTGAGGTCTCAAAGCACCTTGATTATCATTCTCCTCTATTAAGGGGGGAAATAGGGTTAGACGGTTGAAAAAATCGATTTTTTTTTAATTTCATAAATTGTTAGTAAAACTATTGAAAAATATGTTCCCAAAATTTTTTATGAAAATTCCAACTCGTTCTATTGTTATAAGCCATTAAGGGGGGAAATAGGGTTAGAACAGCGTTTTCTCAATGAATTTCATGAATTTTTTTATAGTATAAAAAATTAATATAATTTATTGAAACTTTGAGAATATTTTATACTTATATTTGAGTATATACTATAAAATTTTTATACATATATTTAAGTATATACTATAAAATATTAGCGACCCCATATTGCTTGTTTTTCTTGGTACTATTTTTTCAAACGCGTTTTTCTGAAAACGACTTCTTTTGAACTTGCATACACGCTAGTTTGAAAAGTTTTCAACCAATCGTTTTGAAAATTGGCACTTACTTTCTTCATAGTATTGCGCTCTATATGAACCTAAAATCGGAATATTATCATCATTTAAAATAATTTGTTTTTGCAAATAAAGTTGTAAAAAATGGCAAAAAATCATGCTTTTTTGTTTTGACCCCTGTAAAAAATTCAATTTTCAATTTTTTTCATAGCATTTAGGTTCATATAGAAGAGAGACATATAATGAAAGTAAATTCCAACCTCGTTTGATATCAGATGAAAATTGCGGCTTCCAGAATGTACGCAAAATGCTGAGTCTGATTGTGACCTGCAATATGGGGTCGCTAATATTTTATAGTATATCCTTAAATATATGTATAAAATATTCTCAAAGTTTGAATAAATTATATTAATTTTTTATACTATAAAAAAATTCATGAAAATCGTTGAGAAAACGCTGTCTTAACCTTATTTCCCCCTTAACATGCACGAAAATAGTCGGGTACTTGTTCGTAGCATTGGCTTTCGGTCGTGAGTTCATTGACGCGTTAACAAAGCTCATCGCGAGCGATGACTTGCATTTATGGCACGGTGCAGAGTGCAGTCCGAGTGTCTCGTACGGATATCCATGTACGGGTAGTCGAACTATTTGAATAACGAGAAGGTGTAAATTGGAATGTGCGTGGAGTGCACGACCAGAGATCCCTCCCTCCCCGCTCCTCCTTACTCTTCGTGCTTTTTATCAAGCCTTTCGAAACAGTTTTGTGTTTTTTTTTTTCGAATTCCACTCGAAGCCATCGTTTCTTTGGAACACCGAAGGGAGGCAACGACTCGTGACGTGAGTACTCGAGAGAGCTTCTCGGACATTATGCTCACTGTATATATTGCTCGCGACGATATTTTCCCAAGGTCTTGCACAGATGAAAACACAACTACAACAAGAGAGAAAGAGAGCTAGTGGTCCTCTCTCTTTCTCTATGGAATAGACTTTGTTTCTTCTCTCTCATCGTGACTGGATAATTGGGTGCTGGACAGATCTGTGTGTGGATGGAACGCCTGGAATTTCATTCCTTGAATCGCAATCGATTATTCAACTCTCGCCGCGAGCGTATTATCACGGTACAAAGTTTGAACTACGGGAAATCTCTCTCGTGGCTTCTCTTCCACCTGGCGTTACGCGATCTTGGTTAAGAGGGATGGAGAAGAAGCGGCCAGTTTTGCATCTCAGGGATACGCTGCGAAAACATCTCAACGGTACAACACCATCGTTGCAGCAATATCGCTTTTGGATTGCCACAAGAATTTATTGAAATCGTGCGCCGGTGTTCGAGTCGCTGTGGGGGTACACCGGGGCGAAATAACTCGAGGGATCGGCCGCGAACCTCGATCGATCGTAACGAGATTATCCCTGGTGATTTATATATATACAGAGAACGAGAAGGCCATATCCATTCCCGATTACATGAACAATTTGCTTCGAAACATTGTAAAGTACCTTGAGAACCGAAAGCATTGGGGATTATTGCCGGAGCATTTTCTATATATAGAGGACCGAACGAAGGATCGTGGAAATTGTTCTTTAGACAATATACGATATAATTTTGATTTCCGGTTAGTGATAGCAGGAAAGCGAATTTCGATGACTTTGTGAATCAAGGGTCTGATGGTGAAAAATGTATGCGGATGGAATTGAAATTTTGATTTTCTTCATTCAAATATCGATCTATGGATTATCCAATTATTATTGTACGATAATTACCGAGGGTCAAACTTCTTTCGATAGATAAATGTAGTCGAACCCTCGTATGTACAAAATTATGGTACAGAAACAACCCTAACAGCTAATTCATAATCGTGAAAATATCCGCATTTTGGATAATGTACGCGTTACGGACTACGTGTTCTTTCGATCATGATCAAGTTTTATCGATTTACGAGGTCTGTTCAAAAAGTATCGCGAATTTTTTATTTCCGAGGGCTACGTATATTCGATTTTCGATTTTTTGCCAATATTATTTTCTTCACTTCATCAATGTTTTCGTCTGTTGTTGATGTGCTCGGGCGTCCGGAACGAATTTCGTTGTTCGCATCTTCTCGGCCCTCCGAGAACATTTTGTATCACCGATAAACGTTGCTTTGGTCCAAGGTAGCTTCGCCATATGCCACAGTCAACATTCGGAATGCGTCCGCGCACTTAATTTTTTATTTCACACAAAATTTCATACAGATTCTTTGATCCATTTTTTGGAATAGGCAAAAATCGAAGACAAGCCAAAACCCGTCTAACCAAAGCAGCTGTCAACAATTAACTAAACATTCAAAATGGCCGATTTTGTCAACATAAGTGAGGGACATGAGTACCAACCTAACGCCACAAAAAATCGAAAATCGAATATACGTAGCCCGCGGGAATTCAAAATTCGCGATACTTTTTGAACAGACCTCGTAAATAACATTCAAATCGACATGTATTTGACGTGATGTAAATACATACTGTTTTCGAATAAGTAATATATCATTTTTGTATCGCCGAATGATCCAAAAGTACACGTTCCAACGGGAAAAAAATTGATCATCAGTTACTCCCATCTAACGCGTTCATTCAGACATTCATTCATAAAACAGATCCAACAAAAAAAGGAACGCTGAAGTTAGTCATTATTTTTTTGGCAAAGGTAGCTTCACCATACGCAACAGTCCACATTCGGAATGCGTCCGCGCACTAAATTTTGTTTTTCATACAAAATTTCATACAGATTCTTTGATCCATTTTTTGGAATAGGCAAAAATTGAAGACAAGCCAACACACGTCTATTGGATTTACTCTCATAACGATACTGAGAATTAGCTAATAAAGAAGTGACGGTTACAAAAACCACTCGACATCGATGGCGCCGGAGAGTCGGCTGAGAGTTGACATAACCATAAACATGGGCAGTGATTTCTTGGGAAGAAAGAACTAAGCTTTCTTTCTTCACGTGACGAATATGCTTTTGGTCTTTGTGACCAGCCTTTAGTCTTCTGAAGTATTCCGGAGAGTTAAGACAGATCTTCCTCGTGTGTCAAGAATAAAATTCACGTTCAAATATAATTCACTGCGTTATACATTATTTATCTACCCATTCCCAATAGGTTATGGGCCCAGACACATTGTGCATTAACTGTGTATTTTAAAGAATTAAGTGAACTTATTGTAAGTGAGATTTTGCGTGTTATAGTGTTGAAATTGAGTGACAATGGATAAGTCAAAGGACAGGAGAAATATAACGCCATTCAATGGCAGTAAATACAATGCATGGAAACATCGAATCAGGAATTTTTTATTTGAACTAGATGTGCTTAAAGTGATTGACGAACAACCTCCTGATCCAGTGACAAGAAAGTGGAACAAAGCTGAACGAGTTGCTAAATGTGTTATTGTTGAATATTTAGCTGATGTTTGCCTCAAGTATGATACACCTACAAGCACTGCAAAATCTATTCTGAAGAGTTTAGTCAATATTTATGAGAGAAAAGTGCTGCGACCGAAGTATCAGTTCGCAATCGCCTGAGCAGATTAAAAATGAAAAATGAAAACGAAGATACCAGTGCCAAAGTATTACAAGTCGGAACAGAAGCTCCCCGAGCTAATCAAAATTATCAACCAAAAGGACAACGCGGAAATTACAGAGAAAAATCAACAACACCGTGCAGATCGAAACAGAACGATCCATACAATTCAAACGGTACAATCGGAGGCAGCAAATAATACATCCGGATTTGCTTTTATGACTGGCGAGTATGAGGAGTATGCTGGTGACAAATTAATGTTCCTGTTGGACTCAGGAGCATCAGATCATCTGGTCAACACAGACACCATCTTCTCAGAAGTGATTGAGCTACACCCACCAATGAAAATTTCTGTAGCGAAAAGTGGCGAATTTATCAATGCAACGAAGAAAGGGAAAATCAACGTCACGAGTAATCTGGGAGTTCACGTGGCTCTTGAAGATGTTCTCTATTCCCCAGAGGTGCCATACAATTTGCTGTCAGTAAGAAAAATGCAACGGGCAGGGATGACAATCATATTCAATGAAACAGGAGTACAGATAAGCAAAGACGGTGAAATGGTAATGTACGGTAAACCATTAAATAATTTAGTGTCTGTTGAATTCGAAATTACAAAAGGCGTAAATTCTCACGTATACAATATTAATGGGAATAATTACGATTTATGGCATCAAAGATTAGGTCATATTGGTAAAACAAAATTTTTAAGAGCTGAAGAATAAACAAATGGTCGAGGATGTGACTCGTCTCGAAAAAGTAATACCAAATGACGATTTATGCAAGGCCTGTATCAATGGTAAACAAGTCCGGTTACCGTTTAAAAAAACGAAAGATAAAAGTCACATAAAAAGACCATTGTTCATTATTCACACAGACGTATGCGGTCCGATCAGTCCCTCAACAATAAATAACAAAAATTATTACGTATCTTTCATTGATGAATTTACTCACTATACTGTAACATATTTAATTGCGCATAAATCGGATGTGTTCTCGGTTTTTAAAAGACTATGTTGCAAAGAGCGAGGCTCATTTCAATTTGAAGATCGTAAATTTGTATTGTGATAACGGTCGAGAATATTTATCGAATGAAATGAAACAGTATTGCGTACAGAAAGGGATCAGCTATCATTTGACGGTTCCACATACGCCTCAGTTAAATGGAGTCGCGGAACGCATGAATCGAACGATCACCGAAAGAGCACGTGCGATGGTAAACGGTGCAAAATTAGAAAAATCGTTCTGGGGTGAAGCAGTATTAACTGCTACGTATTTAATCAATTTAACATCGACGAAAGCTCTCAAAATTGACAAAACTCCATTTGAATTGTGGCACGGTAAAAAGCCCAAAATAAAGTATTTGAAAATTTTTGGCTCAACAGTCTATGTACATAATAAAACCAGGAAACGAAAATTCGATGAAAAATCCTGGAAAGGTGTTTTAGTTGGATTTAAACCAAACGGATACAAAGTTTGGGATGTTGAGACGGAGAAATGCGTAACAGTAAGAGACGTTATTGTTGATGAAATAAATTACCTGAAATCTCGGCCAGTTATGAAAGAAAGAAACTCAGAAGCCACTCACGAAACCGATGCATCGGACATAAAGTCAAAATTAACAGAAATTGTGAGTAAATCTGATATTGATAAATCAGATGGATTCGAACTAAGTAAATCTGATATTGATAAATCAGATGGATTCGAACTGAGTAAATCTGATATTGATAAATCAGATGGATTCGAACTGAGTAAATCTGATATTGGTAAATCAGATGGATTCGAACTGAGTAAATCTGATATTGGTAAGTCAGATGGATTCGAAAGGAGTAAATCTGATATTGATAAATCAGATGGATTCGAACTGAGTAAATCTGATATTGATAAATCAGATGGATTCGAACTGAGTAAATCTGATATTGATAAATCAGATGGATTCGAACTGAGTAAATCTGATATTGATAAATCAGATGGATTCGAAAGGAGTAAATCTGATAGTAAAGGGAAATCAGATACACTGAAGCCGATAGATATGGAAGTAATGAAAAACTCTGAGTTGAGTAAATCTGTACGCGAAACAGATAAATCTGTAGTAAAGGAAACAGATGGTAAACAAGAGAAAAGGAGGAGTGAAAGAATTAAAAATCTTTCTCCTATTTCATACAACGAAACTGAGTCATCCAATGATTACCTCTTGTGTGCTCAGTCAGTTGTTTGTAAAATACCCACGTCATTAGAGGAGATAAAAACAAGAGATGATAGAGCTAAATGGGAGCGAGCGATTGAAGACGAAATAAATTCATTGAAAACAAACAAAACTTGGACATTAAGTAACAAAACCAAATGGTAAAAATATTGTGGACTGTAAATGGGTATTCGCGCTTAAAAATGATGAATTTGGAAATCCTACGAAATACAAGGCTCGTTTAGTTGCTCGTGGTTTCAGTCAAAAATATTTAGTAGACTACGATGAAACTTTTGCGCCGGTCGCGAGGATTACAAGTTTTAGATTCATTGTTGCTTTCGCAAATCAACATGATTTATTGATTCACCATATGGATGTTAAAACAGCATTCTTGAATGGTGTATTGAAAGAAGAAATTTATATGAGAGTCCCAGACGGTATCAAATGTAATCAAAATGAAGTTTGCAAATTACACAAAGCTCTGTATGGTTTAAAACAGGCAGCAAGGTGTTGGTTTGAGATGTTTGAGATAGCACTTTTGGAAAAAGGGTTTCAAAATTCCTCAGGCGATCGGTGTATTTATATCCTAGATAAAGGAAGTGTTTCGCAGAACATTTATGTGGTATTGTATGTGGATGACCTTGTGATTACAACGGGTAATATTGAAACAATGCAAAGATTCAAAAATTATTTGATGAACAGATTTCGTATGACAGATTTAAATGAGATTAAATTGTTTTTGGGAATCAAAATTGAGAGAACTAATGGAAAATTAACATTAGATCAAAGTGCATACATAAAAACAGTTTTAGACAAATTTAATATGCGCGATTGTAAACCTATCGATACACCCCTTCAAATGAAATTGGATTATGAAGCTTTAAATTCAGATGAACATTATGATGCTCCTTGCAGAAGTTTGCTAGGATGTTTGATGTACATTATGATATGTACTAGACCGGATTTGAGCAGCGCGGTAAACATTTTGAGTCGATATGCGAATAAAAATAATAAAGAACTTTGGCAAAATTTGAAACGAGTTTTGAAATATCTCAAAGGGTCCGCTGATATTAAACTAACTTATGTTAAAACTAAATTTGTTGATCTCTTGAGCGGATATGTTGATTCTGATTGGGGTGGAAGTGAAGGTACAGATCGAAAAAGTACGACCGGTTATTTGTTTAAATTATATGAACGATGCACGATCTGTTGGAATACAAAGAAACAAGCATCGGTAGCCAGCTCATCTACACAGGCTGAGTACATGGCGTTGTATGAAGCAGTAAAAGAGGCATTGTGGTTAAAATCATTGGCCATCAGCATTAATATAAAAATTTCAGATCCTATTATAATATATGAAGATAACACCAGTTGTATGTGTATTGCAAATAATCCAAGCAGTCACAAGCGATCGAAACACATCGATATCAAGTATCATTTTTCAAGAGAACAAATCGAGAAAAATGTAATAAAATTGAATTTTATTCCCACAGGAAACCAATTAGCGGATGCACTGACAAAGCCATTGCCAGCTGTAAAATTCTTGGAGTTCAAAATCGGATTTGGCCTGGAATAACTCGACTGCTATATATATAAGTATATATATATATATATATATATATATATATATATATATATACATTAAGATGATTATTTGAAAATACTGTTTGTGAAATGGTTGGATTGGGTTTTTCTGGGTTTCCCCAATCACTCGCAACTAATGTTGGACCATTTTTAATTAGCCCCAGACACGTAGAGAAAATGCGAGGAAGGTTTGTCATTAGTTTAGTGATAAGATGAAATGTCAATATATATAGATAAATTCAAATTTAAGATTGATACACAGTTAATGTAGGTTTAAGGAGAATAGAGTCGATTGATTTTTGAGGTGGTGTATTGGATTTACTCTCATAACGATACTGAGAATTAGCTAATAAAGAAGTGACGGTTACAAAAACCACTCGACATCGATGGCGCCGGAGAGTCGGCTGAGAGTTGACATAACCATAAACATGGGCAGTGATTTCTTGGGAAGAAAGAACTAAGCTTTCTTTCTTCACGTGACGAATATGCTTTTGGTCTTTGTGACCAGCCTTTAGTCTTCTGAAGTATTCCGGAGAGTTAAGACAGATCTTCCTCGTGTGTCAAGAATAAAATTCAAGTTCAAATATAATTCACTGCGTTATACATTATTTATCTACCCATTCCCAATAACGTCTAACCAAAACAGCTGTCAACAATCAACTAAACATTCAAAATGGCCGATTTTGTCAGCATAAGTGAGGGACATGAGTACCAACCTAACGCCACGAAAAAAACGAAAATCGAATATACGTAGCCCGCGGAAATTTAAAATTCGCGATACTTTTTGAACAGACATCGTAAATAACATTCAAATCGACATGTATTTGACGTGATGTAAATACATACTGTTTTCGAATAAGTAATATATCATTTTTCTGTCGTCGAATGATCCAAAAGTACACGTTACAACGGAAAAAAAATTGATCATCAGTTACTCCCATCAAACGCGTTCATTCATACATTCATTCATAAAACAGAACCAACGAAAAAATCAACGCTCAAGTTTTTCATTATTTTTTTGCGCAATGGAAGGAAGCGCAACGGAAATGCAACGGCGTTAAAAGCGAGTAAACGGTGACGAGAAAACTACTATTACGATGCTGCGCCCGTGTACATCACACACGAGATCGTCTTGGCGTGCATACACTCGCGTTCTTCTCGCGGGCGAGTTTGTGGTCGAGAGTTGGTATATTATTTCTACCGGTCCTAAACGAGGTCGGGACCAGCTTCGTCTGGAAGGAGCGTGCAACAACCACACCTCTTCCACCTTTTACCGTGAGCCCACTGACGATTCATATATTGTATATCTATATAATACCTCATCGATACTACAGACAGACTGTGTATACATGTATAAAAGTTTGATCCAACTGAGATCAACCAGTTGGTCGTTTCCTCCAGCTCTCGTGATCCGGAGATCCACGCTGTTGTGATAAACGACGTTATACTGTATCGTAAAATTTCTAGAAGGAATCCGGCAGAGGGAGAGAGAAAGAACAGGAGGAATTCGAGTCAGAGAGAGAGAGGGATCCCGGAGGCACAAAAGAATAACTCGACTCTCCTGGATGACGAACGGGAAGGTGATCCTTCTCGTAGCACTTCTCTACCTTGGACCGAAGAAACTAGGCCGATCTATTAACATAAATGATTTTGTTCTGTAGGAACCGGTTTCTGGATATATACACGGTGGATCATATATAAATCGACGATGAATCTCAAGAGCCCTGAAGAGCCAATTGGAACGGAGCAAAATTGAAATTTATTGAGAGTAAAAAAAAATTAACCGCCGGTTCTTAGGTACTCTATTGTACAGGAATTTTGTTTTTCCACGTTCCACGAACTTTATCCGACGTCGTTCACCGAAACACGTCGGTATTTTGAAAATAATTACGAGGACATTTAGAAAATAGAGCTTAAACTAAATATCCCTTAATCAATTGTTAAAAAAAGAAGTTAGAATTTTTTCTTTGACGTTAAAGTGTCGGACAAATTGAGAGCAGTGTTAGTTTGAGATTTTTATCGGTAACGACAAACAGGATTTTTGAGACAACAAAAATATCTGCAAATTGGTACGTAGTGGTTTTTTCGTATCGATCTGAATCAGAGTGTGAAAAAAGACAAAGATCTTAAACGGTGAGATTCAGGTTTGCGCTGATTTGACCTGGAACGTCTCATAGACATATAATTCTCGAAACGATCGATCGATCTCATGCGGACTCGAGCGGTAAGCATTGCGTAACTAATACCTGCTCGATCGATGAATGCAGCATTCGGTATTATATTCAAACAGTTATAGTCACGGCGGAACGGGGCATTTGATGTAATAGACTCGATAATCCTAAATCTCATTGGTACAGATCGGTAATATCTCTCTCTTTTTCTCTCTCGATTTTCTCGTTCTCACTGGTTGTATTGTAGCTAAATCCATTTCTCATTCTTTTCGTCCCACTCGTTTCTTCCGTCGACTTTTTGCTTTATTCTCGCGAGTACATAGACCGAGTACCGCAGAGTCACGCCGTGAGTCCGAACCCGAGCAATGGAATGGAAAAAATAATGCTTCTTTATCTCTTGCTCAAGCTCCTATTTCGCGCTCTTATCGTCGTTGAAACAAAACGAAACGAAAGCCAAGTAAACGCCGATTGCCGTGGTGTTGTGTTGTTCGGCCGGTCGTTTGCTTCTCTTTAGATATTTCATTCGTTCCAACAACTTTCTCTGCTCGGTGCAATGCTTCGGTATACGGCGGCTTCTCCCCGAAACCTCGGATCCAATCCAGAACTCTTCGGTTATTCGATACGATAAATTGTACGATAATTGGTACCACGTATAATTGGAATTCGGCAACAGTGGATTTGCCTTGGATTGAAAGATAGAAGGCTGGCAATTATAATTCTTTTTGATGTGAAACATCTTTACGCGCGTAGGTAATCATAGATGTACAAAATATAAACGTATTTTAATAAAAAAATCTATTATTAAAGTTAAATAAATTAAATATCTAAAATTTATTAACTCAATTATTTTCATTATCAGAGATCTTTCTAAAATATAATTATAAATAATTATGATAAATAAAGGTATAGACCCAAATAAAGTATATAATATTATATAATATCTAGCTTGAATACGCTCAACCTGGTACCCTCACCCCATAATTAAAAGAAGCACTGGGATTAATCTAGATTTAAAATAAATATAAAATTAAATCAAATTTTCAGTGGAAAAACATAAAATCAATAAAATTAATAAAAAATTCATAATAACTATATAATAAATAAAATTATTATAACTACCTGTTAAAATTATTAATAAAATAATCCACATTCTTAATATAATTAACCCCCAAGAATACACATCTATAAATAAATTATTTATCCTAATAAATAAATTACCTCTATTAAAAGGGAATATTAACTAAGTATAAAAATATATAAAAAAAAATAAATTTATATAAGTTATTGTAATAAAATTTTTATTTCAATTATTTAAAATTTAAAAAAATAATATTAAAATTAATAAAATTTGTATCACTTCAAAATATTTAAACTCCAAATATAATCATTTCCATAAAATCGAACTATTAAAACAATTAATAAATCGGAGTAAATCGGTCGATAGGGAACGTCGATGGCACGTCGTGGCGACGCTCCCCTCCACTCAACTCTGCGCACGGGTTGATTGCGCATGCAGAGGGCCGATTGTGAACCAGATGCAATATCATAGCGTCTGGCGCTAGCGAGCAACAGCCAATTCCAAGGAAGATTCCAGCGGAAAGGCGCGACTCTCATAAGCTATCGCTCGCTAACGAGACCGATAGTTGTATGTAGATCACAGAGGTGTATATTATACATAGTACAGAATAGACATCTGTGCGGTAGAGAAGTTCATTTCCCATTGATATCTGTGGGGCGATTCTGTACCAGGCGCAATATCATAGCGTCTGATGCAAAACCGAAATAGCCTATGAGAGTCGCGCCTTTCCGCTGGAATCTTCCTTGCAATTGGCTGTTGCTCGCTAACGACACGGATAGTTGTCGGTAGACAAGTACAGAATCCCAGCCCTGGGTCTAAATTCCATACTCGTCAACCGACAACTATCGATGTCTTTAACAACGAGATTCCAGCGGAAAGGCGAGACTCTCATAGGCTATCGCTCACTAACGACACCGATAGTTGTCGGTAGACGAGTACGGAATCCAGGGCCTGGATGTGATAGCCATAAGTCTCAAGGGGGGACTTACAGCGAAATTGTTTATGAATATAAGAAAACTCATTCTATACAATTATTGTATGTAGCCCTATCGCGAGTAACAAGTATTGAAGGCTTATACATACGAAGGGGGACAAAAAAACGGGAATTGCGCTTCGGTGGGGAGGGAGAGTGGGCGAACCCATTGCTTGACCAGGTGTCCGTTGGGGACACGTCTCCTGAGTTAGTGTGCGAAGTTCTGTCGCCGTGAGTGCATCGGTTCGCCCGTGGGAATTTTTGTAGTGAAACAACTTTTTCCATTTCGGCGAAAACGTGATGGCCGATTGTCGAGAGCAACGCGCGGCTGTGGAATTTTGTTTCCTGTTGGGGAAATCGGCCGCGGAAACTACTGTAATGCTGAAGACTGCTCATGGAGATGCTGCCCTAAGTAAAACCAGAGTCTACGAGTGGTTTTCACGTTTTAAAAATGGAGAAATGTCAATTGAAGACCAACCCCGTTCAGGACGCCCCTCAACGTCAAGAAGTGACGAAAACGTCGACAAAATCAATGCTCTCATTCATGAAGACCGTCGCCGAACCATTGATCAACTCTATGAGTTGTCTGGGATATCATGGAGTTCAATTCAGAGGATTTTATCCAAAGATTTGCACATGAGCAGAGTTGCAGCCAAATTTGTCCCTCGCCTTCTCGCAGAAGAGCAAAGGGAGCGTCGACTTCAGGCATGTTTTGAACTTCAAAATCAGCTCGAAGAGGACCCTGAACCTTTTTCCAAGGTGATTACTGGTGATGAATCGTGGTGCTATGGATACGACCCCGAAACAAAGCAGCAATGAAGCGTTTTGCCACTGTGGAGGAGGTAAAACAAAAATCACTGGGAGGCCTAAAGAACATCCCGATAAGTGAATTTGAAAAATTTTTTGAACATTGGAAGGATCGTTTGCAGAGGTGCGTTGTGGTCAAAGGAGAATACTCTGAAGGTGATCAAAATTTGGTGTAAAAATATTTAAAAATAAAGAAATTATGGCGAAATTCCCGTTTTTTTGGGTCCCCCCCTCGTATATACACGCAATATTGATCTAAAATTCTACCACGGTAGACGAATTGATCCATCAGTGTAGTGTTGCAAGAAGAATTTAAAAGATTATCGCTTAATAGACTCGAGACACTCCAAGGATTATTATCAAATTTCATAACATCAAGAAAGGGATTGTCGTTATTCACGTTGAGTTGTCAAAGTCTCAGAAAGCATGTCCCGGATCTACAAGATTCGATCGTTAACAATAGCAATTTCTTATTATTCAGTACATGGCTTGGTAATGAAGAAAACGTCGACATCCCCAACGTTCATTGTATTGTTCCCTTCAAACGCAATAATGTTAGAGCTGTTGGTGCAGCTATTTATCAGAATAGAGATTCATTGGATGTTATTACATCTCGCATAATCGTTAGGTTGAGAAATGTAAGGGGGTTTGGTTTTGGTCAAGACGATATGGTGGTTGTATATATCTCCCCAAACCAAAAAATTCACAATTTCATACGATTTTTACACGAACAACTACTCAAATATAGTCCAGCTGGTTCAATGCTATTAGAAACAAATTTACATCAACTTCCAGTAATTTTGGTAGGGGATTTCAATGTTAATTTTGCCAAAGCTGAATCATTGTCACTCATAAATTTTCTCCAAAATGAATTTCAGTTGACCATGAACAACCACGGAAATGAACCTACTACAAGGTATGGCCCGACTATAGATGCAGTATTCTATAGATATCTTGAAAACATGACATCTAAAACATTCGTTTCATACTTCAGCTCTCATCGCCGGATTGTTAATTTCATCGAATCAAACGCAGCAACAACTGCTACTATAACCGAAGTAACAGATGAAGCAAGCAAATAAAAGTTCAAGAAGAAAATTAAAAGCTACTTATTTTGTTGTTTTTTTTTAATTCTCCACGCCATATATCCCACTCGGTATTCTCAAGATGTTGGATGTTTCACATCTACCAGGCGTCCCATGACGTCTCACTTTTTTAAATTTATTTATTTGATCAGAGTACGAACAGAAAAATCGATAAACTCCCTCTGTTATTATTTCAGAAAATTTTATCGAGTTTTCTCTAAATTCAATGCCAAGTATCTAGGATGTAGGAAGTCCAATTGATGTAGGAAGTAGTCTGCTAATTTATTTTTATGGCAAGTAGTCCTTCTGCAGTTTCGAATTTAAACACACATACGATTTCTTGTAAAATACTATGCGGAAGGAAAATAAGCCAGAGAGAAATAAATTTAAAAAAAGTGTATAGGCGTGTGAAATGTAAATGTATCTTTAAGGTGAGAAATCACGTATGGAATCATATCATGCGAAGTATGTTCAGGAAATCCGCGAACACCCACGGACTCTCACGAGTGAAATTCACGCGAATGAGTCATGTATATAAATCGGCAAGATATTGCCATTATAATTGAATCGTACGGAAATAATAAAAAGCTAACGGTCGAGCGAGTTTGAGAACATTTTCCGGACATTCTCGATATTCTTTCGATTACAAAAGACTTTCGAACTTTCCGAGGACACGACGTGAATCTTTTGGAAAGTAACTTTGCTGTTAGCAATTGACAAATGTCCAGCATGTGCAAAGAACAAGAAACTTTCGAAGAGAAGACGAATAGCTTCGAGTACCAGAAGACAAATGTATTCAACTCCTCGAGCACGTGACACGGGTGCGATTTGCTGCTCGCACGAGTCACGCATAAATTCTTCGTTATGACATTTTCGTGTATTTTTCATTACCGAATCACGTTTTTTTTTATCGCCGAAAAAAAAGTCTGTATATCGGATTTATCGAATGTAGACTATGATTAACGAATTTTCGTAGAAGATAAAAGTCACGGTTTCGTTAACTACTCGTTACTCAAAGTAACATGAATCATGTTTAGCGTGAGCGAGTATAAAACAGGCGCAACGAGCGCGAGTATGCCGATAACATTGATTGAAAATGATATACACCTGGGACAATCGCGTTTTTACGACTTGGATTTACGAAACTTCGTATTATCTAAATCCGTGAAGCAGTTGAGACTCTATAAAATCCCGTTACGTTCCGTTTGCGAACCACGACGATTTGCAATCTTGGATTAATTTTTATGGATGCCGTGATAAATATTTCGTATTTACCAATTTTTTTTATATTTATTAATTGATCGATTTATCGTTGTTAAAACATCGGATGTCGCGGGTGAATTTAATGTAAAACATTTCGGCTGTGCAAATCGAAAATTGAGATCGACGATGATGAAAAGACGAGCATTGTGACCTTTTAAGGGAGGAAAGAGGGTTAGACGGTTCGAAAAATCGATTTTTTTTATTTCATAAATTGTTAGTAAAACTATTGAAGAATATGTTCCCAAAATGTTAAATGAAAATTCCGACTCGTTCTATTGTTATAAGCCATTAAGGGAGGAAATAGGGTTAGGACAGCGTTTTCTCAATGATTTTCATGAATTTTTTTATAGCATAAAAAATTAATATAATTTATTGAAACTTTAGGGATATTTTATACATATATTTAAGTATATACTATAAAATTTGTATCCATATATTTAAGTATATACTATAAAATATTAGCGACCCCATATTGCTCGTTTTTCTTGGTACTATTTTTTCAAACGCGTTTTTTTGAAAACGACTTTTTTTTAACTTGCGTACACGCTAGATTGAAAAGTTTTCAACAAATCGTTTTGAAAATTGCCAGTTACTTTCTTCATAGTATTGCGCTCTATATGAACGTAAAATCGGAATATTATCATTATTTAAAATAATTTTTTTTTGCAAGTAAAGTAGTAAAAAATGGCAAAAAATCATGCTTTTTTGTTTTGACCCCTGTAAAAAATTCAATTTTCTATTTTTTTGATAGCATTTAGGTTTATATAGAAGAGAGACATATAATAAAAGTAAATTCCAACCTCGTTTGATTTCAGATGAAAATTGCGGCTTCCAGAATGTACGCAAAATGCTGAGTCTGATTGTGACCGACAATATGGGGTCGTTAGTATTTTCGGTGTTTCTCAAGGAAATTCTTCAAACATTTTATAGTATATACTTAAATATATGTATAAAATATTCTCAAAGTTTCAATAAATTATATTCATTTTTTATACAATAAAAAAAATTCATGAAAATCATTCAGAAAACGCTGTCCTAACCCTATTTCCTCCCTCAATGGAAATACATAATTAATTGCTGGCAATTATCTCGATTCACAGTACAGCGGATTGCTAACTATAGTTTGCGAACAGTTGTGAGTCCGGGGGTGTAGTTATTATCACCGTATGTGCAAGCCGGCATCAAATGTCTTTCACTTTGAGCGTCAGAATGCACGAAGAAACGCACTCGCGAACGGGTGATCCGTGCGTACCCTTTTATTATCCTCCTATCTACATCCGCGCCGACTTTCTCCGTTAACCTTCCACCGCCCGCGATCATCGGATCGCAATAGCAAAATTAGACTCGAAGGCAACATGAATTTTCCACAAAGTGTTCGTGCGAAACCCGGTTTCGTTACAATATTCGTTTTCAAGGGCGCGTGAGAAAAGAACTAAAGATCAATAGCGCATGAAAAAAAATGAAAAATCGCGTTAGCGTAAAGAGAAAAAAAAAGCGCCAATTAAATCTCACTAATATAACAATATAACGCTACGAGTGAAATTACAGTTACTCTTGCATTATCATCGCGAAGCTAGAGCAGAGAGCGTATACTCTCGCGGTAAGATTCGTTTGAAGAGAAACCTTTCACTTAATTACAGCTTTCCGTCCGCACATCGCACAACTCGCACTCAGAGTTCTCTTTTACGTATACATCAGAGGTAATTATTAATTATGAGACAACGGTCCAATTTTTTCTTTTTTTTTTATTATTTCGTGGCAAAGTTCAAAACTCATAAAAGAATTGAATCAAAGTGCCTTACTATGTGATGACGTTAAAGCAAAATCTACAAGTTGCTTCCACGAAATTTCCCACAATGCTCAAAGCCACCTTTAGAAGGAATTATGTCTTTCCAAATTGTGAATTTCTCATAGAGGAAGCTTTGAACATTGTGTGAATCGTCAAAGAAAGCAACTTGCATGTTTTTTTTACTACAGGTATTGTAGATCCAAAGTTTTTTGAAATATTTCAAATAAAATCACCATTATTCCATCAATTCTCGCGGAATTCCACCCCAATCATCCATCGATGACATTTTATCTATGTACAAAATTTTACCACGAAATGTAAAAAGTTCGATGCATATTGCATCAGCTAAAGTCTCGACTACGACCTATAGTGATTTTTTTTTAGATTGCAAATTTTATAAAATTAAAACGCTTTGATCGAATTTCTGCAAATTCAATAGCGAATATCGTTCGACCGTACTCAATAGATATACGAAATTTTGACCCTATAATCAAAAAAATTATGAATTGTCACAAGAATTGTAATGACGTAAGGACCTTTTACTGATTTATTTGTGTGCCAAATTTCAGCCTGAAAGCTCAAGCCTATTCGATGTTACAGCGGTTTCAATTTGCACCACGCATCACATACAAACACATCCATCCAGACATTTTTTTAAATCTGGTTTTTCGATGTTTTCGAATATTTTAAACACAATAACATTAAAAACACGATTTTTTTGGGGTGCCAAAAAAATTGTATTTCAACGTGAGGAGTGAAATGTACTTTAAGAAGAGACATAGCCACGTGTTTTCATTTAATTTTGATAGTTTTCATCGATAGCAGAGAACTGAAAAGTGGTGCAGACAGGATACTCTCTCGAATATCGTTGTTCTCTTCGTACGGAGGAGGAACAGCGCGTCGCGACTTCTAGTTCTTCAATCTCGCCAAGGCCAATGCCCCGCGACATATCCTTATAGAAAGCCGAGCAATTCTATATACATAAAGCAGTGCCAGCAAACGGAAGCTCTTGCTATTTACATCGTTTGTCTCGAGTGGATTTAATATAGTGAATAGTCGATTTATCAGATTTTTTGTTTGTTTTTCATTCGATTAACTAAATCGAACTGGCAACTGGTTGTGTATATTTCCAATAATACAACAATTTTACGCTACTTTAATGATACTTTGGTACACTGAAAGAAATAACGATTAACGGAACGGCAAAATTTGTAGTCCTAATGAAAAAAAAAAAATTTGAATACCGGATGATGTTGAAATTCCGAATAGATTTCAAAACCCTCAATAAATCACCCAAAGTGAGAATTATGCAATAGAAAGAAAAAAAATTTGTTCCATTATTTCACAAGTCCCACAAGTCCCACTCGACATGAGTAAAGTATCAATTTATAGATCCAGCGTCACTCCATTATGGTCCATAAAATCCTGAAAATACTCTGTTATCGTTTTTTTTTAATCTCTGCCAGTAAAAAAATGTCTCCCAAGCCTTATAGAACCAATAGCGAGCGTATTCTCATCGTCAGTGTAAATTTTGAAAACCCACGAGCGAACGTTCACTTGACTCCTACGCGACAAGATCTTGTCGCGTGAGTGACGAAATACTTATTTTTGGAAAGGAAAAAAAAACCCGTTTTTTTTCGTGCGTGACTATTTCATTCATGGAATACGGTGCTTAAGTATTTGTCTAATCGAGACGGTATGAGATAAAATGAAGATGATATTCGATTATTTCGTCACTTTTTGTTTAAATAAAATAAAATCAAATAAATTATAAGGGAATGATGATAAGAATATTTGAAAAATTACAAAATGAAGGCTCGATCGATGAAGAATTGAATAGATCGTCTAAATAATCGAATTTTCCAATTGATTCATCCCTAAAATTCCTTAATTATCATCATTAATTTATTTTCTATCATATTTCATAAATAAATTTATCAATTCATTTCTATAATTTTGAAACTTTAATAAATCTTACAAGGAGACTGAAATAGGCGGTATCAAGCGTTGACACAATTTTTCTTTCTTTCCTCATTTCTTTGTTCACATCATCGCGTACTTTATTGTACCATAAACACACACACATATATATATATATATATATATATATATATATCATAGATCACTGTATAAGTCATCTCTCGGCGGGCGTCTTTCTTATCTCGCGTGACAAGAGTCTCGGAGGGGGGGCAGGGATACGCTTCCGCGAAATTTCTCATAGTTCCCGGGCCGATTTCTAATTGGTGGCAGGGTAGAGGGAGAATATAAAAGTCGCGGGTTGACTGAGAGAGAGACGATGGAGGCGAGTTATACGGAGCGGATTAGCGAGCAATGTCCCCGATGTGTTGCCCCGTTCACGATGTTTCGCGACTATTATTCATGTGTGCGGTTGTTCGTTTTCAGGTGAAAGAAAACCAGAGCTCTCTGTGCCTCGTATTTTATGCACTGTAATGCTACTCATGTGTGTGTATGTATATGGTAAATATATATATATATACAAACTATATGGTGAGCTCGAGACCATCGGCAGTGGTAACTCGTTATCCATTCCACATATACGGCCGTATATCGGACGCGCCAAGCATCGCCGAGACTCGTTGAGTTTCTAATTCACAAAAGCCACTACGAGGGTTTCCGTGTCTCTCGCGTGTCGAGTTTATGTACGAGGTCTGTTCAAAAAGTATCGCAAATTTTGAATTTCCGCGGGTTACGTATATTCGAATTTCGATTTTTTCGTGGCGTTAGGTTGGTACTGGTGTCCCTCACTTATGCTGAAAAAATTGGCCATTTTGAATGTTTAGTTAATTGTTGACAGCTGTTTTGGTTAGACGTGTTTTGGCTTGTCTTCGATTTTTGCCTATTCCAAAAAATCGATCAAAGAATCTTTATGAAATTTTGTGTGAAAAACAGAGTTAAGTGGGCAGACGCATTCCGAATGTTGACTGTGGCATATGGTGAAGCTACATTGGACCAAAGCAACGTTTATCGTTGGTACAAAATGTTCTCAGAGGGCCGAGAAGATGCGAACAATGAAATGCGTTCCGGACGCCCGAGGACATCGACAACAGACGAAAAACATTGATGAAGCGAAGAAAATAATATTGGCCAATCGTCGAATCACCGTTAGAGAAGTTGCCGAGGAACTAAACATATCGATTGGCTCGTGCTATTCGATTTTAACCAATGATTTGGGCGTGAGACGGATCGCGGCGAAATTCGTGCCAAAATTGCTCAATTTCGAACAAAAACAGTGTCGCGTTAAACATTGCTAAGGAGCTGTTGGACTCGGTCCCGCGACGACTCAAATTTGCTCCGGAGGGTCATAACTGGTGACGAATCATGGGTTTATGGTTATGACGTGGAAACCAAAGCTTAATCATCGCGATGGAAGCTGCTTTTTTGGAATAGGCAAAAATCGAAGACAAGCCAAAACACGTCCAACCAAAACAGCTGTCAACAATTAACTAAATATTCAGAATGGCCGATTTTTTCAGCATAAGTGAGGGACATGAGTACCAAACTAACGCCACAAAAAAATCGAAAATCGAATATACGTAGCCCGTGAAAATTCAAAATTCGCGATACTTTTTCAACAGACCTCGTATAGAGACCGATATCGATACGCGTTCAGACTAAAAAAAGAGCGTGAAATTATGTCGATTTTTTTTGCGTTTTCTCATTGAATCTTCGGAGCTTTCGACAAAGACCGGTTGTCATTGCACTAATCAACAGACCATCTTTCCTATCAGATAGACTGCGGTACGTAGTGTACGATGAAAAAACATTTTTTTTTACACTCGTTCGCTTACATTTATTCGGAAACCTATAAATATCGAAATTTCCAACCGCGATAACTTTGCCACCGTTTTTGTTTATGTTTATAGGGGACGTTTTTTTTTAAACGTCACGAGCAGACCGTTTAATTTCCGTATTATATCAGCCAACGACCATGATATTCCGTAACAATTTGGTGGATTCGTAATATCTCTAAATTTGGTCACCGTCAGGCAGCATCTTGTAAACTTTCTATACCATACATCGACTCGATCGAGGTAGTAGGCACTACAAACTGCGCGATTTCTTTTTACCGTCGTATCTCGCGGGCATCGACATAACCGGCAGCCTGTTCGGGAAGCGGCATCCCCGGAACAGTCACGTACCCAAGGAGTAAAAGAAAATGCGAAGATGCGACTCCCGAGGCATATCGATGTCGATGACTTTTGTCAACATAGAAAACGTTTCTCTTAGACGCGACCATCAGTCTAGTTCCGTATCAGCGAGAACGGGAACTCCATAGCTCGTGCTATTCCCGATGTTTTTTTCTTTCTTTTTTTTATATTCATTCTGTTTTTTTTTTTCAACTCAATATTCCATTCAGCCGGGAGTCTCTCAGCAGACTGGTCTTGGGCGCATCTTTTCACCACGGCCAAGAAGGCGATCGCTCGCACGACTTGTCTCGTTCTAGGACAGCCTAACGAGCTGCAGAGAGATGACATCGTTGCGCGATTCTCACTTTGTGCAAAGAAGAGAGCGGAGAGTCTCTTTCCAGAAGAGAGAGAGAGAGAGAGAGAGAGAGAGAGAGAGAGAGAGAGAGAGAGAGAGAGAGAGAGAGAGAGAGAGAATGCGTACGTGAAAATGGTAGACAAACTACGAGACGCGAGGAACTAGAATTACGGGCATGAGTTCCGCGATTGTAATAGAAATAAATGAGTAAAAAAACATTCACCAGTAAGCCGCGGGATATAAAAACACGAATGTAACTTCGTACGAAAGTCGTAGAATTGGCAAATCTATATAGACATCGCGTCGGTACGATGTACGGACTCTCTTTTTCTTTTTTACCACGTCTAATACACGTTGCAGGGTTGAAGAAGGTCGAGATATGAAAAAAAAATGTGTGCCATCGCGATATATATGTAGACTCGTCTTTTGGCCTCGTTTCGCGCTTGCATGTGAAAATATAGAGTCTCCTTTGTCGTCCGTTTCAGGCATATTTTTTTTTGTTCGTAAACAAATTTTATCTGTAACAGTAAAGATTAGCAGGCTCTCACATATTCTCGCAGACTGGAAATAACGCATAATATTTTTTGTCGATTTTTACCCATTCCGCAAGGAATTCTTGAGCTTGCCGATTCATCCGAAACTCTAAATTTCTCCCTATGAAGAGACATTTCACGAAATAACTCGAAATGCGATTTATTTCCGAAACCGTCTAGCTCGTCATTATGATTGGCTGTAGATGTCGCGCTCGGAGTACGGTCATGCGCGTACTTCAGATCGCACGGTCTTTGACGACGAACGTAACCTACAAAACAGCGCGCAAAGCACAAACAATGATTCTAGTCTGTAAAAATTATAAAAAAATCGTAGCGCAATGAATCAAACGGCATTTTGAAGTTAAAAGGATTACGTAAGAGAAGAACGTGACATACAAAACAGTGCGCCAAGCACAAACACTGATTCTAGTCTGTAAACAAATTTTTAAATCGTAGCGCAATGAATCAACCGGCATTTTGAAGTTGAAAGGATTATGTAAGAGAAGAACGTAATCTACAAAATGGCCGGGAAGCACAAACACTGATTCTAGTCTGTAAAAATTTTTAAAAATCGTAGCGCAATGAACCAAACGGCATTTTGAAGTTGAAAGGATTATGTAAGAGAAGAACGTAATCTACAAAATGGCTGGGAAGCATAAACACTGATTCTAGTCTGTAAAAATTTTTAAAAATCGTAGCACAACGAATCAAACGGTATTTTGAAGATAAAAGGATTACATAAGAGAATGAGTACAGAGTGGTGTCTCAAAGTGAAAAACTAAATGAAATTTTTTCGATTATAAATGTCCAGATGTGATTCAAGGTTCATTAATTACAAAAGTACTCCATTTACCGCTCATACCGATCCAAGCTCAATGTTTTTCGAAAGAAAAACTATCACTGGCTTTTTTATATTAAAGCTTCAATATTAAGTATATACTTATAGCACGAAGAGACATTCTCTAATGCGCGATAGGACGATTGACATTTAAAATTGATAGGTCAAATCTGGTAGCGTCTAATGCCTCTGATGTTGGCCGAGATCGAGTCATACGTATTTTTGCACGAGTAAATACACAGAGAAGTAGCGTTAGATATTGCATGCGAGATATGTTTGGCCGTGACTACCATCATTATTACGATCGCACACGTGAGCAAATTGTACATCGCTACATTGGCTCCCGCATTCTCTCGCACGTGATCTAATATTGTATTGCTTTACTAGCCGGTCGAGGGTCTCCTCTCGCAAAATTCGGGAGGGGGAGTGGCGAGATGAACTTAGAAAGTTGATTTGTTCCAATAATTTTGGTCTGATTTTAAAAAAACGTTAGCCAAATTTACATTATTTTTTGTTCGATTTAATTAATTTATCAACAAGTATCTATGATGAAACAAACCTTTTTTACGACTCCGCGTTTAAGGGAGGAAATAGGGTTGGACGGTTCAAAAAATCGATTTATTGTTTAATTTCATAAATTGTTAGTAAAACTATTGAAAAATATGTTCTCAAAATTTTAAATGAAAATTCCGACTCGTTCTATTGTTATAAGCCATTAAGGGGGGAAATAGGGTTAGGAGAGCGTTTTCTCAATAATTTTCATGAATTTTTTTATAGTATAAAAAATGAATATAATTTATTGAAACTTTGAGAATATTTTATACATATATTTAAGTATATACTATAAAATTTTTATAAATATATTTAAGTATATACTATAAAATATTAGCGACCCCAAATTGCTTTGTTTTTCTTGGTACTATTTTTTCAAACGCGTTTTTCTGAAAACGACTTTTTTTAAACTTGCGTACACGCTAATTTGGAAAGTTTTCAACCAATCGTTTTGAAAATTGGCAGTTACTTTCTTCATAGTATTGCGCTCTGTATGAACCTAAAATCGGTATATTATCATTATTTAAAATAATTTATTTTTGCAAATAAATTTGTAAAAAATGGCAAAAAATCATGCTTTTTTGTTTTGACCCCTGTAAAAAATTCAATTTTCTATTTTTTTGATAGCGTTTAGGTTCATATAGAAGAGAGACATATAATAAAAGTAAATTCGAACCTCGTTTGATTTCGGATGAAAATTGCGGCTTCCAGAATCTACGCAAAATGCTGAGTCTGATTGTGACCTGCAATATGGGGTCGCTGATATTTTATAGTATATACTTAAATATATGTATAAAAATTTTATAGTATATACTTAAATATATGTATAAAATATTCTCAAAGTTGCAATAAATTAGATTCATTTTTTATACTATAAAAAAATTCATAAAAATCATTGAGAAAACGCTGTCCTAACCCTATTTCCCCCCTTAATTGAAATAATTTTTGTTTTGTTCATAAGTAAAATTTATTAAATCAAAACAAAAATTCGTTGAACTCAAACAAATCCATTTTACTCGCGGAACGTTCGGGTCAGCGTCACAGATTGCTGAAGAAGAAGAAGAAGAGGATGAAGAAGAAAGAGATGATGATGAGACACGCGACGTCGAATAGCGAATATATATCTCTCGGTGAAATTCCCCGTTCGTCGACGTTCCGTTCATCGAGATTAACTCCGCGGTTTCCTTAACCCCTCCCCCGCGAAACGTACGATCTAACTGTTCTTCTGAAGGCCCTCAGGGAGGCTGCCGCCGCGCATTCTCCGGTAAATAAATATTAATACAGGGCAAGAGAAAGATTGAGCGAGTGCGCTGCAACCGTTTATCCACGAGTTCTCGGAATCTTCGCGGGAATTTGCCCGGCAGTGTCTTTTTTTTTTTAATCAAACAAGATGAAAGAGGTACCGTTGTCTCGTGAGCTGCAATGCACGAAAGAAAATTCGAATGTCGCATTTCCGTGAATAAATTTCATGACCAAATAAGGGGACGATGTAAGGGAATTGCACTTTTTAAGGGGGAAAATAGGGTTAAGACAGTGTTTTCTCAATAATTTTCATGAATTTTTTTATAGTATAAAAAATGAATATAATTTATTGAAATTTTGAGAATATTTTATACATATATTTAAGTATATACTATAAAATTTTTATACATATATTTAAGTATATACTATAAAATATTAGCGACCCCATATTGCTTGTTTTTCTTGCTACTATTTTTTCAAACGCGTTTTTCTGAAAACGACTTTTTTTAAACTTGCGTACACGCTAGTTTGAAAAGTTTTCAACCAATCGTTTTGAAAATTGGCAGTTACTTTTTTCATAGTATTGCGCTCTATCTGAACCTAAAATCGGAATATTATCATTATTTAAAATAATTTTTTTTTTGCAAATAAAGTTGTAAAAAATGGCAAAAAATCATGCTTTTTAGTTTTGACCCCTGTAAAAAATTCAATTTTCTATTTTTTTGATAGCATTTAGGTTGATATAGAAGAGAGACATATAATAAAAGTAAATTCCAACCCTGTTTGATTTCAGATGAAAATTGCGGCTTCCAGAATGTACGCAAAATGGTGAGTCTGATTATGGGGTCTCTAATATTTTATAGTATATACTTAAATATATGTATAAAATATTCTCAAAGTTTCAATAAATTATAGTCCTTTTTTATACTATAAAAAAATTCATGAAAATCATTGAGAAAACGCTGTCCTAACCCTATTTCCCCCCTTAAATCACAATATTTATTATTTAAGTTTGTTCAACGCGTTAAAACATTAAAAATATTTATGAAATTTATGCAATTCTTTTTATAGGTTCATTTCAATTAACAAGAGGCACCTCTTGTACAAGCAATTTCATGAAACACCAATTATGCTTAATAACAAGTAATAATGAATTTAGGATTTTGAGGAGGGAGGGTGGTCGAAGATATAAAAATAACAATATATACAAGGTTAATATGCCGAATAGAATCTGCCCGTTGCATTGTTGCTCGGGAAAAATTTCATAGGCCAGTCACGAAGGTAATTACTTTATGATGACTCGGTAAATTAGTGGTTTATGTAATTATTTTTATAGTTACACTTTGATTGTCGACGTAACGATGAAAATCATTGCGTAAACCGCATGAATCCGTAGCATCACCGTATAAAGACACGATAAAAACGATTTTTTTTTTCAAAGAAGACAATTACTTCGTTTTTTCTAAACTTTCCATATTTTTGGGGCATTCGTTTTTCGTCATCAAAATATAATCCACATCGTTCTTTTCTCGGGTTTTTTTTTTTTTTTCGCGGTAGAGAGAAACTGCAAACAAACCGCGCTACTGTCCTTGCATTCCCTGTTAGTCGCATCGCATTTTTGTAACCGCGACTCCGCAAAGAGGCTTTACGCGAACTATCTGCGTGTGTAGGTGCAACAGAGAGTATCCCCCCGCTCCCGCCCCCGTGACGTGTGCAAACCACGCACAGCTGCCGTTGAATTCGCATAAAATTGCATTACACGCGGATTATTTTCATGCCTCTTTGCAGTCGATGCGAGCGCGTTGACTGGCGATTCCACGATTAAAACTCGGAAAAAATGTGCGTGTTTTATTATTGTTTTTATTTACCGTCGAAAAAATCGTATCGAAAATCCTAAAAGAGTGATTGTTGAAAATACTTTTCTGCTTGTGTAAAAAAAAAAACAACGTTCAGATCGGTCTGCGAAAAATGATACGGAAAGTTCTATCTTGAGAATATTCGTTTTAAATTCGAAAAAATATACATCTCCTCCCACAATGATTTAGATATGGATCTGAATATTTGTTAAAATGATTGTAGAAATATTTTCGACAATCCCTCGTTCGGAATTTTCGATACGATTTTTTTTTTCTTTTCGCCATGTTCAAAAGTCGATCGTGCCGTCCGAGTTAAGTTAAATCTAATGAAAACTTAGACAAAATCGTACATGTTCGATGTTCAACTAAAAAAAAATCGTAACGTCATGTAACGATATATTTCGTAACGTAAAAAAATCTGAGTATTTTCTCACCTCGTGTAAATAGCTTTGTCGACGGATTTTCTCATTATTATTGCTTAAAAAGTATGTTCTTCCTGTTCTTAATATGATTTATTAATTCATTGAAAAAAAACATATATTAATAATTTATATTCGACTATATAGAACATCCTTAAGGGAGGAAATAGCGTTAAACGGTTTAAAAAATCGATTTTTTTTGTTTCATAAATTGTTAGTAAAACTATTGAAAAATATGTTCCCAAAATTTTTAATGAAAATTCCGACTCGTTCTATTGTTATAAGCCATTAAAGTGAGTAGCTCACCTTCAGGCCCCGAGTTTGAAAACGCTAGTTTGAAAAGTTTTCAACCAATCGTTTTGAAAATTGGCAGTTACTTTCTTTATAGTATTGCGCTCTGTATGAACCTAAAATCGGAATATTATCATTGTTTAAAATAATTTTTTTTTGCAAATAAAGTTGTAAAAAATGGCAAAAAATCATGCTTTTTTGTTTTGACCCCTGTAAAAAATTCAATTTTCAATTTTTTTGATAGCATTTGGGTTCATATAGAATAGAGACATATAATAAAAGTAAAATCCAACTTCGTTTGATTTCAGATGAAAATTGCGGCTTCCAGAATGTACGCGAAATGCTGAGTGTGATTGTGACCTGCAATATGAGGTCGCTAATATCCCCGGTGTTTTTCACGAAAATTCTTCAAACATTTTATAGTATATACTTAAATATATGTATAAAATATTCTCAAAGTTTCAATAAATTATATTCACTTTTTATACTATAAAAAAATTCATGAAAATCATTGAGAAAACACTGTCCTGACCCTATTTCCCCCCTTAAAGTAACCGAGAGAAAAGGTGAACGACGACCCGACTACATGCATATTATAGTTGTCGTCCGGATGTAGGTGGCACTGTATACATCACGCAGAGGAGACAAGGGCTCTCCCTCGTTTCTCTCTACCATATTATGCCCGATCCACCCGCGCGTTTCTCGCAAACGTAACATTTATATATACACGGTATAAGTGTTTTTTTTTCTTGCGGGGGCTCTCACTCGTCGCTACGACGCCTTAATCTCCCTCGAGTTAAGACGATAATTAACGACCGCTCTGAAATAGAAATGCTTCTGGGTTAAAAGAAAAGAAAACACCCCGTCCCGAGACTTCTAAAACATTGGCGACGATGACGGCAGTCACGAAAAATTCGACACGATGAGGACAAATTGTGTTGTGTCTCAATTATCGAAATGATTAATTTTTTAAACATTTAATCAATGCGATTAACAGAAAACAATCAATGTTCGATCATTTATTGAATAAAAGTTTATTTTATCACGACAAATCTTTTGTCGATACTTGAATTGAGCAAAATAATAATTTGTTAATAAAAATCAAACAATTATTTCTTTGTATTCGACGAAAGAATCGTGAAAGAAAGAATAAAATTACGAAATAATTGATTGCTGAAATTTATTGTTCGATGAATAAATGAATAAATAACAATTAATAATAAGAAACTCGGATTGCGCAGCATCGCAGTTACATGCCGTGTAGACGCGAAAATTCCTCACTGAAAATATACGCTTTCACCCACTTTCCCGGGTCTCGTCATCATCGCCACAGCTCGAAACACACTTGCATTCCACACCTTCGTAACGCTTATATATTATCATTATAGTATGCGTCTGATAAATACCCGCAGGTACTCGTGTAAGCTTAACTTTTAAAGGCCTATACGCAATCTTGGTACGTTATTGCGCTGGTTTTATACGCCTCTCGCGGGACATATAACTCCATTTAGATTATGTTTAAAAGACCGTAAAATTTGTCCGGGTTGCTACACGCGCTAGACATCGTATTGTCCCAGATTGAATCTCGTGTTCTACAAAATATTGAAAAAAAAAAACAAAAACGAAACAAAAATCTAAACCCTCGATAGCTATTGGTAAAATATTTTTCAATGGCATTTCTTGTGGTGTTACAACGTTATAATTTTGTCGGCAAACGGCGCTTTAATTTTCGATTTTCATTATATTTTCTAAAAATGAATATTACACAATTCCATGGCACGTTATATAATCGTGAATTCGAACAATTTGTCACGATCACATTACTTTTATATTAAACAATCTTTTTTCAGTAACCTTCTCCTCGACTTTACGATATGGTACTTTTTTTTCTTCTAGTGTTTTAGAGAATTCAAAGGACCACGAGAGCATCACTTCGTTCGTGGGATATCTTTCGTTTCGAAGAACATAGTACCGCCGGGCGGGAGAGACAGAAAAAATGGAGGAACGAAGATCTGAAGAATCACCGCGTCTATTCCACAAGGTCAATGAACCCCGCGAGAGAGTCTCAAGTGTAACTTCCGACAGGATTTTCTTTCGACGTATTTCTTCATGTCTGTAGCCTTGTATGTACTGCTCAACTGCGTATAATGAGTTTTCGGAAGTAAGAGGCTGTGGTCCACGTGACTTTTGGTGATAAATCGTTTGGATAGAGACATTTTGTTGTATAACATTCGGCGTAGTGATAGATAGGTCAAATAGGTAGATATAAACCGACCGACAGGTTATTGATGAATTTTCTCTTTTATGTAATGTAGCTTAAATAAACAATTAATCAATTGTTATTGAAGAGAAAAAAAAACATTTTTTGTTTTGCTGCATACTTGTTTTTAAATCAGTAGCCGTTACGATTGGAATTTTTTTGTCTACGTGGCACTGTGAGTAATGACCGAAATTAAGGGATCAATGCACAGCGTTTGAAAAATTGAATTTTTTTAAACAAAAGTACCTAATCTATGTTTATCGAGCGAAAAATGTCTGGAGACGAGTAATACGGTGATCTTGTTTCTCGTGCCTCTGTATCGTGCCAACGGTATTATTACGGGATGTTACTACGTGTTATAACGTGCCGAGGAAGAGGCTGTAAAAGGCAGGCGCTATTTCCGATAGGAACGACGATGCCGAGGAACGTCTGGCCCATTTTGCTCGTGGTCTGCACACCGTTCCCATCGTCATCATCGCGAACGAGATGCACTCCATACGATGCAACGGGGGAAAAGCTCATTTGCCAGCTCCAAAAATATCTACGTTCATCGTATTTGGAATATATCTATATATACATATATCTATCCTCATCTCGAGTATTAAGGGAGAAAATAGGGTTAAACGGTTCAAAAAATCGATTTTTTTTTATTTCATAAATTGTTAGTAAAACTATTGAAAAATATGTTCCCAAAATTTTAAATGAAAATTCCGACTCGTTTTATTGTTATAAGCCATTAAGGGGAGAAATAAGGTTGGGACAGCGTTTTCTCAATAATTTTCATGAATTTTTTTATAATATAAAAAATGAATATAATTTATTGAAACTTTGAGAATATTTTATACATATATTTAAGTATATACTATAACATATTGATATATACATTTAAGTATATACTATAAAATATTAGTGACCCCATATTCCTTATTTTTCTTGGTACTATTTTTTCAAACGCGTTTTTCTTAAAACGACTTTTTTTGAACTTGCGTACACGCTAGTTTTAAAAGTTTTCAACCAATCGTTTTGAAAATTCGCAGTTACTTTTTTCATAGTATTGCGCTCCATATGAATCTAAAATCGGAATATTATCATTATTTAAAATAATTTTTTGTTGCAAATAAAGTTGTGAAAAATGGCAAAAAATCATGCTTTTTTGTTTTGACCCCTGTAAAAAAATCAATTTTTTATTTTTTTGATAGCATTTAGGTTCATATAGAAGAGAAACATATAATAAAAGTAAATTCCAACCTCGTTTGATTTTAGATGAAAATTGCGACTTCCAGAATGTACGCAAAATGCTGAGTCTGTGACCTGCAATATGGGGGCGCTGATATTTTATAGTATATACTTAAGAATATGTATAAAAAATTTATAGTATATACTTAAATATATGTATAAAATATTCTCAAAGTTTCAATAAATTATATCCATTTTTTATACTATAAAAAAATTCATGAAAATCATTGAGATAACGCTGTGCTAACCCCATTTCCCTCCTTAAACGAAATATATACGTCTAGAAAGGTACCTTGAGAACGGTACTTCGAGCTTGTGAAAATGTTTTCTTTACGTATTTTTGGGTTTCTCCATTATGGATGAACGAAAGATCCGACGTCCTCCACGGCTGAAGTAACACGTTCGACGATGGAAGAAAATGCCACACATTTTATAGCGTTATTCATCCATTAGTCTGTGTTTTTCGAAACAATTTTAAACGCGGCTCTTGCATTACTCGAGGGAGAAAGCCCCTTTTATTTTTGTTACTATATAAATGGCTCTCGGTGCTTTTGTTTAATTTTCCGTGAAATTAGAGAGGTGCAAGTTACAAAAGTACTGGAGATGGAGTTGAAAAGGCTTTCGTGTATCTTATTCCAAAAATTCAAGTAAAATTTACTCGACGCATATCGTGAGATAGATTTAAAAAAAAAATTAAACCAACATTTACTTTAATGCGAATAATTGTTTTTTTTTATTCAAGTAAAAATGTTTCAAGAATATATTTTCCCTACCTCCGGATTATCAAACCTCGCAAAACTCGTGTTCAGTTATTTCTCCTATTAAATTATTTCTTAGTGTTATTGTTGTTAATCATTCGCGAATTTAGCCCTACAACGAAGAATTAAAAGACGACGAGACTGAAAGAAATTCTTGTTTCCGGCATGCCGCACATTAATTCCTCGGTTATATATACCGGATGTCGCGGAAAGACTCCCCGAGCTCATTCATACGTATATGTACTATGTATAATAACGGCCGGACAGGCCTGCGGTGCTCGCCGAGTGCGGATGTACCGAGGAAGCTCGGCGACGGCAATATGTCCTGCTTTTTTTTTATGCCGCTGACGTTTTCAACACGCGAAACGAGACTCGTGCATTAAACGGTACTATAGCCATCAACGTATAACTATATGTAATATGTCTCTTTGTATTAGTTGCAACGATAGAGAGACAGACGAACACGCGATATATATAAAATTTAATCGGGCATTTCATGCCAATTGATACAAACGTCCGTCAAAGGTCTTTTGGGGCGTTCAATTTTGATGCTCATTTTTTGTTGTATCCCTCGGTATGTATCGAGAATTCGGTATTTTTTTTAGATTTTCATCTCAAACAGTCTCCTCGATATGAATTTTTTAAGGCGGGCAACAGGGTTAGACGGTTCAAAAAATCGATTTTTTTTTAATTTCATAAATTGTTAGTAAAACTATTGAAAAATATGTTCCCGAAATTTTAAATGAAAATTCCGACTCGTTCTATTGTTATAAGCCATTAAAGTGAGTAGCTCTCCTTCAGACCCCGAGCGCGCCACGTGTATAACCGAGCGGTCACTCAGGTACGGTATTTTTTCAAACGCGTTTTTCTGAAAACGACTTTTTTTAACTTGCGTACACGCTAGTTTGAAAAGTTTTCAACCAATCGTTTTGAAAATTGGCAGTTACTTTCTTCATAGTATTGCGTTCTATATGAACCTAAAATCGGAATGTTATCATAATTTAAAATATTTTTTTTTTGCAAATAAAGTTGTAAAAAATGGCAAAAAATCATGCTTTTTTGTTTTGACCCCTGTAAAAAATTCAATTTTCTATTTTTTTCATAGCATTTAGGTTCATATAGAAGAAAGACATATAATAAAAGTAAATTCCAACCTCGTTTGATTTCAGAGGAAAATTGCAGCTTCCAGAATGTACGCGAAATGCTGAGTCTGATTGTGACCTGCAATATGGGGTCGCTAATATCTTCGGTGTTTTTCAAGGAAATTCTTCAAAAATTTTATAGTATATACTTAAATATATGTATAAAATATTCTCAAAGTTTCAATAAATTATATTCATTTTTTATACTATAAAAAAAAATTCATGAAAATCATTGAGAAAACCCTGTCCTAACCCTATGTTCCCCCTTAATATCGCGACGTTACATTACTTTTGACGCTCAAAAGGCTGTAATTTTTTATTGAAAATACCAATTGTAAAAGTTGATTTTATCAAGGTTGTTTATTGTAAAATGCACTATTTGAAAATACTTTTAAAAAAATCTCTGACCATTCACAACTGGGAACATTCATTTTTCGTTAATATCAAATAACAAAAATCTCAACAAAGGAGATAATCTGCATTTTTTTTTTGTAGCATCGATGTGAAGGTAATACATAAATTATGAAAAACAATTAATCGTATAGTATTGAAAAAGAACGAATGGTACGATTCGTTTCGGAATGGCCCATATACCTTTTTGCGTGCAATATGAATACCGCATGGCGCAACAACAAAGGCTTTATTATTTTGCAACGTGTTTCGTGGCAGAGTCACGAAAATCCTAGTATAACAATGAGAGTAATGGCCTTCCACGACAGAAGGTCATCGAAACGAATTACCTACATATGCTGATCTTTTCTTTTCTATTTTTTATCAATTCCATTGAACACTTTTTGTTCGCTCCTTTTCCATCGTCTCACCAATGTCACCGTTGGTCACATATTCGACTTTTTTTTCATCTCTTCGACGATTTATTTCCCGAGAGCCTCGAGAAATTCACGACACTTCCGGTTGCGTACTCGCTTTGTGGCTCAATTCCCGTATTTATAACACATAATGAGAAAAATCTACGTGGAAAAAGAAAAAAGATAATAATGATAATGGTTGAGGAAGAGAAAATAGAAGACGTCACGCTTCCCTATTGAAAAAAACAGCATTTTGTGAATCGAGGACTTCGTCGCGCTTTTCCCTCGCCAATTAGTGTTTTTTATATATGCATTTATGTATAAATGCATGCTCGGTGGCGATACCTATAAATCTGATTGGGTGATTAAATAATATTTGCCTCCGCGGTCTAAATAAATCTAGACGTCGAGAGCACTCTCTCGAAGATATTCTGTGAAGCACGTATAATTTATATTTCTTGCATGCCAGGCTTTTTATAATGAAAAAAAATAATAATTAAAAAAAAATACAATCTCCGTATGTACGAGTAATCCCCACGTCCACATGAAACTAGCGAAAGTGAACGCTCCACGCCTTTCTCGTGTGTTGCCGACGTTTTTTTTTTTCAATTTTACTCAACGTTTATAAAGAATCTCTCGCAGAGATGCTGTCGGCGATATGAGTCCCGATTATGAGAGTCATCAGTCATCGAGAATTGCAAAATTAAAGATCGTGATTAAAGCCGCTAACGAGTTAATCCGATATATATACTTGATGAAGAAAGAACGAACTGTATACAATTTTCTACGATGACTCACGATTTATCAAACCGCCCGACTCCATCAAATTAATGAAGTATTTGGTGCATGAAAGAAAAAAAAAATGATCGTACGGAAGCATTTTTTTAATGAACTTTCGTAACTAACTGAAACTCGTTATCAACAATTTTATTGGTCGGTGCACAATTGAGTTGCAATTGAATTGTTCATGCTGTAAAAGCCTCTTCAGAGACTTGGTAAGCATTTCAGAGTCATTAATAAAACGGGCAATGTGATTGAAGAAAAATATGCACGACCCTATATTTTAATTAACATTCATGATCCAGTAAGATTTATTACGGAATTTCCGTCATTTTCTCAAGTTTTCAGGCCGATTTTCATGTCTTTTTTGGAGGGCGTTTTTTTGTAGGCAAATAAAAATGAGTCGTTTTGGATATTTAGGATGTTTTCATTTACATATTAAAGATACAAAAAAAAAAAATTTTGAACTAATTTAATAGTTTATTATTATTATTATTATTGATCGAAGTTGGCACCTCGAAAAAAAAGCGCGTGGGTGGCCCCGGTGATTTTGGCTATTGATGTTATCTGAAATCAAAAATTCTTGATAATTCTTAATCTATAGACATGTCATTCTGGTCGGAACTACTGAAGTTAAATTTCATGGATAAATAACAAAATGGCGGACTTTGGAAAAAAGTTTTTTTTCTCCAAAGTCCGCCATTTTGTTATTTATCCATGAAATTTAACTTCAGTAGTTCCGACGAGAATGACATGTCTATAGATTAAGAATTATTAAGAATTTTTTATTTTAATTTTTGAGTTAAATTTCATGGATGAATAACAAAATGGCGGACTTTGGAAAAAAGTTTTTTTTTCCAAAGTCCGCCATTTTGTTATTTATCCATTAAATTTAACTTCAGTAGTTCGGACCAGAATGACATGTCTATAGATTAAGAATTATCAAGAATTTTTGATTTCAGATAACATCAAGAGCCAACATCACCGGGGCCACCCACGCGCTTTTTTTTCGAGGTGCCAACTTCGATCAATAATAATAATAATAATAAACTATTAAATTTTTTCAACAAATTTTTTTTTGTATCTTTAATATGTAAATAAAAACATCCTCAATATCCAAAACGATTCATTTTTATTTTCCTACAAAAAAAATGCCCTCCAAAAAAGACATGAAAATCGGCTTAAGTTACCAGACTACCACCTTAATCCTTGTATTCCCAAAATGAGGTTATTCCAACGCGAGGACTGTTCCAACGGGTTATGGGCACAATTTTGCTTATGGGAGGATTAAGGGATAACACCACTGCGACCCCCTGTTTTTTTCACATTTTTCAAGAATTTTTTTTCGTGGAAAAAAAAAGAGATCTTCGAAAAATTTTTTTGGGTTTTGTTTCTTGTTTATTAATGTATCAAAAAACATTTTTTTCACATTTTTCACGCCGCATGGTGGCGCTGGGGAAGCTCTCGCTGTCATCTCCGCAGTGGTTCGCGGCACGCAGCAAAACTCTCTTCAACGTCGATCTGAAAAAAAATACCGAGTATTTTCGTTAATAATATGATATTTTGAAGAGAAGTACATAGGATTTTTTCGATATCTCAATAATTATAAAAGTTATAGCCTATTTTCGACGAGAAACTTTGCTCAAAAATCATTCTTTAATTTCAAAGGCGTGCCTATTTTTTTTAAAACAATATTTTCCCAAATCCCTATGTACTTCTCTTCAAAATATCATATTATTAACGAAAACACTCGGTATTTTCTTTCAGATCGACGTTGAAGAGAGTTCTGCTGCGTGCCGTGAACCACTGCGGAGATGACGGCACCTGACGCGAGAACTTCCCCAGCGCCACCATGCAGCGTGAAAAATGTGAAAAAAATGTTTTTTGATACATTAATAAACAAGGAACAAAACCCAACATAATTTTCCGAATATCTCTTTTTTTTCCCACAAAAAAAAATTCTTGAAAAATGTGAAAAAAAACAGGGGGTTACAGTGGTGTTATCCCTTAAAAAATATGTTCTACAATCCTAGGAATAACGCCCGCATTGTTAGTTCAACTTTCGCGACCCAGTAAAACTTATTACCAAATTCGTCAATATAGATAATGTCACATATATAACGCAACAATTGAACGCGTTTTTCTGTGGGTCCGCATGTATATATATACGGCTACTTCCGTTAATTTATCCACTCACACGAACACGTGGTTCGCGATATAAAAGTCGGTATACTCCAAATGGGCATGTACCAGACACATCGAAGCAGCAACGCTGCCACAGTGTTATGGATCCCATAGAATCGCTAAACTCGGGAATATGGAAATTTATTTCTCACGGCGAAGCCGCGGATTCGTGGGTTTGTTATAATCGTGCGAGAAAATTCACGAGCATTTATTTTTCAGGACGCGGATATGAGGGATCATCTTATTGAGGGAAACTGTAACGGGGTCGGGGATTACAGTATGTATATGCATATACATTGTATATCCTGGCATGCAGACAATCGCTGACGTAGACACGGTTCTCTCGAATAAAGAATTTTTTTTTCTTTCTCTCTCTTCATGGTAAATAACGGTTGGCGAAATTGTTTCACGAAAAGAGGAAGGTAACTCGCGAAACTTGAAATAATGGACACGGAGGAATTTCGTTGCGGTTTATAGCAACGAGAGCAAAGTGTAAGCTTACGTGTCTCTGTGTGTGGAACACGCTGCTGTTGCAATTTACATACGTTCGAGTATATATAATTGCACATGTGGAGTATGAAGAAGTGAGTGGTGCTCTTTCTGGCTCCCAACGAGTGGAGTATCTGTGTGTATGTATGTGTGTGGTTAATTGCTCGCCTTTTGCCAACTCGCGAAACTTTCGTAGTGATGCTTAGCGATGTAATCCGGTAGCTCTGTTAGACTGTATATATATATACAACTATATTTTTATATAGTCATATATTTCATGCTCCGTTCGAGTTTGCGATTTCCCAGGACCTCTGCGAGTTGCCTATCCCTCTTTGGCGTTGAACTCTCGGAGAGGCGCGCCCCTCTCAAGAAGTGATCGTACTCGAATCGAATAACAAACACGCCCGATTATATCCTACGTCCCTATTTGGTTCTCCGCATTGAAAAACAAAGAGATAGTCCGGAATAAGTTTGAGCACGGTAGATTCATTCCCCATGTAAATTTTTAATGTATCTCGTAACGAAACGCCGTGTTCCCCGATAGAGCGAGGCACTTTGCCAAAGCGCCGCTAGATGGCTTCTAGCCGAAGTCTCACTCGCAACAGGGGTATTCCTCCCGAGGGTCTATGAGGCTCTCTTTCTCACCATCCTTATTCCCTAGCCTCGAATATCGTTAAGGGAGGTTTGATAAAAATTCATACTTCCACTTAAACGTTACAATCTCTGACTGTTAAAGTTTCTTGAGCACAGTTGTTGTCTTTATCACGTTGTATTCCTCCTTACTATTCTATACCATCATGTAGTCTTCACCAATTGTCAAGAAGAATTATTATCCAGCACACGAATTTCGATATTTAAATAAATTCTATTTGTCCAAATGTCCAAACGTCCCAATATATAAATGTACAAATATAGGTAGTAATTTCGCGAAACGCAATTTCTCTGTAATCAAACTCCTTTTTTCTTTTTTTTTTCAAGTTACCCCGTAAGAATTACATACTGTCAAAGATCTTCGTCAAAGTATAATAACAACTCTCGAGTTCCCAGCAACAGGGGAGTCAGAAATTATATACATACTCTATAGTTGACTCATACATACCCAGATATAAGTTTTGTATACATGTATATCTCTCGTATCGAGAGGGAACGTGAAAAATATGTATATATGCATGTATATTTTATCTGCGCTTCATTCGATGCGAGTACTGGTCTCGAGTATCGCATAGAGGACCTTGGAACTGTTGCATGGACACTCGGGAACAGGTACTCCTTTGTATGGAAAATTTTCTGTGTGCTGGTCTCTCGGAATTCAACAACCACAGTCATTAGCCAGCGCGGAGTAAAAGACTTTTGCGAATATTATCGTGCGATCGAATTACTGTGCGATAAATAGTATTAGTTAAATTCGATGAAAATTCAGTCGAAAGAACGGAGTAAAAATATTTCCACAACTTTAAGTCTTTCGACGAGTCACTTATACCGGTGTTTTCTTGTAAAATTGTGCATACTATTTATATGCTGTATCACATATTATCTTACAATATATGCATTTACAAACAAAAATAGCCCATGAATTTGGAGCAAAGAAAACCGATGAAAATGTGCCAATAACGGTAATGAGTAATCCCTGCACCGTTCATTTAGCCAAGACAAAAAAGGTACTCTAGAAATCTCTGGGGTACCCTAGAAACCGATCTTCGCGTTGATCGTTGGGGTGGCCAGAGTGCGTCCCTCGCAGTGGCATCAAATTACCCGAGACATCTCGGATCTCTCGTGTGAATGAATAAGAAAGACAAACGAAAAAAAAGATGAAACACGAGCTTCCAAGTTGTATAGAAGGCCGAGACCATTAGCATCCTCTGATGTACGTTAGTTAGGACGACACGACGAGTTCGCTTGAAATTTCGTGGCTCGTACCTGGACCACGCGATTCCATTCCAGTAATGGAGCTTAAAATTTCATGTACCCTGCACTAAAAGTGCCTGGATACAGAGACCAGGAAATCATCGAGCTCGCTATATATTCGCTGATCGTTTACACCGCGGAACACTTCCTGTCGCCTGATCCACGCTCACTTTTTTTTTTTTTTCATTCTTCTCGTAACGGGACGAGATTTCTAGTAATTAATTAAATCTTTGCATTGATTCGTATCATCTTGGTACTTCTAACCGTACTGGGCATGCGGAAATTGATGGAATTAGAAGGAGCAAGTTACAGCGTTACACACACGTATACAATGTAATATAATAAAGTAGCTATATCTAGGATGTATATATTTATATTTATATATATATATATATATATAAATGTGTATGAGTGCTACTTTCTTCGTCACGCTCTCGCGACCGCGCTTCCACGAAATTTTCGCGCTTTATTCTTTACGAATCTGGTGTTTGATGTGTTATTAAGTGAGTGCTCGTCGCGAAACGTGTTCGAGAGTTGTGTTCATTAGATACGCAATGTTGACGAAAGCTCTTTCCGTATTTTTCTCACGACGAAAAGTGAAAAAAAAACGCGATATTTCTACGTCAACTACGGGAAATATGAAATAAATATTTAAAATATACAACGAAAATATGGGGCATTTAACATTTCATTCGAACCGTAATTTTTCATGTTCTTTTTTCAAATGAGGAAACACTACGTTGACATATATTACATAGATGAAAAAAGATATATGAAAAAATAAATTGAAAATAAACCGAAAATCGTAGCGTTATCGTCGAACATTTGTCATTGGGCAACGACATTTTCCACGTGGCTTCGATCGACAAAGTTCCAAGCATTCCGAGTCTCGTGCTATATCGAAGTACGAGACTCGGAACGAGACTCGTATTTAATCACTGTTGCTGCATTAAAAGCTTTCATTTTATTAGGCGAGGCGTTTCATTCGATCGTTCAATTATTTTAAATGGCTTTTTATTCTCACAACAACAAAATGGCCGAACGTTCAGCAAAACTTTCTATTAAAAAACTATGAAACAAATATCACTTTTCCTACGAAACAAATGAGTCCCTCTCGTTCTTTTGTGAGTCATATATATTATCCGGGGAGGGGAAGGACGAGTGTGAGCGCGCACATTTTATGTTTTGTACATATACATATAAACATATGTATCGGCGTCTGCCTCGCGTCTTTGGCGTTGTATTATGTGTAACGCACGCATCGAGACTCGAGTTGCTCACGTATCTTGGCACGCCTTTATTTATGACTATCCACGAAGCGAAACGCGCTGTGTGTGTGTGTTCGCGGGCTCCCCCGAGAAAACGTGTGCATTCCTTCGGCAAGGAAACGAGGAGACGAGAGGAGCAACACTCCGAGAGATAAAGGAGAGCGAGAGAGAGAAAAGAGAAGGCAAAAAAAAAAGAGAAAAAAAAAGCAACGACTGTTGAAGGATCAAAGTCCGTCATTAGGCTCGAGAATTCTCAAACGCCTTCGGGAGGATGCTGCGCGCCGGTCTCTCGTTTTATTCTCGTTGTTTTAAGCGTGTCTATGGGCGAATAAAGCGGGAAGCTCGTTTCATCGATACCTCGTCTAGTAACCCAGTTATACACACCAGTTTACTCGCGGTACAGTAAGGCATACAAAATTGTAAACACGATTATATACAGCCTTTGCCCATTACGGGTTTCTACACAACGTGAGTTATCGGTGAATCCACGCACAGTTCACGAAACTTGTTACGGAGCGGGGAGACCGACATGCGCCATCGAGACGAGTTTTCTACACGAATATTATCGTGCACCGTGTTACTTCATGATTTATGTACATTAGGGCGATTTTTTTTTCGACTATTTTTTTTTTTCTGTCCCCACCCGAAATTTTGTTGGATATGTCGAAAAAGAAATTCCCTGAAAGTTACAGCCCTTAATATTAATTCTAGGTACTTTCCCAAAGCGTGAGAAGATTTTCCATCTAAAATACACGTATATCGATTTTTTTTTTTTTTTCAAATTTCTATAACTCAGCCGCATTTTATGCTATCATATTGTTCTTGGTTTCGATTTACTCAGAATAACACAATCTAAAAAAGTGCCTTTTGCGGCGAAAGTGTAAATTGCACTGGTGAGTTGGTACGGGTCACTGAAGTTGATTTTTACCTAATATACTCGTTTTTTTGCTGTTATCTCCGAAACAATTAACTTTACGAAAAAAATGTAAACGAAAAATTTGTTGGAAATTTAATTTCCTACAAAAAAGGTTCTGTCGACCCAATTGCTTAGATTAATATTTCTTGAGATATTGAACTTTAACTTATGAGTAGTATAAAATTTATAAAATATGAAATATTAAATAATTAAAAAAATTAAAAAAAATAAAGTTCAATATCTCAAGAAATATTAATGTAAGCAATTGGGTCGATAGGACCTTTTTTGTAGGAAATTAAATTTCCAACAAATTTTTCATTTACATTTTTTTTGTAAAGTCAATTGTTTTGGAGATAACAGCAAAAAAACGAGAATTTTTTGGTAAAAATTAATTTCAGTGACCCGTACCAACTCACCAGTACAATTTACACTTTCGTCGCAAAAGGCACTTTTTTAGATTGTTTTATTCTGAGTAAATCGAAACCAAGAACAATATGATGGCATAAAATGCGGCTGAGTTATAGAAATTTGAAAAAAAAAAAATTCGATTTACGTGTATTTTAGATGGAAAATCTTCTCACGCTTTGGGAGAGAACTTAGAATTAATATTAAGGACTGTAACTTTTAGTCCTGAATATTTTTCCATGTTATTTAAAAAAAAAATGATTTCGCCTCGATAAACCCATTGAGGATGTGAATAGTCTATGTGAAAAAAATTAAAAATACCGCAGATTAAAATTGTATTGAAGCCTCTGAAATGTCCCATATACATAGTTCACGTTCACGTATGTATTTTATTTAATTCACGTTCGAATGATATATTTGCACGAATGCATATTTTCACATATCGTATAAGTGAAAATATATAAACGTGTGGCGTGGCAAGAGTGTTTGTTATCGAAACTCGAAGCGTCCCGAGCTCGCGGTTTTGTATTTCTTTTTTTTTTCTTTTTATTATTCCACCGCCGCGCGGTTTGTGCTCCGATTTCATTGCGTTCGCGCTCGCGAAACGGAAACAAGACACTGGAGGAAACGGGACATGACGAAAAGTCAATTCGACACGAGATTCTTCAAAGTCTTCGTTCGCTCGGTCAAGCTTTTTACGATCGAACAATAATAATTGTAATTGCGTTGATAGAAAAATAAGCGTTATCAGGTTTTCACGAGGGGACGATCGGATGTTGAAACATTATGATTATCGTGATCGGGGTAATTAGGGGCACAATTTTTTTTTATACTTCTTATCATTGTTATAGCAAAATAATTGATGGCAGTTGGAAATATCGGTTATTAGAAAAATCGGTTATGGAAAAATCGGTTATTGGAAAAAACGGTTATTGGAAAAATCGGTTATGGAAAAAATTGGTTATTGGAAAAATCGGTTATTGGAAAAATCGGTTATTGGAAAAATCGGTTATTGAAAAAATCGGTTATTGGAAAAATCAATTATACACTCTCCGACCGATGTCTCTTTGTTCGAGCTTCGATACAGCTGTTTAATTACGAAATTTTTGAAATACTTCACACCGATCGAGATAATTGGTTTTTTTTTGTAACGCAGAGAGGTTGGAAGGTAGAAGTGCAAAGAGAGAGAGAAAGAGAGAGATGTGTTCCCAAGATGGATATCGGTGTGAGGGTCGACGCGCGTTAAACAGAGAGAAGAATCGAACACGAGACTCTCGGCCCCGATGCCCGAACGTGACCCGTGTATGTTTATATATGTATATATGTATATATATATATATATATATATATATATATATATATATATCGTTCACAAGCCTTTCACTCTTGGACAAACCAGGATCAAGAATTCTTCGACCTACTGATCGACGCGAATCGACGACGCCTTCGACGAGAAATTCACGATTCCTTCCAGCACTCGATCTTCTCCTCCTTTTTTTCAAACTAAAAAAAAAAAAGAACTACGAACTTACCTCGTTTTCAACAAAAAAATCACGAGGTTTCCGCCAATTTATGTATCATGATCGGTAATCCAGATGAAGATCGTCACAATCACAAGGAACAACGCTTATCAACAAAAACTGCGAAATGTTTTTTTTTCTTTCTATTTTTCTTTATAAATACGCCACGAATTTTACCGATTTTTCGCTCGTTCCGAACGACGATTGAATATTGTCTATTTTTCGCAAAAAAAAACAAAAACAAAACAAAATGTTACTAAACAAAAAAACAATTATCGGAGTAAAATACAGAGAGACAATTTTTGTGGAGTGGGAAAAAGTTCGCGTGTTAACCGATCGCGCATCGGAGCCGGTGCCGAGCCGACTGACTCAACTTATTGACTCACTGACTCGGCAGTCAGTGCTCGCCGAGCTCACACTCGCATCACACCGAACCCGACGACCACTTCTCTCTACCCCAGCTTCTCTTTCCAGCTCCATTCTGTGTGCTCTCTTCATTCTCCCCTCTCTCCCTTTCCACGCTCATCGCGCTCTACCGTACACACACACTGCCTCGTGGCCTCTTGCCACCATCGACACCAAGTACCATCGACTCTCTGTACAGTCAAGTTTCCGAGGACCAGGTGCTTTCGGCGTTGTATGTATAGAAAGTCAAGCACCGACGAGCCAATTCTCCTTCTGTCAATGCCGAGGATTTGTATACTCGTGTGTAATAAATTTAAAAAAAATTGCTCTCCGAGCCAGAGTGTTCAATCGCATTAACAAATGAAAATATTTCGAAGCAGTTTTACGGAAAATTTGTATCATTTTTTTTGTTCGTAGCTCGTCGTTTCGTAATTGAAATCGGATAAAAGATTTTTTTTTGCCTTTTTTAATTGTTTTTTCTTGTAATCTATCACTGTACTTGGAATCGAACAAAGCGTTTTTTGATATTATTTCAAAATTACATTAGCACGATTTTTTTTGTATTAGTACTTTAACATTTTATACTTCGAAAATGAGATAAAAGATTTTTGGCTTTGTTGCACCCGTTGTACGATTAAATGCTCCCATTGAGGAATTTTCGATAATTTATTATTGTACTTGGAGGCAAATAAGATTGTTTGATTGTGTTAAATTGCATTAGGATGATTTTTTTAAAGTGCTTATCGTCGTATACTTAGAATCAAGGATTAACATTATTTTATAAATCGTTTAACATTAAGAGTGCTGTTACGAACCATTTTGTTTAAACTGGAAGCCTTTTGTACCATCGAAAATATAACGACGAATGGAATGTCGGTTTTTCCAATTGAAGCTTCGAGATATTTTATCAAATTTGCTATTCGACGTTCAGAACCGAAATAATTTTCTTAAGAAGAAAATATGAAACGTTTCGAGACCGATTTTGTTGGCTGGTGCGTGAATTTTTTGTACGTAAAAAAAATATTACGATCCATTAACGGTATAACAAATAAAATTGTGTAAATATTCGTTATATTTGTAATTCTGAAAAGAAAATGTATTGACAAATTTGTTTTTTTTTTCTTCATCTCTACTTTGAACTATTTAGCTGACTCGGTAAAAAAAAAAAAACGAATCGTTAACTGTTCATACAACACCTGCGCTTCGCGTATCACCAATGACTACAACGCGTGGCTATCTCACATTTCGGTATGTTTCCTATATCATTGAGACCCTGATATCTCTGCCATAAAGCGTTAGTCTCTTTGCTCCGGCAAAAGAGTATATATAAAAGTGTACGGTATAAACCTACACCGAAGTAGTCGTCGTCGTCGTCGACAGATATGGAAATACGAGGCGAATTGCATCGAGAACCAGAGCCAAGTGTATTATATGCGCGTGACAAAAAGTTTTTATGTTGCGCAGCTCGGCTGTTGCACTTTGTACACAACCTTACCCGTTGCGTGAAAAAGCTCCAGAAACCGTCAACCCGCTATACACGCCGGTCGAACTGGCGGGAAGCTGATAGGAGGAGAAAGAAAAATCGCAGTGGATAAAGGTTTTTTGAGAAGCGAACGAAAAGCACGTTGGGAAAGGACTTTCTGAAGGTAAAAGAATCTTTGGGATCCGGATTTTTTTATTTTACCACTTTCGGAGAATGAAATTTCTGGTAAATGATTTTCTTGCACAAATAAGATTGACCGTGAGAAACGATTGTTTGAACGAAAAAGATATTTCGATGTTTCGAAACGATTGTTTGAACGAAAAAGATATTTCGATGTTTCGAAACGATTTTTGGAAATTAAACATTATTTTTCGGTGTGATCGACGTTATTAGTGAGGGGCTTCGGTGCTGGTCGTGGCGCGAAAAGACGGATTTATTATAAGAGTAAGGCACAGTATTTATTCATAACAAATTACAAAATTAATTAGTAAAAATTCGTTGGCGCGGTGAATGAATTTGTGAATTGAACAGAGAGCCAGTTGAGTTGTTGCCGCGGCGCTTGTTCGTTAGGAACTGCCTTCGTCAACAAGGAGAATTCCTGACGGTCTGCTTGTTGACGGAGAGAAAATATCGGAGAGAGGGTAGGAAAGTTTTTACGAGAAACAAAGGTTTAGAAAATGCAAGAGTACGTTTGGGCCCTTTTTGTCGCCAGATGAGACTCCCCGTAAAACAGCCTCGTCTCGGGATAGACTCGACTGGGACCCGCACGCACTCGAGTTTTATGACAGGGAAAACTGAGAGATGGTTGTTCTATTTTGTAGACGAAGGAATGAAAGGAGTCAAAGAAATAAACGCGTGAGAAAGGATCGAGTCCGTACAAAGAAATGACTGTTGAGAAAAAAATGCATATTGAAAATGAAATAAAATAAATGCGTGTTTATATGCGACCAGAGGGTGGTGGCGACGCCGTCACCACATTAGAAAAAAATTCATAGTAACTTCGATAGATCGTGAAAAAATCGCATTTATTTCTTCTTCATTGTGACACGACTGTACAAATAGAATTTTATTGCTGTTGTGGTTGTTGTCAGCCCGTGGACGCTAGTATCCTCAAATAAGCTTTGATTATTTCCGACACAAGTAGCTCCTCCTTCGGTAAAAATTTTTCGACGTCTATGATATCCGCATCGTCGGACATTAGACGAGACAATTTGTTTCTGGCTTCCACCACTTCGAGAAGCACGTTTTTTAGTTTTTCCTTCGGGAAAAAAGATTTTCATGAAAAATAAAGCGTTTGGTGCGTTTAATCGATCGAATGAACCTACTTCGGCACCGCTGTAATTTACGATTCCGATACAACTGATGAAACCATTTCCATGAGTGTAGTAACCCAGTTTTCGTCTTTCAAGTCCGAAGCAATAAGGGACTTCGTGAGTTTTGCAAATTTCCAAAAGCTTGTTGATAGCATCGTCCAAACCGCCTAAGATTGTGATTTTGTTCGTTTTTTTATTTTCGATACCGATAATTCATTTTTTAACATTAATTTTACGTTAATTCGATATAATTCTTCGATTCATTCGATCCGCTAAATAATTACCTTCGTTCTCAACTTTCACGAGATCCGTAGCTACAATGACAAATTTGATTTTCTTCAGTTCGATACGTTTTTGAATTTCTTTGATTCCCGCGTAATAACGTCGTTTGCACTTTCCCTTGACGCTGTCTCTTTCGTACATTTTCTTCTGCAATTTCGATATTTCAGCGAGAAAATCGTTCAAATAAATCTTCAATTCCGACGTCACCGTATTCGTGCAGTATCTGCGAAGGAGTGAATTAGTAACAATCCCGAAAAATAATTTGACGATCGATCCGTTTTGTTCAGCTACAAAATACCCAACAATTTTCTTCCCTCGCAATTTTTGCTCTGACCAAAAGCACAAAACAAAAACTCACTCTCGAAATTTCTTCGTAAAATTGAAACGTTTCGGCTCATTGACGATGCAAATGTCGTCGTTACGTTTTCCGATCTCGTCGCGTATGCTCAGGCTCTCAACGGCGTCAATGACGCGATCATCGATTTGTTCCCGTGCATTCGGATCATTATTTACGTAATTTTGTAATTTCAACTCGTGCCCCATTCGATTCGATTCATTATCGTTCGTAATGTCATCGTTTGTATCTCGTTCGAATCGTATCTCCTTTTGTATTGCTAAACAATTACGATCGTAACGATCTAGAATCACCCTTTTGAGCTTCGATAATTTTCGTTTTGATTTCATTTTCATCGGTATTGGTTTCGGCACGGTTAGCTGTCGTTTTTCGAGCGAACGTTGTACAACGCTTGTTTTCGTTTTGCGCGGAGTTACATTTTTGAGCCGATAGTGCGACATCTGTAGCACATTCACTCTCGGTGAAACAGGCCATTTTTGTCCCTGCTAAAGAAACGATCCGTTATATCGTCGCGTACAATTGAAATACGAGGTCAGTTCAAAAAGTATCGCGAATTTTTAATTTCCTCGGGCTACGTATATTCGATTTTCGATTTTTTTGTGGCGTTAGGTTGGCACTCGTGTCCCTCACTTGTGGTGAAAAAAATCGGCCATTTTGAATGTTTAGTTAATTGTTGACAGCTGTTTTGGTTAGACGTGTTTTGGCTTGTCGTCGATTTTTGCCTATTCCAAAAAAGCAACTTCCATTGCGATGATTGAGCTTTGGTTTCCACGTCATAACCATAAACCCATGATTCGTCACCAGTTGTGACCCTCTGGAGCAAATTCGGGTCGTCGCAGGCCGAGTCCAACAGCTCCTTAGCAATGTTAACGCGACACTGTTTTTGTTCGAAATTGAGTAATTTTGGCACGAATTTCGAGGCGACCCGTCTCATGCCCAAATCATTGGTAAAACTCGAATAGCACGAGCCAATCGATATGTTTAGTTCCTCAGCAACTTCTCTAACGGTGATTCGACGATTGGCCAATATTATTTTCTTCACTTCATCAATGTTTTCGTCTGTTGTTGACGTGCTCGGGCGTCCGGAACGCAATTTGTTGTTCGCATCTTCTCGGCCCTCTGAGAACATTTTGTACCACCGATAAACGTTGCTTTGGTCCAAGGTAGCTTCACCATATGCCACAGTCAACATTCGGAATGCGTCCGCGCACTTAATTTTGTTTTTCACACAAAATTTGATACAGATTCTTTGATCCATTTTTTGGAATAGGCAAAAATCGAAGACAAGCCAAAACACGTGTAACCAAAACAGCTGTCAACAATTAACTAAACATTGAAAATGGCCGATTTTTTCAGCATAAGTGAGGGACATGAGTACCAGCCTAACGCCACAAAAAAATCGAAAATCGAATATACGTAGCCCGCGGAAATTCAAAATTCGCGATACTTTTTTAACAGACCTCGTACACGATTATAAGACCATGTGAAATACCGACTGACGGTGAAAAGAACCGTAATCAAACTTTTTTTTTTTTTGAGGATCTCTAGAAATTTGTCGATGGATCTAAATCTTATAAACTCTACCACCATCAATTGTCCGTATTGTACAACAAGATTTTCCTTTTCTCCGAAAAACCAATGGACTTTTGACAACAAAAAAATGGATTCAAGATTTGAGGTGGGGATTTCACATCGTCAATTCTCAATTTTGAATCTGACTCTAGCTCCTTCCAGTCCGTACCTCTCCCACTCTTTTTCTCACACACACATTCTCACTCTCTGTAATCTCTATACATACCACCAGGATGCCCCGTAAATTTACGTTAATTGCATCGGTACTTCTGGGTATTCGAGATCTTTGATCTTCCGAACGAGGGCAATCATCGGAAATTACCAGCCGATTGGATTCGCCAAAATTGTCCACTTTCTTGGGCACAATTCGCTTCGAAGAGCCAAGTTTCGGATACTCAATCTCGTTAAAGTTTTCACGAGAATCAGTTTCTTCCGAGCAGCGATTATCAGGCAAATGGTGATGTATTCTCGAACTCGTCGCGAATTCCGACAATTTCCGATTTACTCTTAATTTTATCTCGTAACGAGGCAATATTGGCCATGTTCTCTCGTCGTACATGTTGTTAATTTCTTTTTTCGCATTTTGCCAATGATTATGTTTCAATTCGGACATTATGTTATTCTACGCAGTGTTTGCGTCAACTATACATCGATTTATCGGCGCGTTTTCACTGAGTGCAGTGAGACGCGGTCGAGTCAATGGTTGAAGCGTGGCCAATCGGAGAGCAGGAAAGAATCAGCATTCAAGCGAGATAGGCCGAGAAACGATGAAAGCGATTAGCTACTTCGGTTGACGCGGCGCGTATTGCGAGCTCAATGAAAACGGTACCTTTATCTTTCGTATGCCCGCAGCCCGTAACAAGTTTGTATTTGCGCTTTAACGCGAAAACATTAACGGACGATCGAAATATGAACGTTAAATGTCAACAACAACAAAAAATGGCAATGTACAAATGCATTTTTATCACGAGTTAACGTTAAACAGATGATTTTACATTAACTTCCGGAAAAAAATTCACGAAGAAGGGAAAACTGGTTCGGAGTACGCACAGAGTATAGAAATGGGACTGAGAAGCAAGTCGAGAAAGTGAAACATATGTTTCTCTCTGGCCGCGACGATCGAAATCTCGATGGCAACGTTGATATCCGGAGGGATTTTCAATTCCACAAGTAGGGGTCGCCACATTTGTTCTTTTAACTTACCATAGGCGTATAGAAATCGCTCGCGTATCACCGTCGAACTGAAGGATTTCTAATATATTTTTCATCGGCGTGGATAAGCGAGGTTGCTGTTTTACCGACTGCTCTGGCAATAACGAGAATATACGTTCGTTTAATAAGTAAAAAATTGTACAAATAGTTTTTAACAGCTATGTCATTGACGTCATAACGATATATAGTGCGTTGAGAAGAGGCAACATCCCGAAGATACATCTGTTCAATCAACTTTATGCTTTTCCTGGGGCCCGACGGTCCGTGAATTACCGGTAATTGTCGCCGAAAGTTCAAACAAACAAACAGGCCGTAACGGGGGTATAAACGATCCAGAGTATTTTCGTGCGGGAAGTTGGTCGGGGTATAAACTTGTACGAAGCTAGGCAATGAATGTCTCGTGGAAATTGTTTATACAGAGGGATATAACCGAGTGTTTTACTACCAACCCCGACTGCTTTATCCTCTTTCTGCGTGGATGACGCGCCCACGAGAGTGTCCCGAATAGATATACTATTTGGCAATGAATGCTGGCGTAACATTGCTGGGATTATTCCAAAAACATCAAACCACACGACCGGCTATGTTAATGTCGCGGACTAACAAGGGGCGGATGGGTTAAAGACGGATGCGGTAAACGAGCTTCATCCCCCTCCTGCCCTTGGGAAGCCCAATTTTCCATTTGACAGTGAAATTACTCGGGCACGAAATTTGGCAGTGTTCTCGGGGCGGTAGTTCATGCTGCTGTAACTATACTCTCTCTCTGTGATGTTTCGGGTATTCTAATGCCTCCTGAGGCGAAATAATTGAGCGATCGCCTACATACGTCACGTGGGTGTAGACGTCAAGGGTTAATTTGATTCATGAGGTCGTTAAAATAGCGGGCGACGTATGAACCGATATTAATATACATTAGTAATTTCGCGATCGATATTAAGTTATTATTTTATGTACATTCAATCCAGCAAAGGGACATCTCCACGATCTTTTATAACTTGCCGAGAAAAAAAATCGTATCGAAAATTCGAGATGAACAACCGTTGAAAAGGCTTCTACGATCATGTAAAATGAATGTTCAGATTCGAATACAGAAAAAATTGTAGAAGAGGATGCCTTTTTCGCAACAGCAACAATTAGCAAAAAAATAATAATACTTCTCTTACAACTATTCTTACTGAATATATTTTTGCGCGAGGAGAAAAGCATTTCGAACAATATCTAGTGCGGGATTTTCGATACAATCTTTTTTTTTGCTAAACACAAAAAAATAATAAAACGCGTTCTTTTGAGAATTGTAACCCCCCCCCCCCCCCCCAATATTGATTTTGATCGAATTTATTTTGTCCCGTTACAAATTTTACAATTTGCTTCGAAACTTTTGTACAATTCGCATCCATTTGATTCCCTTCGAATGAATGTTTCAAAAGTGACTGATCGTTGACAACGATTGAGACAAAAAACCCATTAAGATTCTCACAAAATAATGTTTAAATATTCCCTTCGTTGTTTCGCAACGGTGTATGAACATTTCCGTCATGTAACATTCTCCTCTGTGCGACAATGTGCCAAAGCGTATCCATCTCAAACGGTCTTCTACCCCCGCGCAAAATAGGAGAGTCGAGGATCCATTACGGCGGAGAACGCGCGCGTGAACGCCTCGTTGCAACAAGGGTTGAAACGAGACGACACGGGGTCGTGACGAAGCCGCGGGTAGAGAAGGGTTCGACGATATATAGTGTCAAAGGGGGGGGGGGGGGGGGGGAGGGTTTGATATGGTTGCACGACGTGTATATACACGACGATGGAAAGAGGTCATAGGTGGAGAAACGGAACGACATAAACGCGAGGGATGTTCGCGAAGATAGGAGAAATAGTGAGACGAGAAGAAGAAAGATCTGAGAAAACGAAAGAGGACGTTGGAGGAAGAGTTCTGCGGGGGTGGGATTGGGGGATGAGCCGCAGTCTTCCATGTTCCCATGCGCTATAACGCTATTTATACTACCACGAGTAAAGGGGTTGAATGTTGGTGAAGATGAAGAAAGTGAGCTGCTGGCAAGGAATACCACGCTAGCTGTACCGAAAGAGTGGAACGGGACGAGGGCGAAGAAGCTTCGGTACGACGATCAGCATCACCAGCAAGGAGCAGTGTATATATATATATATATATATATATATATAATACATATATGCTATAGCGTGGGCTTTCGGTGTGGGAGACTCGAGCACAATTCAGAGCAAAGGGGCTGTTGTAAAGGACAAAGCGAAGGACAAAGTATCGCGTGTGAGCTGAAAGGGGAGGGAACGTCGCGAATACGAAGTAATTCCGTTCCTTCGAGAAGTAGCTTCATAGGTTTATATTAAAGTTAGATGAAAAGACGACAAAGGAAACCAGACACGGGGGATTAAAGCAATTTAATACCAATATGTAATAAAATACAGCAGATATTGGTATTGGAGTAAAAAAACAATTATAAAACTATTCGACCACAAAATATTTGTGCATTATCAATGGAAAATAAAAATAGATTTTTTTTTCCTTCCTCATAAAGGAACCTTGTGTTCCGTGAAACAAAAATTCGAGTTCTCTAAGGGGGGAAATAGGGTTAGACGGTTCAAAAAATCGATTTTTTTAAATTTCACAAATTGTTAGTAAAACTATTGAAAAATATGTTCCCAAAATTTTAAATGAAAATTCTGACTCGTTCTAGTGTTATAAGCCATTGAAGTGAGTAGCTCTCCTTCAGGCCCCGAGCGCGCCACGTGTATAACCGAGCGGTCACTCAGGTACCCATTTACTTACTACGCGTTTTTCATTTACTTACAATCGTTTTGAAAATTGGCAGCTACTTTCTTCATAGTATTGCGTTCTATATGAACCTAAAATCGGAATATTATCATTGCTTTTAATAATTTTTTTTTGCAAATAAAGTTGTAAAAAATGGCAAAAAATCATGCTTTTTTGTTTTCACCCCTGTAAAAAATTCAATTTTCCATTTTTTTGATAACATTTAGGTTTATATAGAAGAGAGACATATAATAAAAGTAAATTCCAACCTTGTTTGATTTCAGATGAAAATTGCGGTTTCCAGAATGTACGTAAAATGCTGAGTCTGATTGTGACCTGCAATATGGGGTCGCTAACATCTTCGGTGTTTTTCAAGAAAATTCTTCAAAAATTTTATAGTATATACTTAAATATATGTATAAAATATTCTCAAAGTTTCAATAAATTATATTCATTTTTTATACTATAAAAAAATTCATGAAAATCATTGAGAAAACGTTGTCCTAACCCTATTTCCCCCCTTAAGGAAATAACTCATCTTAAATCAAATGTCAAAATATCGAAATTCTACATGGCTGAAACAAAAATCAAAGAAATATTGGATTTAATAGAAAACCGGTACTCGGAGAGCCTCAAGCTGGATTCAGTTGAAATTTAATACCAAAAATTCGAGATTAGAAAAGGAGAAGAAAATTTTGTTTTGATAGAGTGTTCCTCAGTCAGCACTTGTGTCTTCATTTATTTAACGATTTATTCGGTCATTTAAAATTTCAAGATTGTGCCACTGGATTTGATGCAAATCGAACTGACAGTTACCGGTTATCAGTTCTTACGGATAATTATTTCTTTTTTGATCGATATCCTATCGAGGCCCTTTGAATTTCGTAATTCGAACGTTGTGGTTTTGAAATCCAGCGGCCTTAAGGAGGGGAATAGGGTTAGACGGTTCAAACATTTTTTTTTTTTTATTTCATAAATTGTTAGTAAAACTACTGAAAAATATGTTCCCAAAATTTTAAATGAAAATTCTGACTCGTTCTATTGTTATAAGCCATTAAGGGGGGGAATAGGGTTAGGACAGCGTTTTCTCAATGATTTTCATGAATTTTTTTATAGTATAAAAAATGAATATAATTTATTGAAACTTTGAGAATATTTTATACATATATTTAAGTATATACTATAAAATTTTTATATATATATTTAAATATATACTATAAAATATTACTATTTTTTCAAACGCGTTTTTCTGGAAACGACTGGGTTTTTGAACTTGCGTACACGCTAGTTTGAAAAGTTTTCAACCAATCGTTTTGAAACTTGGCAGTTACTCTCTTCATAGTATTGCGCTTTATATGAACCTAAAATCGGAATATTATTATTATTTGAAATAATTTTTTTTGCAAATAAAGTTGTAAAAAATGGCAAAAAATCATGCTTTTTTGTTTTAACCCCTGTAAAAAATTCAATTTTCTATTTTTTTGATAGAATTTAGGTTCATATAGAAGAGAGACATATAGTAAATGTAAATTCCAACCTCGTTTGATTTCAGATGAAAATTGCGGCTTCCAGAATGTACGCAAAATGCTGAGTCTGATTGTGACCTGCAATATGGGGTCGCTAATATCTTCGGTGTTTTTCAAGGAAATTCTTCAAAAATATTATAGTATATACTTAGATATATGTATAGAATATTCTCAAAGTTTCAATAAATTATATTCATTTTTTATACTATAAAAAAATTCATGAAAATCATCGAGAAAATGCTGTCCTAACCCTATTTCCTCCCTCAATGTCAATGCGTTTGAAATATGTCAAGACATCGGAAAAACGTTTTTAAATCGATTGAGTGGATCAAATTGCTCTACTAATGGAGAATTGTTATTGAAAATGTGTCTCAGTGATTTTACAGAGCGCCCATTTCGACAAACAGTGGAAAATACATTGACAATTTATCCTCTTGACCAAATTCTTCAAAATTAAAATACTCTGTTAAACGTATCACTTTCAATAATCTCGATTAATCTCTACCAGTTTGAATGAAATTTCGGCGAAATCGAGAAACTGTGATTAAACAAAAAGCCGTCACATAGCTTTCCTCGTTGACTCGTTAGATAAACTATCCTTTCTCCGCCCACATCTTTACACAAAACTAAAATATTCCGGTACCTAGAGTCAACGGATCGTTAAGCTCTTTGACAATCTCTCGCGATATTAATGTTTGAGCGTACGAGACTTTTTGTTTGTCTGTTAATGTTCAAGCAGTTGTTAAATGAGCCTAAGAGGTCAGTATACCTCGGAAACCCAACTCTACACACTCACTGCATATAACATAGCCTCGTAATGAAGACAACGCAAAAGTGTTATACGACATATATATTGTATATATGAAAGAGAAAGAAGCGATGCGGTACTGGTTGGAGGGTCGTTGCAAGACGGGGTTGAAAAAGAGAAGGACGCCGGGAAGCGTAGAGGGTTGGGGGTTATATGTCGTTTCCAACCCTCTCTGTACGGGCTGTCTTTCGCTCATGCGCGGTGAAGAGACGCGCCGCCAAAGTGAACCAGCGACGTGACGACGATGGCACTATCGGACGAAACCGGAAGTCGAAGAGAGACGAATGCTACATCACGAAGGATGGATGTATACAAGGTGGGATATACATATACATTATGATGTATCAACCGGTGGGGGTGAGACAGATATAGTCATGTGATACGCGAGGGAGTGAGAAACAAAGGGAAGGTAAAAGAGAGAGGGGGAGATATATAGAGAGACAACTCGGTCGAATGTGGGCTCTGCTGGAGTTGCTGCTGTTGCTGGAATATCGTGGAGAGGGAGTCGTTGTCCTCGGGAGTCCTCGTTCACCGGCCGCGACTGGTTTACACCGACGAATCATCAGTTCTCCGCGAAACGCGGTCTCGCACGGATCTCTTTTAACAGGCCGCGATTGTAACTCCGCGATATTTCGCGCTGTGCGGGTGTTATTCTTTCGTTTTTCTTTAATCATCCCTTCTTATCTCTCTCTCTCTCTCTCTCTCTCGCTCTCCCTCAATCTTTTCCCTCGATTTCTCTTTCCACGTTGGCAGGTGGTCGACAAACACGCGTCGAGATATGCAATTGTTGATAGCGCACTTCTGCCTTTTTCGCGAAATGCCACGTGATAAAACGCAGGTCCGAACAGGGCGACATTGAAATTTCATGAAAAGAGGATTTTGTTCTTCCATCTACTTTCGCTCAAAAGCTCACTGCCAATTACAACAATATTAGTAAGATAAATTTAAAAGAACAATGGGCATCTCGCATAACGAATCGCTGATGCCTATAACGGGATCGACTTCCGGTTAGTTTTCATGTTTCTTCTCGTTGTGATATTCAAACTAGCCTAATCAAGAACACGATATTTCGAAGGACCTAAAAACTCTCGTGCCTGTAAAAACGTTCACTCCATCTTTCGCCTTCTCGAAGTTCGGGCATTTGGCCTATTGCGATACTCCTCAAAGTACGATTACGATAAAAGTGGCTTTTCATCGCCTCCGGTACGGATCTCCTGTTGCTCGTGTATCGTCATCGTCATAGTTCATCGAGCAATTTATTGTTTCTTTTTGTTGTTTTTTGTTTTTGTGACGAGTGTGTAATTGTGCAAGTCTGTTCCTCGCGATGGTAAATCCGCGTGTTGCCTATATACACGAAATAAATGTGTGTATAACGCGATTTGTTTTGTGCCGCGGTTCTGAGCCTGTGTCTTTTTTTACGTGTTGCGGGGAGGAGAACTCCATCCTGTCGAGTATCTTTACCTGGTGTACTCTCTGAGTTGCTCGGCCTGGTCTCTCTTTCTCTCTCTCTCTCTCTCTCTCTCACTCACTCTCTTTGGTTCTCGCTTGCCCACCTCAGCTGCCCCGTCAACCCACACCGGCAACGCGAGAGAGAGGAGAATGTAAGTTGTTTCCCGACAGCGATGCCAGATCTCACCGTGAATCTACCGGTGAATCATGTTATAATGTATATATAACCGGGGGACCGTCATCCTAAAGAAACTTCTATAATAATACCCCGAAAGAGAGTCTGCGAGTGGTTATTGTGCATTTGAATCCCCGTGGATCCTTCGAAATTTATGACTCTCGTAACTCGCTTTAGTGGCAATCGGAAATTCCGGAATATATAAAGGTTTTTGATGATGAGATCAGAGGTCTCTCGGTAATAAGATTTTATGACAATGGACCGAGAAAAATTGCGTGTTTTTTTTATCTCGAAAAAAGGACACCAAGGATCCTTTTAGCCAAAATAGAATGAAAAGTTTCAAACAATTGAACAACAATATCAGTATTGTAAAAAAAGTATTAAAAGCACCGTTGTTGTCGGTTTGACTTTTTGGGCCAAGGAAGTTCATTAACATTTAATGGTAAAGAATTATTCGTTAGAACTAATCGCCTGGTTATTTGTTTAAATGAACAACGACGCGAAGGAATAGCTGGATTATTTTTTCTCGTCATGTCCGATATAAACGTGAATTTTTTTTGTTTTTCATTGAAATAAAATTCGCTATGTTTATTCGACATTTTTTTTTTCATACATATGCGCGCACGTCCTGTATTCTTTTCATTATGAATATTTACAAGAAACGATAATAATAGTTGCGCACTTTCTTCGTATTAATATATACATTTTTTTGGCAATTTGTTTAGGGGTATGTTCATGAAGATTTGTTTTTAACGGGAGAAATAGGGTTAGGACAGCGTTTTCTCATGATTTTCATGAATTTTTTTATAGTATAAAAAATGAATATAATTTATTGAAACTTTGAGAATATTTTATACATATATTTAAGTGTGTACTATAAACTTTTTGAAGAATTTCCCTGAAAAAGACCAAAAATATTAGCGACCCCATATTGCAGGTCACAACCAGACTAAGCATTTTGCGTACATTCTGGAAGCCGCAATTTTCATCTGAAATCAAACGAGCTTGGAATTTACTTTTATTATATGTCTCTCTTCTATATGAACCTAAATGCTTTCAAAAAAATAGAAAATTGAATTTTTTACAGGGGTCAAGACAAAAAAGCATGATTTTTTGCCATTTTTTGCAACTTTATTTTCAAAAAAAAAATTATTTAAAATAATGATAATATTCCGATTTTAGGTTCATATAGAGCGCAATACTATAAAGAAAGTAACTGACAATTTTCAAAACGATTGGTTGAAAACTTTTCGAACTAGCGTGTACGCAAGTTAAAAAAGTCGTTTTCAGAAAAAAGCGTTTGAAAAAAAAGCAAAATGCTGAGTCTGATAGTGACCTGTAATATGGGGTCGCTAATATCTTCGGTGTTTTTCAAGGAAATTCTTCAAAAATTTTATAGTATATACTTAAATATATGTCTAAAATATTCTCAAAGTTTCAATAAATTATATTCATTTTTTATACTATAAAAAAAATCATGAAAATCATTGAGATAACGCTGTCCTAACCCTATGTCCACCCTCAATGGCTTATAACAATAGAACGAGTCGGAATTTTCATTTTAAATTTTGGGAACATATTTTCCAATAGTTTTACTAACAATTTATGAAATAAAAAAAAAATCGATTTTTTGAACCGTCTAACCTTATTTTCCCCTTTAAGTCAACGAATAAAATTCTTCAAGCTTTGTTACGAAATCGACAATCAATTTTTGTACTTCTAATCGTCCCGGAGTTACGAAAGATTCTGTATTACGTGTCTTGCTCAAGGTTGAAGCGATTTAAGGTTTCACGATGAACCACGACGAATTATTAACGTCGACATTTGTCACTGCGCAACAACGGGGCTCATTGACGTCTCTAAGAATCGCAATATCATTCACATTTCATGTATATATATTTTTTATATACGTATACATTTTTTTCTTCGTTCAAATGGAACCCCGAACGATCTCGGGAGTACAGACGTAACGATAATTGCACGTTCTTCCCACGGCCGCGTATATATACAACGTTCACCTTCTCAGACTCTAATAATTCGCGAGAAGAAGTAAATTCATCATCGTCGCACGGTTCTAACGGATATGACCTCGAAAGTGCGAACAAGCTGTAATTTACCCGGTTGAAATTGCCATATTTTCATTTTTATTTCTTTTAAATTTGAGACATCTTGGAGAATCGAGTATTTGAGACAGAGAATCGAGCGCAATGATTCGTTAAACGTTTTATAATTTTTTTACTTTGCGAAAGAAAAAAAAAACAAAAAATTCAGATCGATTTATAAAAAATTGAGTGTTCTATTGTTTAATTATTTGTTAACTTTTTCCAATTTCGATTTCGAAATATTCGTTTCATATGATCGTAGAAAAATATTGAACAATCGTTCGTTTGGGATTATCGGCAAGTTCAAAAGTATACCTCCTCTCCCTCAAAGACTAATCCCGTACCGATCTTTGATCCGCGTTCCCGTTGGTCTTCGTATCTTTCCGCGCGCCCTCTCAATCACGATAGATCACGATCTATAGATCGTTGTCCGTGAACCATGGGCCTCCCAAGAGACACGAGAGAGTTACACATAGAAATTTCCTACATTTAACTACGCTCGTACAAATGTATATATAAATGTACACGCGTTCTGCCGATGAACGGACGGACGAGGAGATCGCGCAAGAGGTAAAACGAGCCAACCGTGACTACCGCGCGCATGCTGGCGTCACGGTTTACACGCTAACATGGAAAAAAAGAGTATTTCCAGCACCGCGGAGCATAGAGAACGTTAAACTAAAGTAAAAGATTTTAAAAAAATACATCGCGTTTCCACGTATAATTTGAGCTTTTTCTCTGTATAGAATCTTTCTATAGTCCATCATGGTCCCTCTCAATTTTACACCGTTCATTATGCGTGCAACAAAGAACCAGGCGAGAGACCGTAAAAATTAACGTACGTAAACTAAAGTAAAAGAATTAACAAACAAAAATACATTGCGTTTCCACGTATAATTTGAGCTTTTTCTCTGTATAGAATCTTTCTATAGTCTATCATGGTCCCTCTCAATTTTACACCGTTCATTATGTATGCAACAAAACCCGGGCGAGAGACCGTAAAAATTAACGTATGTACATAGAGATATTACCGATACGGTATTTAATGCTCGGAATTTGGATAAAAGTAGGCCTCATTGTCGTCGCCAAGTATTTTCGGATGGTGGAAATTTTTCATTGAACGCGACATTTTCGATTTGAAATATTGTCAGATACAATAATGTTGACATTTTCATCGATATTAGATCATTTACATCTCTTTGATCGGACATCGTGGATATCGAAGTATATTTACTATAAAATCGATATCAATCATCTCAATAATTCCATGACATGAATTCTCATTAAGATAGAAGGCTGATTAATTTTTAAGGCCATATCGACGCTGCTTACGAAAAGTAACACGATTCAATTTTCTTACGAAAACTTACACGTTTCGAATTCCACCACGAAAATCAACACGTTTCGATATTCGACGCGAAAACTAGCATGTTTCGGCTTTCATCGCGAAATCTAGCATGATTCGGCTTCTACTGCGAAAAGTGGCATGTTTCGGCTTCCGCCACGAAAACTAGCATATTTCGATTTGCTCTGGAAAAAGTAGTATATTTGCCGAACTAAATTGAATAAGATTCAGAACTTTCACAAATGTTTTAATAATTTTTTCGGGAGCACTATAAGGAATAAATTTAAAACATTAAGGGTGTATCGCCCGTACACCCTTAAACATTTATATTCGTTTTCTATTAAAAAAATAATAACATTATTGAAAATACGATTCGCAAATACGATACGCAATATTTCACCACTCAAAAACTAAAATTGTTCATCAATGATATTTTTCATGACTTTCAGTTTCGGAGTCAGCGATGGAATTGAACAAAATTATGGTTTATGAAAAGTATATTCTACTTACAGTCTGAAGAAGCGTCCATTGTGTTTTTATTTCATTAAAAAAAAACACAATCTTGGAGTGATCAACGACTAAAGTATAAAGTACAGTTTAAGTATAAAGTACAGTTGATAAAATCTTCAAAACAATCGATTGAGATACCTCGAGAAATGTCAGGTCTTGGACGAAGTAGCAGGAGTGAAAAAAACTGACATTGTTAACTTTGCACACACTGCAATTGTTTTCGATTTTCATTTCTCTAATTTTTTTGACCATAGTTTTGTACTCCAAAATGACGAGGCATTTGCTGTTTGCCATCTTATGATAAGCCTAGCAGACAAAAATTCAAATAGTAAAATATATATGAAATAAATTGAAACAAAAAATAAAACAGTATAAAATGACAAGCATAAATATTTCGTCAATTTGGAGTAAAACAGGATGTTCAAAAGCGTGGAGTAAAAAATGAGAAACACTTCCAGTGATACTGAAACGTGCTAATTTTCGCGGTGAAAGTCGAAACCTGCTAGTTTTCGTGGTAAAAGCCGAAACATGCCAGTTTTCGCGGCGAATATCGAAATGTGCTAATTTTCGTGGCAAAAGCCGAAACATGTTAGTTTTCGCGCAGATATCAAGCGTGCTTGTTTTCGTAAGAAATCTGAAACATGCTAGTTTTCGTAAGCAGCGTCGATATATTTATTGCACCATTTTTTATTCATTTCACCCGTCAATTGGATTTCGAAATATTTTAAATTCGATATCAGCCGATCTGCACCGGTCTAATTGTCATTGGAATTCGAATCATTCTCTATTTTGACTCTGCGCATATTTAATTCTCCTTCGACAATATTTCTCATACTGTACGCGTCTTTAAAGATGACTATTACAGCAAAAACTTGCGAAGTTTAATGAAAATTGGTCAACACGGTTCGAGTGCAGTTGACAAACATGAAATTTGGCAATTATCTCCACCCTCATTGATCTCGTTTTATTCGATTAATTATCGATCTACAATATCGCAATATAAAACATAAATAGATTATTTAATTTTTTATACGATGTATTTGTACCGAAGAAAGAAGTTATCAAATACGAATCTTTTTCAGATGTGCATCGTCTTCGAGGTGTAAGCCGATCGATCGATGAACGACAATCCGATTGGATTTCATCGAATAAACCGGGTGAGGGTTGAAGAGGGTTTTTCCTCTCCTCTCTCTCTGCGGCTCTCTCCCGAGGGAATACGCGCAGCAGGAACATCCGCGCGTTGAAGGCGCGAAAATATCGTGAGGGAAAAGAAATTGTAGAAGCATCGGCAAGAGAACGGAGGTGAAAGGTCGAAGGAGAAGAAAAAAAAACTAGCGACGGTGAAAAAGAGAAGATTGCCGTCGAAGGGAGAGACAGACGGGACACGAGACATCGGGAAGGGGTTGGTTCGGGGAAGGCGCCCACTGACGGGAAGAAAACCAGCCGTTGGGGAAGGGCGAGGAAGGAGAAAAGAGGGTGAAACGAATAAAACCGTGGAAAAAAGTGTTTGGATGCATCAGTGATGCGCCTTGACAGCGTGAGGCCAAGCTCGGTGCTCGATACGCCGGGCTACAGATAGCGTCGGTGGTCGCGGGCGACCGGTACCGATGCGTACTGCTACGCTACTGTACGAGGCCCAGCGACGGCAAAATTACGGAGCGAGCCTGGGCCTCACGACGACGAGTATGCCAATCGTCGTCGGAAGATCATGGCTGAGCTTTCGATTTAAAAACCAGGCGATAAGTACGAAGATACGAATCGTCGATCTCGCGTTAATTACGCTAATGTGGCTAATCGCAGTTGTCAATACCTCACCACTTCCGCACCCTCCGCCACCACACACAGGTGAGTCATCGTTCCGTTCCTAAGTTTTATTCAAATGTTACTTATAATTCTTGTTCCTAAAGTCTGATCGGTAGGGGCGATGGATAAAAAGACGGTGATCAAAGTGTTAATCGATTTAAAAAAAATAATGTACGAAGCGTTTGAGTTTATCAAATTTCTTTAAGGGGGGAAATAGCGTTAGGACAGCGTTTTCTCAATGATTTTCATGAATTTTTTTATAATATAAAAAATGAATATAATTTATTGAAACTTTGAGAATATTTTATACATATCTTTGAGTATATACTATAAAATTTTTTAAGAATTTCCTTGAAAAACACTGAAGATATTAGCGACCCCATATTGCAGATCACAATCAGACTCAAGATTTTGCGTACATTCGGGAAGCCGCAATTTTCATCTGAAATCAAACGAGGTTGGAATTTACTTTTATTATATGTCTCTCTTTTATTTATCTCTATATATCTCTATTTTATTATTTTATGATAATATTCCGTTTTTAGGTTCATATAGAGCGCAATACTATGAAGAAAGTAACTGCCGATTTTCAAAACGATTGGTTGAAAACTTTTCAAACTAGCGTGTACGCAAGTTGAAAAATAGTCGTTTTCAGGAAAAAGTGTTTGAATAAATAGCAAAATGCTGAGTCTGATTGTGACCTGCAATATGGGGTCGCTAATATCTTCGGTGTTTTTCAAGGAAATTCTTCAAAAATTGTATAGTATATACTTAAATACATGTATAAAATATTCTCAAAGTTTCAATAAATTACGTTCATTTTTTGAACTATAAAAAAATTCATGAAAATCATCGAGAAAACGCTGTCCTAACCCTATTTCCACCCTCAATGGCTTATAACAATAGAACGAGTCGGAATTTTCATTTGAAATTTTGGGAACATATTTTTCAATAGTTTTACTAACAATTTATGAAATAAAAAAAAATCGATTTTTTGAACCGTCTAGCCCTATTTCCCTCCTTAACTCAAAGTGCAGATTGCAATGAGTTTGGTGAAAATTTCGACGATTCGAATATCAGATACGAATATTAATGAGAATAGTTAAAAATCGATTGGTGCCAAACAAATGTACGTTAGACAATCGTAATTTTACCGTTTGCGCGTGTAACATAGATCTGTCCATTGTATTTCGTACGGCACGACGAGATCCTTTGTTTCGTCGTTAAGCGAGTCCTCAAATCGAAACACAGTTCACCGTTACCTGGGTAACAGTGGGGTAATATAAACACGGGTGCCATGGTGAAAGAGCCAGAAAGAAAAGGATAAAGAGTAAAGACGGAGAGGGCCTGTATTTTATGCCAGTAAGAAGGTATATGAACTGTCACCTGCGAAAAACCCAGTACCGTTGATTACCTATGCCATTTGAACAAGAAAGTCTCGTACTAATATCTTTCTCCTTCGTTGTCCCGCCGAGTCGTCGTCTCCTGTCTCACATACATACGTACATATATATCTCTCTATATTATATAAATATATCGCCGCCGCCGCCGCCGCCGCCGTGTACAAGAGTTGAGAAGAGCGAGCGGGATCGAGTAGGCTGGGTGATGGGATCGAGCGGCGGTCGGGAGGGGGGGGGGGGCGGCGCGCGAAGCGCGCAGGGGGGCAGAACCCCCCTAGTATATATATATATATCTATAATGGACGTATAACTACAGTATGTACATGTATCTTTTATAAAACGTTTGTCTGTATAATTTAGCAAGTATAAACTCTCTGTGTACCACATTTACTACTAGGCTAGCATGTGTGTAGTAAAGTGGCTCGATAATATTCATTACGTCGAGAGGGAGACGCGTAATCGCCTCGAGAAAGTTCAGCGTACATCGATTTCGTCGAGTCGAGACCCCGGCAAAATGCACCAGAGGCAGACAGCATAGACTTCGAGAAATTATATATCTATGTATGTATTCGTAAATGCATTTAGTTTCTCGCTCGTTCGCGTGCTCATCACCGATCACGATTTAATCCTTACAACGATAGAAAGAGAGAGATTAGGAAGCTGCGGTAGATCTTCGTCTGTATATATATATATATTTATATATTTATATATATCGAAAACTAAGAAGCAAAAGGGTGCAAACTAAATTGCATTATCCGTTCAATACTCTGATTCACGTCCTTTTGTTTCTCAGCAACAGTTGGTTATATGTTTCTACATGCAGTACGTTTAGCTGTGGAGAAGCTCGAAGAACAGGAGCAACATTATAGAGATCACTAGCCATAGGGAGGAGACCATGGTAGTCGATTAACTTCGTGGCAATCGTGGTTGAAACCACCGAGCGGCCGCGCGAGCTCAAACTACACCTACGATCCGGATATCTATGCACGGCACTCGGGCGTGTGTACGTTTCAGCAAAAGGAAATGGAATGCGAGATGAGAACGGAGACAGGTCATTCCCGTGATTCTGCGGTGTCGATGCTCCAACGACGGAAAGCTATTTCGAAAATCAAGTGCAGTCGAACGAGTTTTACTCAACTGAAAACATGATTGGTAGAATTTCTAAGTAAAAATAAAGCTTCGATGATTAGAAGAAAAAAAAATTATCAAATAAAGCTTCGAGCTTTCATAATCCGTTCGAAAAATAATCGGTAATGGATACAATTCTATTGATAAAAATTATGTATAGAGGCTGAATCTTCGTCACTCGTTTTCGAAATAACGGTTAGCGGGACGGAATTTCATTATTCGTTACCGAAATAATGGATAATGGATGCAATTTCATAATTCACTTTCAAAATAATTGTTAATAATGGGGCAGTGAGAGGAAAAATAATGATATAAGAATAAGCGCGAGGAAGCGAGAGTAGAAATCGTAAACGTGGCAAGTGGTCGATCAAGACGAGGCGCGTGGGCGATTTCTAAATGGAAAAACGAGTTTTCGCAGGCGATAGTTTCATTGAACTGTCGCATACATGCGACAGTTCAATGTGTATGAATAAAATAACAGAAGTGTCAAGGGCCTGAGTCATATAAGAGCGATGACTTTTCCTTCCAACAGGACATGATAGAACAAAGCAAAAAAATTCTCCTGGCATTGGTCATCAGTGCTCGACAAGTGCCCAAAAAGCAACTACCGTTAAGGTAGTAGTCTGGTAACTTAAGCCGATTTTCATGTCTTTTTGGAGGGCCTTTTTTTTGTAGGAAAATAAAAATGAATCGTTTTGGATATTTAGGATGTTTTTATTTACATATTGAAGATACAAAAAAAAATTTGTTTGAAAAAATTTAATAGTTTATTATTATTATTATTATTGATCGAAGTTGGCACCTCGAAAAAAAAGCGCGTGGGTGGCCCCGGTGATTTTGACTCTTGATGTTATCTGAAATAAAAAATTCTTGATAATTCTTAATCTATAGACATGTCATTCTGGTCGGAACTACTGAAGTTAAATTTCATGGATAAATAACAAAATGGCGGACTTTGGAAGAAAACGTCCTTTTCCATTTTGTTATTTATCCATGAAATTTAACTTCAGTAGTTCCGACCAGAATGACATGTCTATAGATTAAGAATTATCAAGAATTTTTTATTTCAGATAACATCGAGAGCCAAAATCACCGGGGCCACCCACGCGCTTTTTTTTCGAGGTGCCAACTTCGATCAATAATAATAATAATAATAAACTATTAAATTTTTTCAAACAAATTTTTTTTTGTATCTCTAATAGGTAAATAAGAACATCCTGAATATCCAAAACGATTCATTTTTATTTTCCTACAAAAAAACGCCCTCCAAAAACACATGAAAATCGGCTTAAGTTACCAGACTACTACCTCAATCCTCTGTCGCGATGTTCAACTTTTTTTTGCCTCATTTTTTTTTATATAGTTGGCGACAAGAAAGAAAAGTATTTTCGTTCGTAACGCTAACGTGAGTGGCGTTCGATAGAACGACGTAAGTTCACTTTCACCAAGAAGAGAATTAAATTTAACGTCGGATTGTTATTTCCAAATTTATAGTTTAATCAATTGATATTTTTTCGAAATTGAGTAAAATCAAAATTGGTAATAACTGAACGCGTATTTCGTCATAACCAATTAAAGATTTATTAACATCGAATATATCCTTCGGAGTACACATCAAATTTGTCAATTTTCCTTGAAAGATTGTACTCTGGTTTCCCTTCAACAAACGCATAAATCTTTCGCACCCCCCTTGAAAGATGTCGACAAACAATTGTCGAACCCTCAAATCATTTGACAGTAACGCCGCAGTTTCCTTCACGTTGATTAACGATTCGTTTTTTTCCATAGAGCCATGTTATGTCTCGCAATAGAGAATAAGAAATCAATAACTCCAAGACGCGAGCATCATAAAAGAATTGCTAGCATCCATCCAGCTGCTCTGTCGTTTCCCTTTGTCATCACCTTGCACGCGGTAAAGTTACCAAATCCAGAGAGGCCTTGACTAGAATCTACAGCCAAATCCTGTATAAGATTTATCCAGACATAATATAGACATGAATCTCGAGAAAACCTCTTCATCCCCTATATAACAAATCTTCTCTCGTCCCTCCCTCCCTGTCTCTCTCTCACTCGTCTTTTCACATCTCGCGCAGTACGAACTGATTCCACTGTACTTAGCGAAGCTTTCCCGGATGAAACTTGCGCACCCCCGATAGAGCAAGGTTTCGTACGAAAACACTCGCTTTTACTCCATCCTCCCTTCGCAGGCATCCCCCTTTCTCCACGCCCTCTTCATCCTTACTTCCTCCCTCCACGAGCTCGAGTAATCCGACCCGGTAAGTGCGCTTACACGCCCGGTTGCATTTAGCCCGGGGTAGGGGCGCGACACTGCTACTAACCCCCTTCTTCACCCACGCACCCCACGACTCTCGTACGGAGGTAAGTGGGGGAAGAGTAAACTCGGAAACTGCTGGGGTCGGTGTCAAGTTCTCTCACTTTGGCTTCCGAAAGACTTGGCCTGGCCTATTGTTGCCAACTCGGTCGCCACCACCACCACCACCACCACCATCGCCGCACACACCCACTCCTCTGGTTTCTCCCTCTTGTGTATTGTGTACCAGCAGAGGGAGGCTCTGATCGCAATCAGGGCACAACCACAATCTTTCCGACGGTTTATTCTGACATTTAGAAGAGAAGAAAAAAAAATACGAGGGAAACTTTATGCAGTTTCTGGTTTTTTTTTTTCGTCGGTAGATTGTGCGGGGTTGATGCATATGAACGACGAGAATGGTTGTTTGAACTTGTAAAGGTGGTAGATTAGGTAAAGGGGAAAGATAAATGGCAATCATGTTCATTAGAGCATGGAGTTGCTTTATTTTGTCAGTTTCCTCGTAATAACAGAAAATGGGACAATGACATTTGGGACAATGAAAAATAAATGGCAATCTCTGGTAAAAACCTCCATTCAGCAGGACTGATTTGTTATTGGTGAATGCCCATTTCCAGTCGAATTTTTCGGCTAAATCCGATGTGTCGTTGTTGTTGTTTTTTTTTTATCGGACCTACAACAGGGAGTGGCGATTTAAGCTGCTCTCATTACTTTTGTGATATCGACAGTGACGAACAAAAAAAAATAAAACAGTAGTTTATCTCGATGTTAATCCCACGGGATGGCATATCGCGTTACATATATACGAGAGCTCGAGAGGAGAACTCGCTCGTAGAAATTTCTATCCGATTTGTCATTCGTAATGCGAGAGCGGTTACGACGAGAATTTAATGCCCGTTGTCGTCTGAGTTTGAGCCCCCGCGGGCTCCAACTGCGGTCTCAACGGAGTCGCCGAGCGACGAACAACGAGAGGCCAAAACTTCGATATCTCTCGGAATTTTTCTTCTTTTTTTTCTTCTTATTCTTTTTTAATATCGCCATTCGTCGAACTTTTCGAATTCTTCTCGGTCATAGCCAACGAAGCCGCAGCGAGGAATGGGAATAAAAAAAAAAAATAGATCACCGGGCTGGGTAGTCAGCGCTGAGAAAAATGGATTTAATAAAACAAAAAAGTTTATTCGATTCAAACATGAGCAATTTAAATGAAATAAAACCTATCTGGTCAAGTGGGAAATTGAAGAATTTATACGGACTAACAAATGTCATTTAATTCAAACAAATTTTATTCGTTTAAAATAAATGATATTTTTACTCGGTGTACGCGCGGTGGACTATCGTCATGTTATATTCTGTTATTGGATTTTCATTGGCGCCCAGTTAAGGGGGGAAATAGGGTTAGGACAGCGTTTTCTCAATGGTTTTCATGAATGTTGTTATAGTATAAAAAATGAATATAGTTTATTGAAACTTTGAGAATATTTTATACATATATTTAAGTATATACTATAAAATTTTTGAAGAATTTCCTTGAAAAACACCGAAGATGTTAGCGACCCCATATTGCAGGTCACAATCAGACTCAGCATTTTGCGTACATTCTGGAAGCCGCAATTTTCATTTGAAATCAAACGAGGTTGAAATTTACTTTTATTATATGTCTCTCTTCTATATGAACCTAAATGCTACTAAAAAAATGGAAAATTGAATTTTTTACAGAGGTCAAAACAAAAAAGTATGAATTTTTGCCATTTTTTACAACTTTATTTGCAAAAAAAAATTATTTTAAATAATGATAATATTCCGATTTTAGGTTCATATCGAGCGCAATAGTGTGAAGAAAGTAACTGCCAATTTTCAAAACGATTGGTTGACAACTTTTCAAACTAGCGTGTACGTTTTCTGAAAAATCGTTTTCAGAAAAACGCGTTGAAGCACGTGGCGCGCTCGGGGCCTGAAGGAGAGCTACTCACTTTAATGGCTTATAACAATAGAACGAGTCGGAATTTTCACTTAAAATTTTCGGAATATATTTTTCAATAGTTTTACTAACAATTTATGAAATAAAAAAATTATCGATTTTTGGAACCGTCTGACCTTATTTCCACCCTTAATATCAAAACGAAAACAACATTCGAGAATTTTTGCGTGTGAAACAGGCGGGGTTACTGAAAACCCCGTACTTTTGGCATTCAACACGAGCTCTATAATCATCTACGATAAATCTGCATGGGCCATTATCGTTCTCGAACGACGCGAACCGCGTGTGCCAGCGGTGTTTCATATACACCGCATAAAATAAACCCTATTTTCCAGTATACGACGAAATAATGAAAAAAAAAGCACGGCGTGGTTGAAACAAAAATAAAAAATAATATGCTGATTTCCCGCGTGCTATATATCCGGAGTTCTTGGTTTAAAATCTTGCCGGAGGCGGGATTCCCCGTGGGATCTAATAGGGTTTGTCGGAGCCTCGTCACATCGACCTCGAATTTATCACCGTACAATCTCGCGGCAAGAGGGGTTCTTTTACAGCATCGATTCACGAGGGGGTTAGCGCCTTCGGGAGAGGCTGAAATTTTTCTTTTTCTTTTCTTCTCACGGGAGATAAACACTTTCGCACTTTTTTTTTCATACTCATTCCTTTCGTAAAATATATAACGACGATTATTATCTATTAGTCGGGAATTACGAACAATGTTTCCTACCCCGAAGCAATTTTAAGTTTCATCGGGTGGGTTTATCGTTAGAAACAATGTTATTTTCAATTATAAAAACTTCAAGTAAATAATAACGAGTTAGTATCGATAGTAGTGGACGCACGACTTCGGCGTTAATTCAAGTCGAGCATTGACCGCGGCCAGGGCTGGGATTGGTGACTGTTTAGCAATGCACTTCCCGCTCAACAGTCGCGGCTTGTACGAGGTCTGTTAAAAAAGTATCGCGAATTTTTAATTTCCGCGGGCTACGTATATTCGATTTTCGACTTTTTTGTGGCGTTAGGTTGGTACTCATGTCCCTCAGTTATGCTGAAAAAATCGGCCATTTTGAATGTTTAGTTAATTGTTGACAGCTGTTTTGGTTAGACGTGTTTTGGCCTGTCTTCGATTTTTGCCTATTCCAAAAAATGGATCAAAGAATCTGTATGAAATTTTGTATGAAAAACGAAATTAAGTGCGCGGACGCATTCCGAATGTTGTCTGTGGCATATGGTGAAGCTACCTTGGACCAAAGCAACGTTTATCGGTGGTACAAAATGTTCTCAGAGGGCCGAGAAGATGCGAACAACGAAATGCGTTCCGGACGCCCGAGCACATCAACAACAAACGAAAACATTGATGAAGTGAAGAAAATAATATTGGCCAATCGTCGAATCACCGTTAGAGAAGTTGCTGAGGAACCAAACATATCGATTGGCTCGTGCTATTCGATTTTTACCAATGATTTGGGCACGAGACGGATCGCCGCGAAATTCGTGCCAAAATTGCTCAATTTCGAAGAAAAACAGTGTCGCGTTAAAATTGCTAAGGAGCTGTTGGACTCGGTCCGCGACGACCCAAATTTCCTCCAGAGGATCATAACTGGTGACGAATCATGGGTTTGTAACAAAACTTTTTTTTTTAATATTTTAATTTTTTGGTTACGTGTTGTAATGGAGAATGAATTTTGTTTGCGAGAAAATAAAACCTTTATCCCAGTTGCGCTTCAAGGCGTTTCAGAACGCGTTTTGATAAATATGGTTATTTCGAACATAACGTATTTCTTGGTGTACAAAATGAAGAGGGTGGTGATTAAAAGAAGGCTCGTTATGGAAAAAACGATATATTCACTTATAATATTTGTTCGAGCTTGAAAAATACAGACAATCGCTACGATTATTACTACCAGATCCGGCATAACGACATACAATTCATCACTCATATTATATTACAAAAATGTTTCCTCTCTCATCGCTTATTTATGAACAAATCAATACAATGAAAAACAAAAGAAAAGCTACCCACCGCAGATCGTGCTATAATTAATATATGCCAAAAGGTGTATACATGTATGATTATACTAATAATGGTTTTATTTGGCGAGATTATCCAAAACTTAGCTTTTTGATTAATTCGGGCGCACGATGTCACCGCACTGCATATCTGATGTTGATCAGGCCTGGTGCGTTAGAACTACGCGGCTGACTCTGATGTAGTCTGAGTTAGCGAAATCTTGACAATCGATGTTCGGAATAGTCCTCCAATAAAAAATATACGTCGCACCAGTCGATATTGATATATCTCGCCGTTTATTGAACGGTCTCGATAGCCGTGATTAATAATACTTCTGATCTCTACAGTGGGTCGATGAGGAGTCCCCGCTCGCAAGCCTCGATTGATCAGCGAGTCTCACGAGCCCTAGTAACGGGACTTTCGTCGGAATTTTTCGGGTAAACTCGGGTCCTACTCATTACAACTACGGAAATTTGTCGCACCATTACAGGTTTATGGTTATGACGTGGAAACCAAAGCTCAATCATCGCAATGGAAGCTGCTTTTTTGGAATAGGCAAAAATTGAAGACAGGCCAAAACACGTCTAACCAAAACAGCTGTCGACAATTAACTAAACATTCAAAATGGCCGATTTTTTCAGCATAACTGAGGGACATGAGTACCAACCTAACGCCACAAAAAAATCAAAAATCGAATATACGTAGCCCGCGGAAATTCAAAATCCGCGATACTTTTTGAACAGACCTCGTACACCGACTGTTGAGTGGGAGGCTGTTTTTCGGACTTTCTAGTGGCAAGAGAACCGAATCTCAGTAAAAATCTACGCCAATCGTATCGGCCAGGTTTTTCGTAGTTTCCCGGTGGCCCCGTGCAAAGGCGATACAGTAGTGCGTTAGGAAAGAGTGGCGGACAACGTTTCGGAGGAGTTTTAAAGTTTAAACCAAGTGAAGGTAACCCTTCTCTTGGTTTAAACTTTAAAACTCCTCCGAAACGTTCGTATCGCCTTTGCACGGGGCCACCGGGAAACTACGAAAAACCTGGCCGATACGATTGGCGTAGATTTTTACTGAGATTCGGTTCTCTTGCCAATTCAATAAGGGATGGTTCATAAAAACTTGATACGGAGGGAACGACAAAAATAAAACAAAATAATGAATTAGCTGAAAAGTAAATTTTGCCAAATAACGATTGTGTCTGTTTTTCGCGAATGTTGCATCGACTATTCGCTAAAATATTTATAGAATTTGAATATTAACGAGACCGACTTTGTTCCGCGTATACACAGGTTCATGGTTGGACTATAAAAGAGGATGCGAGTTTTCAATTCAAGAGAGAATAACGTATCCGCAGGTATACGCAGTCAGGAGTGTTCTCTCGTGTCTCTCGCGTTGGTCGTCATGACGACGTTCGCTAGATGAACGAGTAAACACAAGAGATTTTATTGTCTGCTCCGACCAAACGCCGCCAGCCATACATACTGTCGTGCACTGTGTTTCTTCCCACACCGCCCCCTCCTCACCCGCCCCCATAGAACTCTCATATATATGTATATCCATCTACCCCCCGTGACGACATGAAACGTTTTCCTCGCTCGTGTAGCACTCTTGGCAGAGTTTGCAGCTAGACCTTCTCTACCATCTATTCTAAATTCGCCTCGTCCTCAATAAAAATGTACACGTACACATTTTTCAAGAAACTCAAAGATTTTTCACGAGACCGAGGCGTTTGTGAGAAAAATGCTCGAAAAAATCGAATGGAACGGAACGAGTGGAATATTTATTGTAAATAAAAGGGAAGGTTGATTGGATATTTGAATATTACGATTATTCCGTCAACTTGATGTGCAGAGACAACGACAGATCTTCTTAAAAACCTTTTTTTCAATTATACTTGATGTCAACACACCGTCGCGTCTCTTGATAATTGTTCTTACGAAAAAAAAAATGACAAATCCCTTAAAAATAGTATAAATCAGGGTTTTTTCATGAATTTAAACTCAAAACCGTGTAGACCACTGGCGATACATTGCAGCTCAAGCTATTAAGTAACGAAAAAAAAGGCCGTTACAACTTTCGGGATTTACCGGAAATGAAAAGGAGTTCGACGTTTCGGCAACTTTACCAACTTTACGATAACGCGAAAGAGAAGTTTTTTTTCTCGTGGAGATGGGGCAAAAAGTCCGGGAATATCATAATTTGAAATCTCGCCTAAATCGACGTACCGGAAAGTCGTCGGTCCCGGACAGCTCCCGTCGACGGTATATAGCGCCCCAGTAGCCACCATTGCAGACCCTGTGGCGTGCCTGCTGTTGGCGTCCTCCAACGCGGGAATATATCCCGCCGTGGGAAGTTCGGGAGTTGGCTAAAATTTCCGGACTGTTGGACCACCTCCAGAGTCAGTTATATACACATATAACGTTGGCAATCGCGAAGCGAGGACCGCGCGCGACATTCTGCATTGCATCGTCGATGCATCGCACCGCACCACCGCTGCCTAATGACTCCGAATTAACAACGCGGATAATTTCCCCGCCGTCGGACCATGAGCGGACACACGTTCGGCCAGCGCGAACGTTACAATCTGTTACCACGACGTAATGCCAATTATTCCTACCGCGCTTTTTGGATTCATCCGCGTGTCCTGCCTCGCGTTTAATTCACTTTTATTTATTTTTCATTTTTATTTCATTTTATCACAATTCCACTCACGCTCACGAGTCTACAATTACATGCAGAATCTCTCATTTAATTATTTTGCCGAAGTTTTTTTTTTTTTTTATATACGAGGTCTGTTCAAAAAGTATCGCGAATTTTGAATTTCCGCGGGCTACGTATATTCGATTTTCGATTTTTTTGTAGCGTTAGGTCGGTACTCATGTCCGTCACTTATGCCGAAAAAATCGGCCATTTTGAATGTTTAGTTAATTGTTGACAGCTGTTTTGGTTAGACGTGTTTCGGCTTGTCTTCGATTTTTGCCTATTCCAAAAAAGCAGCTTCCATTGCGATGATTGAGCTTTGGTTTCCGCGTCCTAACCATATACCCATGATTCGTCACTAGTTATGACCCTCTGGAGCAAATTTGGGTCGTCATGGACCGAGTCCAACAGCTCCTTAGCAATGTTAACGCGACACTGTTTTTGTTCGAAATTGAGCAATTTCGGCACGAATTTCGCGGCGACCCGTCTCATGCACAAATCATTGGTAAAAATCGAATAGCACGAGCCAATCGATATGTTTAGTTCCTCAGCGACTTCTCTAACGGTGATTCGACGATTGGTGAATATTATTTTCTTCACTTCATCAATGTTTTCGTCCGTTGTTGATGTGCTTGGGCGTCGGGAACGCATTTCGTTGTTCGCATCTTCACGGCCCTCTGAGAACATTTTGTACCACCGATAAACGTTGCTTTGGTCCAAGGTAGCTTCACCATACGCCACAGTCAACATTCGGAATGCGTCCGCGCACTTAATTTTGTTTTTCACACAAAATTTCATACGGATTCTTTGATCCATTTTTTGGAATAGGCAAAAATCGAAGACAAGCCAAAACGCGTCTAACCAAAACCGCTGTCAACAATTAACTAAACATTCAAAATGGCCGATTTTTTTCAGCATAAGTGAGGGACATGAGTACCAACCTAACGCCACAAAAAAAAAATCGAAAATCGAATATACGTAGTCCGCGGAAATTCAAAATTCGCGATACTTTTTGAACAGACCTCGTACGTCAATCGTCATTTATACGAGGGGGGACCCAAAAAAAACGGGAATTTCGTCATAATTTCTTTATTTTTGAATATTTTTACACCAAATTTTGATCACCTTCAAAGTATTCTCCTTTGACCACAACGCATCTCTGCAAACGATCCTTCCAGTGTTCAAAACATTTCTTAAATTCACTTATCGGGATGTTCTTTAGGCCTTCCAGCGATTTTTGTTTTACCTCCTCCATAGTGGCAAAACGCTTTCCTTTCATGTCCCTTTTGAGTCTGGGGAACAAAAAAAAATCACAGGGGGCTAGATCTGGCGAGTAGGGGTGGTGGTCATGCAGTTTTTGGTCAAAAACTGCTTTACGGAGAGAGCGGCGTGGGCCGGCGCGTTGTCATGATGGAGAAACCACTCACTTGTGCGCCAAAGATCTGCCCTTTTCTTCCGGATACTCTCCCTCAATCTTTTCAAAACCTCCAAGTAGAACTTCTGGTTGACAGTTTGACCCGGGGGAACGAACTCCGCGTGCACAACACCTCTGCAATCGAAGAAACAAATGAGCATTGTCTTGATGTTTGACTTCACTTTGCGAGCTTTTTTCGGACAAGGAGAGCGAGGTGTCTTCCACTGGCTTGATTGATGTTTTGTTTCGGGGTCGTATCCATAGCACCACGATTCATCACCAGTAATCACCTTGGAAAAAAGTTCAGGGTCCTCTTCGAGCTGCTTTTGAAGTTCAAAACATGCCTGAAGTCGACGCTCCCTTTGCTCGTCTGTGAGAAGGCGAGGGACAAATTTGGCTGCAACTCTGCTCATGTGCAAATCTTTGGATAAAATCCTCTGCATTGAACTCCATGATATCCCAGACATCTCACAGAGTTGATCAATGGTTCGGCGACGGCCTTCACGAATGAGAGCATTGATTTTGTCGACGTTTTCGTCACTTCTTGACGTTGAGGGGCGTCCTGAACGGGGTTGGTCTTCAATTGACATTTCTGCATTTTTAAAACGTGAAAACCACTTGTAGACTCTGGTTTTACTTAGGGCAGCATCTCCATAAGCAGACTTAAGGATTACAGTGGTTTTTGCAGTCGATGTCCCCAACAGGAAACGAAATTTCATAGCCGCGCGTTGCTCTCGACAATCGGCCATCACGTTTTCGCCGAAATGGAAAAAGTTGTTTCACTACAAAAATTCCCACGGGCGAACCGATGCACTCACGGCGACAGAACTTCGCACACTAACTCAGGAGACGTGTCCCCAACGGACACCTGCTCGAGCAATGGGTTCCCCCACTCTCCCTCCCCGCCGCAGCGCAATTCTCGTTTTTTTTGGGTCCCCCCTCGTATTTCGGGGCATTGATAAATTTGTTAAAAATTCAAAGACGTTGCGAAATGTAATTCTCTCGTCGATCGTGGGTGGAGGTTCATTTTCAACTTGCCGAACAAATAAAAATGATGCTAATTTATATTTGCATATTGCTTCCTCATCATTTTTGCTGATACACAAATTTTCCTCTATGAGCGGGAATACTTTTTCAATTATAGCTTTTTCACAGAGGAGACTTTGTGTATGCGTAAGAATGATGAGGAAGCGATATCCAAATTTCAATTAGCACCATTTTTCTCTCACCCAACTTAATAGTGTGGGGTTTGCTTGATTTACATATCCTTCCATAGTACCCAACTGACGCAGGAAGTAGTCTCCCGAGTTCTTTTCGTGGCAGGTACCGCCTTCCTAGTTGTAAATTTATACAAACACATATTTTACGAAAATTTCAAATTCTGCGTAATATCTCTAATCCTGAAGTAATTTAAATGAAAATTGCAGGAAATAATGAAGGTACGATGTCCCAAATCTGTGCAGAGTTTGCGAGCAATCGGTCAAGTCGTTCTCGAGATATAACAAGTTAAATTTTTGGAACTCATCACATAACGCTCGGGCACAAAAACGGACATTTTTTTTAGATGTGATTTGCCAGAATTTTCACACGTCTTAAATACATTGACATTAAATGTTCAAATGTTTTTCTTTTCACGAAAACAAAGTTTCTTCTACGAATAAGTAAAAAAAAAAATCGTATTGAACATATCCCGAATGAGCTTTTGTCGAACATATTTCTACGATCTTGTAAACAAATATTCAGATCCGAATCTACAGTATTTTGCATGAATCGGAGTTGCTCAATCGGTATTATTAAATATTTTGATAAATCCATGAAACGATGAATTTCTAACGCGTTACAAATTTAAAATCCGAATTAGCCGTTAAGCTTCTATACCTGACATAGATTCGTTCGTCATTCAAACATATCATCATATAAATTGGTTATATATAACGTAGTAACAATTTTACCGAAATGTACGTATATTACAGAGGAATGTAGTATGTCATACATATGTACAGTAATATCAGTTTACGTATTATACATTATACTCGATCTCCTCGTACGAGAGAGATATACTTAACGACCTTACTCAAAGCCAAGCCTCGCTCGCACGCGAAAGCTCCCACCAACATAGAATAATAATTTTAATGCGTTTACGCGAAATAGCTTTATTGCGATGAGAATTGCGTAACGAGATACCGAGAGCTATGCCATATCGAGGAACTTTTGATATCCGAAGCGAAACGTGTCAAGAAAATATTATATTTATTCGTCAGAACTTTAATATGGATTTTTATTTTTATATGATTTTTTTACGTAAGTTTTAACCGATTTTTGTCTCTCTCTCTCTATATATATTAGGGCGATTTTTTTTTTCGACTATTTTTTTTATTCAGTCCCCAACCGAAATTTTGTTGGATATGTCGAAAAAGAAATTCCCTAAAAGTTACAGCCCTTAATATTAATTCTAGGTACTTTCCCTTAGCGTGAGAAGATTTTCCATCTAAAATACACGTTTTTTTTCAAATTTCTATACTCAGCCGCATTTTATGCTACCATATTGTTCTTGGTTTCGATTTACTCAGAACAAAACAATCTAAAGAGTGCCTTTTGCGGCGAAAGTGTAAATTGTACTGGTGAGTTGGTACGGGTCACTGAAGTTGATTTTTACCCAAAATTCTCGTTTTTTTGCTGTTATCTCCGAAACATTAACTTTACGAAAAAAATATAAATAAAAAATTTGTTGGAAATTTAATTTCCTACAAAAAAGGTCCTATCGACCCAATTGCTTAGATTAATATTTTTTGAGATAATGAACTTTTTAAATTTTTAATTTCTTTTATTATTTAATATTTTATATTATATACATTTTATACTACTCATAAGTTAAAGTTCAATATCTCAAGAAATATTAATCTAAGCAATTGGGTTCATGGGACCTTTTTTGTAGGAAATTAAATTTCCAACAAATTTTTCATTTACATTTTTTTCGTAAAGTTAATTGTTTCGGAGATAACATAAAAAAAACGACAATTTTGGGTAAAAATCAACTTCAGGGACCCGTACCAACTCACCAGTACAATTTACACTTTCGCCGCAAAAGGCATTTTTTTAGATTGTTTTATTCTGAGTAAATCGAAACCAAGAACAATATGATAGCATAAAATGCGGCTGAGTTACAGAAATTTGAGAAAAAAAAAATTCGATTTACGTGTATTTTAGATGGAAAATCTTCTCACGCTAAGGGAAAGTACTTGGAATTAATATTAAGGGCTGTAACTTTCAGGGAATTTCTTTTTCGACATATCCAACAAAATGTCGGGTGGGGATTGAAAAAAAAATCGCCCTAATATATATATATATATATATATATATATATATTTATTTATTTATTCCATTTCAGGGATCACACGCGGCTCGTATATCGGGCATTATGGAGTCGCATGGTACGATACAACGGCCCTGCGACAGCATCGAAATCGAATGCGTCGAGACGCATCGGAAGCTCACAAGGATCAGCCACTGGTACTTCGTCTTCGTGCTCTCGACAGGTCAGTTATAAATCGATCTTTTCCTCCTTCCTCATACCAGAATTTATAATTATATTTGTGACTTAGATCGTGCCATTTTATTTATTTTATTATTTTCGAAATCCCCCGTAAGAAGAACAAAAAAATCGAGTTTTTGAAGGTTGTAAAATTAAATACCGCTTTAAGTAAAGACTAAATCGAGAATTAAATTAAATTACGAATATATCTGTTGTTATTATAATAAAGGGAGATTTGCGCCCGATTATCGGATCAATAGAAATTTATTTGCGATCCGTTAGCTAGAAAATTACATTCAAGCGAAAAAATATGTATTTAATGAAAATTTAAAAGCATAAAAGCTAGATGGAAAATACGTATAAACGAAAAATATTAATTTAATGAAAATATAAAAGCATAAAAGTTAGCTAGATGGAAAATACGTATAAACGAAAAATATTAATTGAATGAAAATTCAAGAGCATACAAATTTAACGAGCATTTATTAATTTTCATGCGATGATTTTCGCTGTGAATTTCGCTGGAATAAATAGTCAAAAAAATGCAGGACTCTCTGCTGCGTATATTGAAATTTTTTATTACGCGAGCACGCGCGCAGATTACAAGAGAGTGGGTCAAATGCTCTTTCGAGTACGAGCGTTTGAATGAACCTCTTCGGTTTCAGTGGGTAAAACGCTATGGTTTTCCGGATTATGTCCACCCTCTCTCGGGTTTTTATCCCTCTTCCTCTTCATCTCTATCTCTCTCTTTCTCTCTCTCTCTCTCTCACTCTGTTCGTTATAACCAGAGAGACCCTCGTACAAACTGAACGCGGTAACTCGATATCGCGAGCAAACGAAATTCCGGGGGCTGGAGTGGCCGAAAAGTTCGTAACTGCTTTGCGGTCTCTCTCGCTCCCTGTCTGTCTCTCTTTCTCCCTCATTCCCGAGCTAGCTACTCTTTTCGGCATTTCATTGCCTGTTCTATCGTCGTGTTTCTTGTCTCTTCCCGTTGTACCATACTAACGTGCTTAATATATAAATATAATCATATATATATATATATATATATATATATATAGCGTTAAGAACGTGGTGGAGAATTCGTAGATACTTTCAAGAAAGAGCACGAGAGACAGTGAGAGAGATAGAGAAGAAGATAGAAGAGAGTGAAAGGGTGAGATGGATAAAATGAAGAGAAGGACGCGACGGGAATACCTTGTCGTATCGACGTCGCTCTCGTTTGGCCTCATCCTCCTGCGATTTTCCATTCCTCCCTCACGATGAATACTGTCTTCTCTGCTGATAAACTCGGCCATGAGAGAATATGTATATACACTCGTTTTTGTATATATATGTATATCAAATTCAAAGCGCAAGATAATATTATTGTTACGGAATGGAATTTACAACGAGCATCTTAGCTCCTCTCGAAACAACAGAAAGTTACAGAATCAGAGATGCGGAGAGTCGGAGAAAGAGAAAGAGAAAGAGAGAGAGAGAGAGAGAGAGATTGAAGCAATTGTTTGCTCGAGAATTGATAATTCGCTCACCAGGGTAGAAACACTTAGAAACGGAGAAACTAAAATGATAACGCGAGAGCGACGATAATATTTATAGATATGTATGCACAACTTTATAGTCTGAAATATGCATTATGAGAGTACAGTGCCCCAAATGTACACTTGACAATATCGAAATGTCGTTGTCTTGTCTCATTTGGGTTTGTAAATAGATATTATACGAAAGGATATATTTAAACTACACACTTACAGGATGTTCAGCAGCCCAGAGGCTACGAATGTTCTATTCATATTGGCGATCTGTCAGAACTATAAATTTTAATGTTGTATTTCAAAGATACTTTTGAATCGTTCAGATAAAGTTTTTTAAACCTGTATATATGGTTCTCTGTGTTTCTAATTTGATTTTCGTATTTATCGATCTATGCTAATTTTTCCATAGATTCTCCTTGACATTATTTTTCACGATTCTCAAAGTTTTCGTGTGGCTAGAATAATTAAGATAACGGGACGAATTAAATTCTCTAAGTTTACTCAGGACCTTTCAAACCCGTCCCCATGAACCTACATTGGCCGAATGAGAGATAAATTACGGCTTTTTGAAATTTCAGTATTTTTAGGTTTCTAGAGCAGCGAATAATAAAGTGTAAATAAAATTGATTCTTCTTTCATTACGTTTGAAATCTAGATTTTTGTCGAAAGCTCAAAATATCGATGGAAAAAAGGTAACAGTTGAGAATGGGTCAAGCTTTTTTCGTTGTGTAATAAAAATGTCGTTTGTTTTGTGAAAAACGCCTACCAGGAAAAACTATTGACGAAACAAAAATATACGTTTCGAATAAATTTGATTCTAAAGTATGACTGTTTGCTGTAAATAGTAGTTTTCGTCGTTTCACGAATCACGAACAAACCACTGAAAGAAGATGTCGATATTGAAAATTTCAAAATCAGTTATTGTCATTCGTCCTGGCGGTACCTCTCCGATCAAACAGAACATTGATTTGTTTCCAGCAAGCAAGAGTTATTTCAGTCAAATGAAATTTATATAGGCGGTAACTGTATTATTTTTAACTCGCCCAAACAGCATTTACTTACTCAATCAAACAAACTTGATAAAAAATCAAACAAATCGAATGCACCAATCACATAAATTTCATTTTCCTCGAGGCAGTTTTTTTTTTTTTTAGTACCACTGTTATCGTTAATTCTGATATTCTCTGTTACCTATCGGTCAATGTATGTACTACACCGTTACACATGCCAAATACACACACAAACGCACAGGCACATACGTATATATGTAATACATATGTTACATACAGATGCGGAATAATTGAGTCTCGTTATCAGCCACTCTGTCCAGAACGTAAACCTCGTCCGAACGTTAAGCATTCGTACGAGCGAATAACAGCCCCGATGAATCTCTCTTCGTGGTTGGTTCCCCCATGAAGCATGCCGGTGCAGTTCATAACATTAGGGAGAGAGTAAAACACATGTATTCGTAACCATTTCCGTGTAACGTGAAACGTTGCGGGGGTAGGGTGCTGTGTAACCGAAGACACATATACCATATTATCGAATGCGTATATAGACGTTGGATAGATAGAAAATCGTGTAGGGAGAGAGGAGAGAAGGGCAAAATTGATAGGAAGCGAGAGCACGGATAGAGTGTTCCGTTAACGAGGCAGCGAATCGAACCAGGAACAGTATGAAAGCCGCACGTTCGCCAGAGAGATAGAGAGAGAGAGAGAGAGAGAGAGAAAGCTTCAGTGATCCTGCGGAGCATAGAGCGCCCCCTTGGCTCATGCTTGCGTTGCTTGTATGGCTGCTGATGCTGGTCAGCTGCGAATCGCATCGGCAAATCTCTCTCGGGTATAATTAGCTACCGGTACGCCTGCTCCCCCATCTCTATACTCCCCTGTACATATATGTACATAGCCACTGTCCCCATTCTCGTCTCCAGCAAAACGTGCAGAGAACACAGGATCACCCGATGCTCTCTCCCAGCACGTTTCCCTGATATATATATATGAGGGTCAACTTCTAGGAAATAAAAGGGCTTAACTGACATCAGTTTAGTCGTTAAAATCGTGTGGATTTACGCCGTTGACTTCACTGACGATCGTTGAATACGCATATATGCTCACATTCCGTTTTCCTTCAACTCGTCCGTCGTCCGGTCTTGTCGGATCTAAAGGGTGGAGTTTCCCTATCTGACGTACAGCCGCTAATCCAACATGTGACATACGTTGGTACAGGTAGTTTATGGTATTTGCGGACTATATGTAAACTATATGGATAAATACCTATTCATATCCATACATCCCGCCGTACATTCATCTTCATAAAAAGGCTAACGATGTCCTTAAGGGGGGAAATAGGGTTAGGACAGCGTTTTCTCAATGATTTTCATGAATTTTTTTATAGTATAAAAAATTAATATAATTCATTGAAACTTTGAGAATATTTTATATATATATTGAAGTATATACTATAAAATTTTTGAGGAATTTCCTTGAAAAACACCGAAGATATTAGCGACCCCATATTGCAGGTCACAATCAGACTCAGCATTATCCGTACATTCTGGAAGCCGCAATTTTCATCTGAAATCAAACGAGGTTGGAATTTACTTTTATTATATGTCTCTCTTCTATATGAACCTAAATGCTATCAAAAAAATGCAAAATTGAATTTTTTACAGGGGTCAAAACAAAAAAGCATGATTTTTTGCCATTTTTTACAACTATATTTGCGAAAAAAAAAATTATTTTAAATAATGATAATATTCCGATTTTAGGTATATATAGAGCGCAATACTATGAAGAAAGTAACTGCCAATTTTCAAAACGACTGGTTGAAAACTTTTCAAACTAGCGTGTACGCAAGTTGAAAAAAAGTCGTTTTCAGAAAAACGCGTTTGAAAAAATAGTACCAAGAAAAACAAAGTCAAGGCAGTCATACATTTTCTTCGGTGTTTTTCAAGGAAATTCTTCAAAAATGTTATAGTATATACTTAAATATATGTATAAAATATTCTCAAAGTTTCAATAAATTATATTCATTTTTTATATTATAAAAAAGTCATGAAAATCATTGAAAAAAAGCTGTCCTAACCCTATTTCCCCCCTTAAGCATCTATGTCCGCGATCCATTCATGCACCACTCTCCGTCTTTTTGACTCACTCATTATAACATAATAACAAACTCAAAGGAAATTTGCGGCTCTTCATTTTAGGGGAGAACGGAACAATGACGAAAACGTTCGAGAACAAGGGTGATTTTTTTTTCGATAGAATTCACTTATTCAAAGGTCCACGAGCGGAGTATGACGATTTTATACATTTTTTTTCTGTACAACATCAGTAAAAAAGTTGTAAAGAAAATATTATGAGCGAAAAATATTCGTAACTAACCGAAATGAAACTCAAATAACATGACGAATTCATCGATGAACTTTATGCCAGATAGAAATTGCATTACCTTGTAAATCCTCGTTTCATTGGCCACAGATGTTAGAGCGAAAATGATGAAAAGCGATCGAAGCTTCTAACAGTTATAAATTTGTTAAATAACTAGATGAAGAAAAACAAATTAAATGATTATAGTAAAGATCATGGTATACGTTGTTTCTTTATGTTGGACTATATCACTATACGAGGTCTGTTCAAAAAGTATCGCGAATTTTGAATTTCCACGGGCTGCGTATATTCGATTTTCGATTTTTTTTGGGGTTAGGTTGGTACTCACTTATGCCGAAAAAATCGGCCATTTTGAATGTTTAGTTAATTGTTGACAGCTGTTTTGGTTAGACGTGTTTTGGCTTGTCTTCGATTTTTGCCCATTCCAAAAAAGCAGCTTCCATTGCGATGATTGAGCTTTGGTTTCCACGTCATAACCATAAACCGATGATTCGTCACCAGTTACGACCCTCTGGAGCAAATTTGGGTCGTCGCGGACCGAGTCTAACAGCTCCTTAGCAATGTTAACGCGACACTGTTTTTGTTCGAAATTGAGCAATTTTGGCACGAATTTCGCGGCGACTCGTCTCATGCCCAAATCATTGGTAAAAATCGAATAGCACGAGCCAATCGATATGTTGAGTTCCTCAGCAACTTTTCTAACGGTGATTCGACGATTGGCCAATATTATTTTCTTCATCTCATCAATGTTTTCGTCTGTTGTTGATGTGCACGGGCGTCCGGAACGCAATTTCGTTGTTCGCATCTTCTCGGCCCTCTGAGAACATTTTGTACCACCGATGAACGTTGCTTTGGTCCAAGGTAGCTTCACCATATGCCGCAGTCAACATTCGGAATGCGTCCGCGCACTCATTTTTGTTTTTCACACAAAATTTGATACAGATTCTTTGATCCATTTTTTGGAATAGGCAAAAATCGAAGACAAGCCAAAACACGTCTAACCAAAACAGCTGTCAACAATTAACGAAACATTCGAAATGGCCGATTTTTTCAGTATAAGTGAGGGACGTGAGTACCAACCTAGCGCCGCAAAAAAATCGAAAATCGAATATACGTAGCCCGTGGAAATTCAAAATTCGCGATACTTTTTGAACAGACCTCGTACATGTGTTTGGAATTACCCGTCGTTCGCCATTACATCGTTCTCCCCTGTAGGGATATACGGGAATCGTGTAACCTCAATCACCCTATGATTTCCGGTTTTCGCGAAATACACAAATTCATTTGCTCACTCGGGGGGTTCCTCGCACTGTGCACAACGACGCGTTGCGCTAAATACATATATATATATATATATATATATATATATATATATATATATATATATATATATAAACACGCACAACCACACCCAGCAGTTGGGATGGCAGAGATATCGTTCGAGCTGCAAAGCTCGATTATGCCTCTGTCCTCTATTGATGACTCCCTACAGTATTGAAGGGTTGACGCATGCTCTTTGTTTCTCATCTCACTGTCCGCACTCAATGGCCTGTATCCATTGTAGTTACTGCCTGCGGCTTTCAGCCTGATTTCTATTTCGAATTCGGTGGGACGATAGATCGATATACACCCCAAATAATATTTTACAAATGACGGTCGAAAAAATATATCACAAATTTCTCCCTCGTTGATAATGCAATTATCGTCATCATTAATAAATGTGATAAGCCTCTACGTAAGTTTAAAACTTCTACGTTGGAGTCTATTTCAATTGGTTTCGTTCATGCTTATTAAGACTATCGGACAAAAGCCAGAACGACTTTGCAAACGACTTTGGGAGGTGTATCTTTTTTCGGTATGAAGATCAGCTTACTACCCCAATGTAGTTGAAGATTTATAGACACGAGGATTATAGACAGCTTCGGGGGAAGAAAAAAAAACTACCGGTGGAATTCCACTAACGCGCACATATACACATATTTATATGCACATGTAGTTACTCGACGCTCGTATACATCTCTCTCTCGTTTCTACGGGGAGTCGTTGAGAAAAGAAATTCACCTGGTAATTCTCGCGCGTATCCATTAGCTCCAAAGTCGGGAGTATAGAGCACATGGATATATAGTTCGAGGGTGGTAGGGGATGAGAGCGAAGATGCGGAGTTTCTGGATCGACGAGACGCGGCTGAGTGCGGACGTTAAGAAAAGGAAGACAAGCGAGCGGCGGAGGAGGAGCAGGAGGAGGAGGAGATGAGAATCGAGAGTACCTTTGGTACTATTCTCCATCGCGTGTATTACCTAAAGTATATACGTTAACTACATACATATGTACCATTGTCGCGCCAAGGGGGATGCATATATACAAGTCTCACCCACGAAGTTTCTCTCCCGGCGTTCTCGGGCACTCGACGACTCTCCCTTAAGACGAATAAAACTTGTAATTTACGCTGCTACGGCGTTTTATTCATCGGGGGTTCTCGAATACGCAAGAAAGGGCCATGCTAAGAATTGCGTCTCTGTCTCTCGTTCTCTGCACTGGACAAGCAGAAGGACGTGAAAAAAATGAAAAATAAATTTCCCAAATAGTTGTGAAATTATGTGATAATTAATTTTCACAAATCTCCTTTTTTTGCAACTCATCTACAATTCTTGGTGTAGTAAGATCTAGCTGAGACGAGGCAAGTTATTTTTTTTCACTTGAAGAGAGGTTTTTTACGAGCTCTCTTTCACATCGTGATCGATCCATTTCCCTTCAACAGCACTCGACACTCCGGCGCCAATACTATAATACTCCTATATAGTGGAATAGCTACTCGTGACCGTTATCACAGTCACCGATGTCCGCAGGCAACCAAAGAAAGGGAGAGAATCAAGAGTGTGCGAGAGAACGAGCAAGGGAGAGAGACTGCTACTTTACTGAACGATTCAACTTCTTAACCGAGCACTTTGGCGAGCCTGGACGGGATTGCGGCGAGCCACCCCCTTGGTCGCGCTCTCGTGTCCCTACGGGTGGTTCGAGAGGGTGCGAAAACGAACATGCGATGGAATGGCCAAGTCGGCGACGATGGAACGGAGGATTAGTGCCCTTGGAAGTGTCTGTCGTCACCATAGCCAAGTGTCTTTCTCTCTCTCTCTCTCTCTCTCTCTCTCTTTCTCTCTCTGGCTTACAGCATACTTTGTCGAAAGAGTTTTTAGTACAGGGAGGCGAGAGGAGGTTTGAACTCTACGGGGACTGAAATGTCGTATGTGTGCTTCGGACACACGGGAAAACTTTTCGATCTCGGGAGAAACTCCGAAAATACACGCTGCACGATATTCTACAATCTCGATTGGCTCCTGTCATTCGCAGCTACGGAAATTGCTTCTCGTAATGATACAGAAATATATATACGAAAGGACCCTGTTGTTTTGAAGTTCGGAGCATGGGGACGTTGCAATTTATAGTTTACTTCGTTCAAAACTCTCGGACTTACTACTACAAGTTTTGATGGCATAAATTTGGGAAATGTTGAGGAAAAGATCACCGGTAAAACCGGGCGAAATATGTAAGATCTTGTACAGTCAATATGTAAAAAAAATTTATACGGAATTAGGTTACTTTTCCATTATGTTTTTGGCCAGAGTAATAAGCCAAATATTAAGTAATTCGGAAAAAAAAAACTTTCGGTGAAAAGTACAATCGCTCACTACACGAAAAATCCTATGTTATACTCTATTCACCTATAATAACTTCAAGAAAGTTTGATCGAAAACATTGAAGTGGCTTTGCCTTAATGAAATAAAATTGTTCATTTATTAATAATAATCGGCGATGATTATTGTGGAAAACAAGATGAAAATCGTAATTGCATATATGACTTGTTTCGAACGAATGTTAGTGTTTTTTTTAGAACTAATTATTTACGGTTTTGTTAGAAAATGATTTTTCACAATTTTTCACTCCATGCACAGGCATTCTCGCCTTGCCTACTCCCTTATTTATACAGCTACATCTATGTAGCTCTAGCCAGTAGGGGTGATTTTTCGCACAACTGAAAAGTGCGAGATCTCAGAATGATGATTCATTGTGCAGATATATACGAGGGGGGACCCAAAAAAAACGGGAATTTCGTCATAATTTCTTTATGTTTTAATATTTTTACACCAAATTTTGATCACCTTCAAAGTATTCTCCTTAGACCACAACGCACCTCTGCAAACGATCCTTCCAATGTTCAAAACATTTTTTAAACTCACTTATCGGGATGTTCTTTAGGCCTTCCAGCGATTTTTGTTTTACCTCCTCCACAGTGGCAAAACGCTTGATTGCTGCTTTGTTTCGGGGTCGTATCCATAGCACCACGATTCATCACCAGTAATCACCTTGGAAAAAAGTTCAGGGTCCTCTTCGAGCTGATTTTGAAGTTCAAAACATGCCTGAAGTCGACGCTCCCTTTGCTCGTCTGTGAGAAGGCGAGGGACAAATTTGGCTGCAGCTCTGCTCATGTGCAAATCTTTGGATAAAATCCTCTGAATTGAACTTCATGATATCCCAGACATCTCACAGAGTTGGTCAATGGTTCGGCGACGGTCTTCACGAATGAGAGCATTGATTTTGTCGACGTTTTCGTCACTTCTTGACGTTGAGAGGCGTCCTGAACGGGGTTGGTCTTCAATTGACATTTCTCCATTTTTAAAACGTGAAAATCACTCGTAGACTCTGGTTTTACTTAGGGCAGCATCTCCATAAGCAGTCTTAAGCATTACAGTAGTTTCTGCGGCCGATTTCCCCAAACGGAAACAAAATTTCACAGCCGCGCGTTGCCGTCGACAATCGGCTATCACGTTTTCGCCGAAATCGAAAAAGTTGTTTCACTACAAAAATTCCCACGGGCGAACCGATGCACTCACGGCGACAGAACTTCGCACACTAACTCAGGAGACGTGTCCCCAACGGACACTTGGTCGAGCAATGGGTTCCCCCACTCTCCCTCCCCGCCGCAGCGCAATTCCCGTTTTTTTTGGGTCCCCCCTCGTATCTATATTTATAACGTATCTGCCGATTTTAAAGGCGAGAAATCGTAATGACGCTGAATCGTCGGCTCCATTGTTTCGTTTACATTTATACGGCCATCAGAACACTCCATTATGTCCGCCTATATACGTTCCTTTTCCACTTGAGATCGTTCTTTCTCTCACTCTCTATCGTTGCTGCACGTGTTCGACAATCACGCGAACTCCATTCCACGGCAATGATTATCGATAATTGCTCGACGAACTTGGAAAACGAGCAATATATAGATGTATGCATATATATATATATATATATATATATATATATATATATATATATATATATATATATAAAGTTTCCTCGTTCGAGAGCGATTTATGGGAGATCCGCTTTGCTAAATGGAGACTCGAAGGCGAACGAGAAAAAAGGTTAGTAATCGCCTTTTGTATTTTTCCTTTTTTTTATCACACAAGACTTCGAATTCGAGTTTAAAAATTAATTAATTCGTGTCGTCTTGGGGGTGTAATTTACAACTTTACAATAGCAATGGTAATTTTTCGGATATTACGATAAAGAGAGCGATCGAATATATGAACGAAGTTTTACGTCTTGTCGACCCTTTCTCAAGGACGGATTTAATATCCGACAAATGGTTGTTTCCCAGACGGAAACTGGATGCTCCGAGAGTGCACGAGCTCGGAAAAGTGGCTCGGGAGCACCTAGGGCATGCATATCGCGAGAAAGACGGAAGAGGGTTGTCAAAATTTCTTCTCGGGCTCCTTCTATCCGGACGAATGTTCGACGACCCCGGGGGCGTAAAGACGCGTCAAACGAAAGAGGAAAGCGAGGTCTATCGCTCTCGTCGTTAGTCTTCTTTGTGCAAATCACAGTTCGACCAGAATTGCCTATACATATACATATATACATGCATATATTACAGCAAACGTGGGTGTAATAAAACTTGAGGGTACTTTCTAAAGCGCTTTCTCTCTCACTCTCTCTCGCTGAACCGATAGAACAGCATTGGCTATATAGTGATCACGCCTATGTAAGTTCTTTTTCCTTCGTTCTTTAATACTTCTTTTCCTTCGTATTCTCGTTTTTTTTCTCCGTTCTCTTTTCCTTTCCTTTTCAGGTTCGGTCGGAACCATATACATGTTTTATTCCTTTCTCCTGTTTCTGAGAAGGCAAAGGAGCTATGAGGAAGCGGGAGGCGTTTGCCATGAGAGCAAAGGAACTCCGAATTGTTCTTGGGCATCCTAAGGGAGGGGACGCCCACCAACGAATTCGCCATATATACCGCTATATGTATATACGCGTGTCTTTTCCATGGTTTTTTCTCGCCTCTCCTCTTTCGCACCCTCAAGACCGATTCATTTCTTCTGGGCCAAGACTACTTCCCCATCATATATGTATATACGTATCCGGGCTGTAAGGCAGAACAGCAGGTACTGCTAGGGCAAAACTGTGAGAGGGGTATAGCGAAAACCGTGGAATCGCTGCACTCGCGATCTCTCGTTTTCTACCTCGTTCAGTTTCTCGCACCATGCACCGACTGCTGGACGCGTCGTTAATCTCATTCCTCTGCTCCGCCTTTACCGCGAGAGAAAGAGAGCAAAAGAGAAATGAGGGAGGTGAAGAGGGTTGGGAGTGGTAGGAATCGCCGGAACTGCGGCTGCGAGGGCCAACCCCGATAAAACTTGCCGGAAGCTCTACTCTTCGTATACATACGTACGTGTATATATTGGTATACGTGCATATACCTACGTTGGTACGTATTATTGCCGGAATTCTATCCTGAATCTCCCTTGTCTGCGTCATCTGGATGAGAAGCGAGAAAAGCGAATATTAAAAGGTGGATGGATACGTGTATATATATATATATATATATATATATATATATATATATATATATATATAGGGAGAGAGAGAGAGAGAGAGAGAGAGAGAGAGAGAGAGAGAGAGAGAGGGAGAGAGAGCGAGAGAGATTGTTCGCTTCGCTTAGCCCCAAGAGCCCCAAGTAGTCCGGGGAGCCTCGTAAAGTAATCGGAATAACTGATAAGGTAATAAACTGCAGAGGGCACTACCGACGGCGTATCGGCCTTCTCTCTCTCTTTTCTCCCATATAGGGAATGCGAAAAATGAAATGATACAGTCAAATTACAGAAGTGGAGAAACAAAGGAAAACAAAATATTTTATTAGCGACGACATCACGGATGAAAGAAAATGTGTTCTCATCCAAAGAGATTACGATGCCTCATCAGCCACTATTTGGGGTATGATTTTTTATCATATTTATATCTTCTTCTTCTTTTTTGTTTACCGGGCCGTTCGTATTTATATCTGTTCCGGATATGAAGCTGTCGAGAAAGGAGCATTATAGGGACCCGGGGGCCTAAGCTCCTCTTGCGAGAGAGGCTCCGCTAGAAGCCATCTGGCGGAGCCTTGGCGACTCGCCGCGCTCTAGGACGAGACGGAATCTTCCCTTATGTGTGTATGCTATATCGAAACTGTCACATATATAAATTCGCGTAATAGAGAGGGTTCAAGAATAATTCAGGTATGAGAGGTTTGAAATGCGTCAGAAAATCCCCGTAATTCAGAGAATTCGTGCCCGAGTAGCGAAGCCTCGTCGATGCAAAGTGCACGTGTTACGTAATAAATGAGAAGACTGTTCTGTGTCTGCTGACGCTGACTATTTGGAATTCAGAGACAATGTGCGCTAACGTAATTGTTTTACATAGATTCGCATTTATTTATATTAAATCGAGCAACGAAGAGAAAAGAGAGATTTGGAATTTGATCCCAATTCTATTTAATAATGACGAGTATCCTCCGACATCTTTTACTGCAATTGGAAACTTCGTCTGACGGTTTACTTTTTCAATACATTTCCTCGGTTCAGTCGATATTGATTTCATTCCAACAAGTGGATATAAAGGTATTTACTCCTGATATTGGTATCGACACTTGTCGATACCATTTTCCTCACCTGTCGTAATTTAATGTTTCAGGCCCTAAAAATTATGTAACGATTGGTTTTCCGTAAATAAAAATCTCCCCATCAATAAGTAGAACACTATTCGGACGACGTATCGACAGTGTTTTAGTAAAACGACGGAATAATCTCGCGTCACAGTTCGCGTGTTTCGAGTGACCTTAATTTTTTTTAAATCCATCGCTAGAAACTACCGTAAAATATTTAAATGTAATACGATATATCCCTACAAATGCGAATATATATGTCACACATATACGTAAATTATCCTCTAAGTACATACAGCTTTTGGTCGATTTTACGCGGTAATGTGAAACGAGGACGATTAATCTTTTCCACGAAACCAGAGGGGAAACAATCGTTTAGCCATCCTTTCGCTCACCAAAATTCCACCGGAGTATTTTAATTAGTAATATATAAATATTTATGGCACATTGGAGAATTTATATTTCTCTGTAACGACAATTTCCGCTTTCATTAATCAGACAAAGTCGGGTGACCTCTCTCTCTCTCTCTATCTATCTCCCTCACGCGATTGTTGAAGCAACACAATTATACTCCTCCCGTGTACCGCTGAACGAGCCCACGACCGGTTATCCGCGTTCATATAATAATAACGAGAGCGCTCGGGGGATCGATCGAGATTATGATAAATTGACGCGGTCGGTTCTCCCATCGCTCGTTGAATAAATGCGCGGAAAATATGCAGCGAGTTATAATAATCTTTCGTTCTCTCTCTTGCTCGTCTACGATTCGCTTCTTCGCCCGTGTTGCTCAATGCATCATTTGAATATAAAAGAAAAATGCCCGTTGCTAGGCAAATTTGCTGATCTCACAAGTTTACCTGTATATGTATATATGTATTAATATGTATAGGGATACGTACTGTTATAATATACACGTGGACGAAGCCATTCTCGATATACCCGGTAGCTAGTTACTTGCTACGGCTTCTCGCGGCCTTCAACGTTACGAGCTACAAAAATCTCTATTATAAATCCGCTTCGACAAGGCCAACAGACTTTGCACTGACGTAAAATTATTTTTAATTAATTGATTGTTGATCAACTCGGGTGCCCTCTGTTTTACGGGGCGGGGTCGAAGTTTCGAACCGTAAAAGCTTCGACGGTTAAAAACTCCGAATTTATGTGGGACGATCTTAAAACTTTTCGAAATTTTTAAAATCCGTCCTTTTTAAAACAGAAATGTCATTGCGAAGAATAGTTATACGTCGAGGATTGAATGACAAGAATAATTATAGGACCGATCTGCAAAAGTATTGAAAATCAAAAATCCTACTACTTAAAAAATCGTATTTTAGTAATTAGAAAACGGAAAGTGCCGAAAAATTGTGGTGTTTAGAAACTCGAGTTGCCGAACGGTCAAGTTTTATACCTGAAAAGGTTCAGAAAAAAAAAGTTCGAAGCCAAATATATTGGAATTTGCATGTCCCGAAAAGGGTAAACAGACAACAGTGTATTAATTCGACGGGGCAATATTCCGACAGGGCAAAATTTCGAAAGTGAGTAAAACTAGCGCTATACTAGTGGGCTCTGACCCTCGCTCGTGAAAAAGGTCCATAGGGACATAACACCAGTGGTGCTGCCATCTAAACGCACGAATTGCATATTTTCGGAATTGTGCCCCTTCGAAACTTTTATTTTCGGAATACTGCATCGTCGGCGTCGTAATTTTCGGAGTCCGATAAATTCGTATACCCGAGAATTCTTTTCTTCAATTTTATTACGTTCGCACCTTTCCGATAGTTTCTTGTTCGATAATTTAATTTTCGGAACTTTGCGGATCTCTAAGAATCACCAATTCGGAATTTTTCAAGTAATACTACTGGCTGTTCGATAAATTGTTCTGTCGTCTGCGTAATCTTTCGAAAAAATATTTACTCGACGATATTAAATTTGTATCATTTTTGGTATCGATTCATACCCGTTCGATGTTATTTACAGTCGATTATTCAAACCGTCGTCGGAATGAACCATGTAATTCGTACAATTAAGGTAGTAGTCTGGTAACTTAAGCCGATTTTCATGTTTTTTTTGTAGGAAAATAAAAATAAATCGTTTTGGATGTTTAGGATGTTTTTATTTACATATTAAAGATACAAAAAAAAAATTTTTTGAAAAAATTGAACAGTTTATTATTATTATTATTATTGATCGAAGTCGGCACCTCGAAAAAAAGGCGCGTGGGTGGCCCCGGTGATTTTGGCCCTTGATGTTATCTGAAATAAAAAATTCTTAATAATTCTTAATCTATAGACATGTCATTCTGGTCGGAACTACTGAAGCTAAATTTCATGGATAAATAACAAAATGGCGGACTTTAAAAAAAAAAACTTTTTTCCAAAGTCCGCCATTTTGTTATTTATCCATGAAATTTAACTTCAGTAGTTCCGACCAGAATGACATGTCTATAAATTAAGAATTATCAAGAATTTTTGATTTCAGATAACATCAAGAGCCAAAATCACCGGGGCCACCCACGCGCTTTTTTTTCGAGGAGCCAACTTCGATTAATAATAATAATAATAATAATAAACTATTGAATTTTTTCAAACTAATTTTTTTTTGTATCTTTAATATGTAAATAAAAAAATCCTAAATATCCAAAACGATTCATTTTTATTTTCCTACAAAAAAACGCCTTCCAAAAAAGACTCGAAAATCGGCTTAAGTTACCAGACTACTACCTTAAAATCCGGAGTTTTGCACCGTCGAAGCTTTCACAGTTCGAGACTTCGACCCGACCCCTGTTTTACATTTATAATTGTTAAAAATGTGAATAATCAAATTTAACATTATTTATTTCAGGCATTGGACGATGCGTCTTGTTCGTGATGGCAATCTCTTCGCGGATGATGCGATTTTCGAGGGAACCGAGGGTCCAATTCCGTTCGACACATCACAATCTTACGTCGGTACGATCGATGGTGAGTAACATATCTCGAGAAAAAATGCGTTAATTCCATTGGTGTCGAGTCAATATTTCTCATTACACTAACTTAATCAACACTAAGTGTCCAATTTGTAATTTATCAATTGCGTTCGTTATAAACTAGTCTAATTCAAACAAACCCAATCATAAATAACCTACGAATTATCGCGGAGACGGGTATCCAAGTTATTCGCGATGTCTCAAGTCCGGGACTAATTAGAATCTCGAGTTTCATTCGTTGGTACGAGCGATCACCCGTGTGGGAAATCACAAATCTTCATTCGTCACGGTGATGAGAAATATTTATAAACCAGACAAACGTGATATTTAGTTTTTAACCTGCTGCGTAAAAACGATTTTTTTAAGTGATCAAGCAAGCTCCGTTTCTCTACGAATTATTATTATTTTTTAAACTACAATTTTCACTTCATTCGTGTCTCTCTCTCTCTCTCTCGATCTTTCCCGACTATCTATCCTGCGGGGAGATGTACAAGTCGCATGGGAAATCAAGCAGTGTCTGGTACAATGAGTAACGAGAGGGATACAGAGAAAATTGCAAATGCGGCTGGACACGGGAGAATGTGTATACTAACGTGAAAAGTTTTGCAAATAATGCCGTCCAGCTCTGGGAATTCCTGGGTTTCGAGAAGTATCAACCCTTTTTCGAGAGTAATTATAGACACAGATAGAGTTTTCACCGGAAAGTATGTGTTATTTAATTACCGAGATAAATGGGTTAATAGAATAAAAATAAATGTTATATAAGATTCGAAACAATATTATTTACGGTACAGAAATAGCGAAATGAAAAAATTACCTTAGCGAATCTGCTGTACTGAGACATAAGAAATTTTTTATTTCATTATTTATAATTGATCACGATATACAAGAAAAACTAATTTCCGAAAAGTTCATAAAATAAAGTATATTATTTTTAAATCTTTTAGTCAATTTGACGAACGTTCTGTTCGTTACTTGTGCGTTTATTGTAAAAATGAGTAATTATCGAAACATGTCAAACAATTCTATTTGTACGTGGGCTGAACCACTAGAAAATCATTAAATATACGAAATCTATTTGTCGCTGTAGTGAATTTGTCAAATTCATTAGTCAACATTTTATAAATAATGCAATGAAATTTCGTGGAATCACCATAGAATTCTTGAAATATTTTGTACTAAATTTCCTTCAAGTGATATAAACTTATTTGAATTAAATAAATCCTTGTTCTCTTGCTGCCTGTGTGTGGAGACCACGGTCTTGTATACAGGTCTGGAAACTCCCTCAAATTTCAGTGGTGGAGGGCGGCCTGTTAACGAAGCTATTTTTAATTTCTGTAATTTCTGTACAAGGCGGTGCGATCGGATAATGCCGATAGACATAACCTGAAAACCCCTCGATAGTTCTGCGGTTGTCTGTCTCTGTACCACTAACGGACACCGCGTTACACATATTTATTATATGTAACTATAAGTTATTAATCCCGTCATCTTTAATGAATATACTGAATAAATATGCTCTTAATTTGAATCGGGTTTTAAACATTCTAACTGTTAACCGAGCATGATAAATATAAACTATTTGTAAATATCTGTCATATAAAGATATATTAGGTGAAATAGTTGTCTACCTCTTGATGGATCGATCTCCGTTAGACTTTCTTTCAAATCCTATAAAATAAACAAAAGTTTTCATTTACAAAAATAGAAATACATCGAACCGTTTCATATATTTATTTTGATCCTTTTTTATTATATTTTTGTGAAAATTGCAGGTACTCAAATAAATATAAAAGTTGAAGAATCTATTTTCATTCATACTTACTTGATTTTGAAAACTGGAACACTTTTCAAAGACCTACAAAATAACGTGTAAGAAAATGTAAATAGAGCTGATTTTTACTTACCTTAATCTACTATTTTTTTGGCATGCTACTAAATATTGTCCATTTCGGAATATTGACAAAACTCAAATAAAGAGAAAAATTAATGTATTTATTTTTTTTCGTACTTCCTTGATTTCGAAAACTGGAACACTTGCAAAAACTTAACATAAGATTTATTCAGTAGTTAATTTCGACAATTTTTCTTAACAACAAATTTATTTTTCAATAAAAATTTTTCTGGTGCGCATATTACCTCATTCTTAATCGTACATATTAAATTATGGCATATGATAAGATTTCAGATGCATGCTCTTTACAGGGATAAGTGAAGGTGTATCAATTAAATACTTCATCTAGAGTTATATCGAAGACATCAATACGACAGGAATATTTTGTAAATGATGCTTCGATATGACGGATCGGATGAAAGAAATGAGGATTTGCGTGAATCAGGCCACCGCGTGATTTCATTTGCACCAGTTGCGACTCTGAAGATCCGCAGCTGGTTTTCAAACTCACAGCTTCTTGACACACTGGACAGGATTCATATTTTTGACGGAACTTCAGGGATATCTGAAATATCAATAGAAGAAATTTATGTATGTTTAAATTACTTTTATTTCATCTCTTTTATATACTAACGATGCAATAGATACATTCTGTTAAGGAAACACTTACCAAGGCGAGTACTGATTCCTTAAATTGACGATTTCATGACTCTGAAGGACGGAACAGTGCTTGGAGAATTTCTTTCAGAATTCGAAACTTGTTTCGCATATCCATGCTCTGGCACACAATTTTCCTTTTCTACTGAGATGTCATCGAATCTTGTTCGCACAGCAAACTCTTTGTGTTGTATTGTTTTGTATGGGACCTTACATATTGAAAATACACGATATGAGTAACTATCTTCTTAAACTATGTGTAAAATCTTTTTCTTAAACTTACCCGTGCAATTACTTGGCCATTTGCGTCGAGCTTGACCCATTCTCGAACTATGTCTTCATTGTTAAAATGTCACATACACGATTCGTGTGTTGTAATTTTATAATGCCTGGAATAGATTGTTCCCACTTTTTCCACATATCAATGTTCTTAGGCCCTCGGAATGTACGACATTTTTTGTTTATTTTGCTACCGGTTTTACAATGTGGCACCACACACCGATTCGTCAGTCTTAATATAATAATCACTAAAAGACTGTGATCACAAAACCGTGCTGTGTAATATTCAGGCATAGCAGTATTGAAGGGTTTTCAGGTTATGTCTATCAGCATTATCTGATCGCAACGCCTCTAGTGACTGCTACAGAAATTAAAAACAGTTTCGTTAAGAGGCCCATTCTCGGCGGAGGAGTTTCCAGACCTGTATACAAGACCGTGGTGGAGACGATATTGAAATGCTGAGAGTGCTCTCGAAGAAGGTTCACAGATTCCGGAAGATTAAAATACTTCCGGTTTGCATATAATGTGTGAATAATCAGTGTTGCACGCAACAAGGTGTAACAATAACAGAATCAGGACAGGGAATAAAGTGTAGACGTGTCAGCTGGAGGATGCTCGTCCGCGTTGATTCTTCGAGCAGTTGTCCGGGGGATGAGGAAATGCGATGAAAGCTCTCCCGTCCGCAAGAGGGGACGATGACGCGTCAAGGGTTGAAAGGGATTGACTCTGACTCGGTTGTCTTCTTGGACAGCCTCCCTTTCATTATTCTCTGTCTCCTACCACCACCACCCCTTCCCCTCCTCTATCCAGAAGCCTTCAACCCTCAGCAATACATATAAGCACACTGGTTTTTCTATGACGCTCTCACGAACGAGTGTACTTGGCCATTGTAACGCGATCACCTGATACACACCGGAATATTTCTTGTCCCGTATCCGACACCGAGAAGCATTTCTGGGAGTAGTGTTACGCCCTACGATACGTCGTGCCAAATATATGCATTTAAAATATGACCGGAAAATTGTATCCCAACTTGTATGTGAGATTCATCGGGCATTAGTTGACGAACGAACCATTCCCGATCAGTAAACCTCAGCGTTTTCTCTCCATAAACTTGTAGCATAGTCAAGACTTCCTTCCCTCGGCACAGTATTTAATTGTACATATACGAGGTCTGTTAAAAAAGTATCGCGAATTTTGAATTTCCGCGGGCTACGTATATTCGATTCTCGATTTTTTTGTGGCGTTAGGTTGGTAGTCATGTCCCTCACTTATGCTGAAAAAATTGGCCATTCCGAATGTTTAGTTAATTGTTGACAGCTGCTTTGGTTAGACGTGTTTTGGCTCGTCTTCGATTTTTGCCTATTCCAAAAAAGCAGCTTCCATTGCGATGATTGAGCTTTGGTTTCCGCGTCATAACCATAAACCCATGATTCGTCACCAGTTATGACCCTCTGGAGCAAATTTGGGTCGTCGCGGACCGAGTCCAACAGCTCCTTAGCAATGTTAACGCGACACTGTTTTTGTTCGACATTGAGCAATTTTGGCACGAATTTCGCGGCGACCCGTCTCATGCCCAAATCATTGGTAAAAATCGAATGGCACGAGCCAATCGATATGTTTAGTTCCTCTGCAACTTCTCTAACGGTGATTCGACGATTGGACAATATTATTTTCTTCACTTCATCAAAGCTTTCGTCTGTTGTTGATGTGCTCGGGCGTCCGGAACGCATTTCGTTGTTCGCATCTTCTCGGCCCTCTGAGAACATTTTGTACCACCGATAAACGTTGCTTTGGTCCAAGGTAGCTTCACTATATGCCACAGTCAACATTCGGAATGCGTCCGCGCACTTAATTTTGTTTTTCACACAAAATTTGATACAGATGCTTCGATCCATTTTTTGGAATAGGCAAAAATCGAAGACAAGTCAAAACACGTCTAACCAAAACAGCTGTCAACAATTAACTAAACATTCAAAATGGCCGATTTTTTCAGCATAACTGAGGGACATGAGTACCAACCTAACGCCACAAAAAAATCGAAAATCGAATATACGTAGCCCGCGGAAATTCAAAATTCGCGATACTTTTTGAACAGACCTCGTACTGACTCGAAAGTAGAAGTCAGTGTTCGCGTTCCCTTACACTCTGACGAACTCGGAGGGAAACGTAACACTCGTATATACGCGAAGCTTTTACCCTCGATCGATCAATCTTTCTCCCTCTTCCAACGTGTAATTAACGACGTCACTCAAAGGACAAAAAAAATCGCATCATATAGATTTATAGTAGAAACTCTGTAGTTGCTTATATATTTGCTTACGAAAATAAATCCGCAAATATCGAAAAAAACTTTCATTACTTTCATTAAGTACCGAACCTTTTGTTTTTTAATAGGGCTTACATTTTTATTGGTTCCATGCTTTTTTTTTGTTATCACGTTTTTTTCGATGATGAGCATTTGCGAACGAAAAAAAAATTATGTACAAAGGTTAACTCTTGTGATGATAAGAAAAACAAAAGTGTCCGATCGTCGATCGGGATCGGCAAAAAAATCGTACAATTTATCGTGTCTAAGCCATAGAAATCGAACCGATACTCTTTCGGATTTCTTTCCCTTTGCACTGGTGCCAGTGTCGGGGAATAAATAACGTCAAGTTTTTTTTTTTGGACGATCGTGCCTCTCCCGTAAGACTGTCGAAAATCGAGGTTCCATGTAAGCTTTTTTTGCCATATCACCGTTTCTTTCGATCTTTGTCGTTTTTTTTCTCTCTTCTTCTTCTTCTTCTTCTTTTACGAACCCAATGAGAACGTGCAACGAGAATGGAGGAGCACTATAGAGTGAGAGGTTTCTGAGCGATATATATATAGAATACAATATACATATATATGCGCAAGGTGGTTAGCGCTCGGACCATCGAGTCCGAAAGGATTTATCGGACACCGAAGGCTGGTCGAGTGAGCCGAAATCCCTGAGGAGCTATCTAACTGCCGGGGGAATGAAAAAGTCGAGGGGAATTAACGACGACGAAGCACCCCTTCTCTCTGTATCTCTTCTTTACCGTTTTCTCCCCGCTATTTTTTTTCTCTCCATCTCCAGATCCTCTCTCGACACGCAATAAATTTATAGAACGTTAATATTTTCAGTCTCACGCGCCCACGCCGAGTGAAGCGATTTTATTTTCTCGTCAATTAACTTATCCTTTACGATCGAAAAGTCGGGAATGAAAATTGGATCTCCGATTGTCGAGGGGAAAAATTGCTTCGTATACAAAAAAATATATATCCGTATGGATACGAGATATTCCAGGTCAAATCAACAGAACCTTAACAACTTAAGGGAAGGTTTCCGCCCAAAGAGCCCAAAAATACCTCAATTTGAGGAATTTTTTTTCAATACAAAATAAATTATTCTGCGAAAATTTTGTTGTGGGTTTTATTTGTATATAAAAGAAGTATTGTAATGAGTTTTTTCACGATCAAATAATTTAAAATGGCGGCTCCAGCTTCCGCCAAAGAAGCCGCTCCCGGCGCGAAGTCATGTACCCGGTACCTTCTACAGCCTCACCAAGTGGTCTGAAATCCAAAAACCAAAAAGATTCTTGAAATAGATGAAATTTGTGGGGCCCTATCGGTTTCCGATTTTTAAAAAAGCCCTTTAGAACAAAATGGTGGCCGTTTAAAAAAAAAACTCATCTTTTCATGCTTTTTTTGGGCTTTAACGTTAAAAAAGAAATTTACAATAATTTCTTCGAAAAAAACACTCCGTTAGGGCCCCCCAAATTTAATTAGCTTTAATTTGAGCGTTGAAACTTTGAAATCGGTGCATTCCTCGAACCTGTAGGGCGTACCGCGCGTCGAATAGGGTTGTTTCGAGAAAAACGCGTTTAAAGTTTTGTGCTACCTACCGTAGACTCACCCATCAGGTCAGACTGCTCCGCCCGACCCCGTATATCTCGAGAACTACATCATATATCGAAATATCCTTTATCCCACGTATTCTCGACAACATAAAGATGAAAATTAAGCAAAAAAAAATGTTTCGATTTTTTCATCGATTTGGTCGGGAACTTTCCCTTAAACATTTTTTTTAACGAAAAACGATCAGCGATTATTGAATATTAATCATGAAAAACAATTATTAATAACATTTTAGTGATGAAAACTATTGATATAAAAAAAACAATGCGTCAGAAAGTTATTGTTATTCTTTTTTATTTTCCTTTGTTCCAACGTATACCCTTTCGGGTTTTTTACGTACGAGGGGGGACCCAAAAAAAACGGGAATTTCGTCATAATTTCTTTATTTTTAAATATTTTTACACCAAATTTTGATGAACTTCAAAGTATTCTCCTTTGACCACAACGCACCTCTGCAAACGATCCTTCCAATGTTCAAAACATTTTTTAAATTCACTTATCGGGATGTTCTTTAGGCCTTCCAGCGATTTTTGTTTTACCTCCTCCACAGTGGCAAAACGCTTGATTGCTGCTTTGTTTCGGGATCGTATCCATAGCACCACGATTTATCACCAGTAATCACCTTGGAAAAAAGTTCAGGGTCCTCTGCGAGCTGATTTTGAAGTTCAAAACATGCCCGAAGTTGACGCTCCCTTTGCGCGTCTGTCAGAAGGCGAGGGAAAAATTTGGCTGCAACTCTGCTCATATGCAAATCTTTGGATAAAATCCTCTGAATTGAACTCCATGATATCCCAGACATCTCACAGAGTTGATCAATGGCTCGGCGACGGTCTTCACGAATGAGAGCATTGATTTTGTCGACGTTTTCGTCACTTCTTGACGTTGAGGGGCGTCCTGAACGGGGTTGGTCTTCAATTGACATTTCTCCATTTTTATAACGTGAAAACCACTCGTAGACTCTGGTTTTACTTAGGGCAGCATCTCCATAATCAGTCTTAAGCATTACAGTAGTTTCCGCGGCCGATTTCCCCAACAGGAAACAAAATTTCACAGCCGCGCGTTGCTCTCGACAATCGGCCATCAAGTTTTCGCCGAAATGGAAGAAGTTGTTTCACTACAAAAATTCCCACGGGCGAACCGACGTACTCACGGCGACAGAACTTCGCACACTAACTCAGGAGACGTGTCCCCAACGGACACCTGGTCGAGAAATGCGTTCCCCCACTCTCCCTCCCCGCCGCAGCGCAATTCCCGTTTTTTTGGGTCCCCCCTCGTATGACCCTACCCAATTCCATTATTTCCATTTTTCCCCCTATCACTCTCTACCCGCACTTCGCTAAGCTAATCTAACGTCAGAAGGTTATTTAAAATGATTTTTTATTTGAATAATCATTATTCGCATACTGAATGATTTTCCTGTCACCGACTCCTTTTTTTTTAACACCAAACGGCGAAAAAGAAGCTAAAAATTGGCGGGCTCTTTCGTCACGCCCCACGATGTACCGGAATTAAAGGAAAAACATTGAAAATGGTGAGGATCTGGTTCTGTCGATTAGGATCGGAACGTCCCAAATATACTGTTGTATTTTGCATACCGCAGTATATGTACAATAATACTCGATCGAATTTATTGGCATCATTTGGCCGCCCTCTTCGTCGTACAGAGAGGCGTGCCGAAAACCGAACAAATGAAAAATCATTCGAACGTAAATCTACGACAGGCGTACACAGCAAAAGGTGTACTATATTATCCGTTATAGTATATACACATACCTATATCTGTTTATATAAATAAATAAATAAATAAACATATATATATATATACACGTAATATCGAGTGGTGCCGTCAGTTTCAATACGTCGCCGCAGTGCCAGCAACGAGCCAACCATAGTGTGTACACAGTACCATATATATATGACTCTCGCAAACGAATAATAAATCGTATCGAAAAAGCGCGTCGAGCTCGGGGTGTCAACTCGTGCGAATTTTTTTTATATTTATTTTTCACTATATACGCGATCCGGCTTGCCACGACAGGCCAGGAAGTTCCGCTGGCAAACGAAACGTCGAGTACTACTACTACTAACTTTTACTACTGGTGATCGCTCGTCTCTCCTCCTCGTGCATGACTACGAAAACCCGAGACCAAAAACATTCCTGAATACTACATATATATATATATATATATATATATATATATATATATATATATATATATACACACACAGTCCGCCATGGATCGCAAACTATTCATACTTTTTTTTGCATTCATAGTTGACCGAACAACGCCTCTTGAGAGTGATCAATTCACGTGTTCTCGTCGTGCAGCATACTACAAAGCTATGTCCCACTTTCTTCGTAAAAATAAAACGACATTTCGCAGCGAGTCATTTCCGTCACGTCTGATAAGAAAGTATACGTATGATTTAGCAAAGACTGTAGCGATTTAGAATTAGGGCAGATATCCGAGTGTAGCAATGCTCAGAGATCCATCGCCGATTTGGCTGTTTGTTCTCATTCAATATTTAAATCTAAATATTAGCTTATACTTTTTTTTCGTTCGCCCTCGTGACAATGAGCAATTTTCCAATAGCACTGTTGTTTCGTTAACCCTCTATCTCGGAAACTTTTGTCGCTGTACTACGACGATGAATATTGTACGCGGACGGAGGGAGAACGCTTGCGGAAGAGCCATTTCGCGATAGGTCGATGAGGCACCGAGGACAATGCGCGAGAGGTCGAGAGAACGTTTTGGGAGTCGATGAGGCGAAAGGGTAAATCCGTTGCGAACCCCTTTGCACCCCATTGAACGAGAGCTTGCAGCACACGAGAACGCTCAAACGCGCGAGGGGCGGAGAAGGAGGAGAGCGAGCTCAACAATCTTATTCCTCGCAGCTGGGATCGCAAATACGGTCGATGAATAACGAGTGAATGGATATATATATATCCATTAACTCGTTATTCATGCTATATGCTATATATATGTTAGGGCGATTTTTTTTTTCGACTATTTTTTTTTTTCAGTCCCCACCTGAAATTTTGTTGTATATGTCGAAAAAGAAATTCCCTGAAAGTTTCAGCCCTTAATATTAATTCTAAGTACTCTCTCAAATTGTGAGAAGATTTTCCATCTAAAATACACGTAAATCGATTTTTTTTTTTTCAAATTTCTATAACTCAGCCGCATTTTATGCTATCATATTGTTCTTAGTTTTAATTTACTCAGAATAAAACAATCTAAAAAAGTGCCTTTTGCGGCGAAAGTGTAAATTGCACTGGTGAGTCGGTACGGGTCACTCAAGTTGATTTTTACCCAAATATCTCGTTTTTTTGCTGTTATCTCCGAAACAATTAACTTTACGAAAGAAATGTAAATGAAAAATTTGTTGGAAATTTAATTTCCTACAAAAAAGATCCTATCAACCCAATTGCTTAGATTAATATTTCTTGAGATATTGAACTTTAACTTATGAGTATTATAAAATTTATATAATATGAAGAATTAAATAATAAAAGAAATAACAAATTAAAAAAGTTCATTATCTCAAGAAATATTAATCTAAGCAATTGGGTCGATACTACCTTTTTTGTAGGAAATTAAATTTCCAAAAAATTTTTCATTTACATTTTTTTCGTAAAGTTAATTGTTTCGGAGATAACAGCAAACAAACGAGAATTTTGGGTAAAAATCAACTTCAGTGACCCGTACCAACTCACCAGTACAATTTACACTTTCGCCGCAAAAGGCACTTTTTTAGATTGTTTTATTCTGAGTAAATCGAAACCAAGAACAATATGATAGCATAAAATGCAACTGAGTTATAGAAATTTGAAAAAAAAAATTCGATTTACGTGTATTTTAGATGGAAAATCTTCTCACGCTTTGGGAGAGCACTTAGAATTAATATTGAGGGCTGTAACTTTCAGGGAATTTCTTTTTCGACATATCCAACAAAATTTCGGGTGGGGACTGAAAAAAAAAATAGTCGAAAAAAAAAATCGCCCTAATATATATATATACTATCTATAATGACCATTTTCTCGTTTCACTGTACATACTCGAGAGCCTGAAACAAGGCATACCGGTCTCAATTGTATGAAAGTCAAAGTTATAATATTTAACTCTCGACGATTCTACGGACTGCAATATAAGGAAACATTATTTTTAAAAATTGAGAAATATGTCTGAGGATAATAAAATTGATGAAATGTTAGGAATATATTTCCCTCTTAATTCAATGATTTAAGGTAATTCACTAAAACAATTTTTCCTCATAAATAATGCTAAAATTTAACGCGGTTTCAATATGGTAATTATTTCAATGGGGGGGAGCTTCTGCTTGAGCTTATTTTTTAACTCACCACATTAAGAGAAGCCTGCAACACCGGTCCGGAAGTACTCGACCTCCTTCATCGACCTGGCGCCAGGCGTTATAGACGTCGAATAGGCATTGTCAACCGTTGGATAGTGGCCAGAGTCTCTATGGTACCAAAGGGGTTTGGTGGCGACGTAGCCGAGAGAAGACCCGGGGAAAGTCTCGTTTTCACGATAGTCGTCGCAGTTGGCAAAATAGGAGGGAAGATATTATTGACACGTCTGGTGTACAGGAGGATTCAGAATTCAATCCTTCTTTTTATTAATTACGCTTTTGTTTTGTATCTAACAATAATTTTGTTTTAAGGGGGGAAATAGGGTTAGGACAGCGTTTTCTCAATGATTTTCATGAATTTTTTTATAGTATAAAAAATAAATATAATTTATTGAAACTTTGAGAATATTTTATACATATATTTAAGTATATACTATAAAATTTTAGAAGAATTTCCTTGAAAAACACCGAAGATATTAGCGAGCCCATATTGCAGGTCACAATCAGACTCAGCATTTTGCGTACATTCTGGAAGCCGCAATTTTCATCTGAAATCAAATGAGGTTGGAATTTACTTTTATTATATATCTCTCTTCTATATGAACCTAAATGCTATCAAAAAAATAGAAAAAATAGGGGCCTGAAGGAGAGCTACTCACTTTAATGGCTTATAACAATAGAATGAGTCGGAATTTTCATTAAAAATTTTGGGAACATATTTTTCAATAGTTTTACTAACAATTTATGAAATAAAAAAAAAATCGATTTTTTGCACTGTCTAACGCAATTTTTGTCTTTAAATTTAACGGTAAAATAATATTAGCGAATTTTGTCGTGAAATTATTTTTTTCTACTACCGATATTTAACCCTCGCATGGCATGGCAATTCAAAATAGCTGTATCAATATGGCTGAGCGAAATTTAAAAAAATAAAATGAACTGAATATTGTTACCTGGAGGTGTTACAAATTACTGACCTCAAATCCAATGTCAGAATCTCGAAATTATAATTGGCGGAACGACTGACATGGAAATAAAACATATTTATTGCGTTTCAACGAAGATCATTGGCTAGATTCGGAAATGTTGGATTTCGCAAAAATGCCGGGTATCACTTTTTCTTGAAATCCTCTTTTATTTTGGTCTCAGTCATATTGATTCCGCTACATTAATAATTTCAATATTCTGGCACTGGATTTGAAGTAAATAATTCCTGAAACCTTTAGGTATATAATTTTCAGTTCATTCGGCTTCTGTTTTTATTCTATGATCGATCATCTGGTCCGCCATTTGGAATTTCGAAATTTCTACATTGGATTTGATATCAGTGATTTCAAAAACACTTTACAGCTGCCCTGTCGTTGGAATATCGATGCGTGTTATTAGGTATTCCCTGGGATCATTCAGTTTCCCAGTTCAGCCATTCGCCTTATAAACATGATACCAGCCGTGCGAAGATAAAAAAGTAATATTTTTTTGTTGAAAGTAATGACATGAATTACGTTTTTTGTGCAACTCTGTATTCCCCCGTAGTCAGCAATACATATATCGGTGCTAATATATATGCATGAACCTAATGCACCGTTGAACTCTGGGTTGGCTCTGGCTTCTGCTTCTATCGCGCGGTATTCGTACAGAAAGAATGAGAAAAGTGGTCCGGAGAGAGGAGAGAGAGGAGAACGACAGTAAAATCGAGACGAAACAGAGTGAGCAAAGAGGTGAAGGCAATTGGTGATAGGGTAAAAAGAGAAGCTTCGCAAAGTATGTTATGTATATATGAGTATATGTAGAAGTATATCCGTATATAGTACGCAAACAGCGAGCGAGAGGTGAATGAGGAAAATCTCCATAGCAGCCAGCCATCAACAGAAGCTGCACGTTCCATCTCTTTCTTTCATTTTCCCTCGCGCTTGAAATCGTTCCCACAGCAACAGCCAGTGAAATTGCGCGCACACGTTGCCCCGTGTTATTAATTTATGAACGTCATCCCCTTCTGCTGTCGATTCCCACACACTCGTTTACCTCGAAATATAATTATTCCCTCTCGCCCTTCCCAGACTTTCAATACAGCCTCCAGCGAATTATGTGTATGTACGAACGTGTACCCAATTTTACGTTAATTGGGAAGTGGAACGAGGAAAATTCGTCGGCCTTCTCTATCCAGGAATAAAAAGAGAGGGAAAAAAGTGAAATTGCAGATTTTTTTTTTTCACGAACGTCGCACACACCGTTAGAACCCTTCACCCCACTCGAACCCTCGTAATTAGCGAGGATATGGACCGCGTCTTTGGTTGATTGGATTCGAGATAAATCTGCACTCCCGTCATGCTGTCCTCCGTGTATTTATACATATACATATATACACATTTCGTCGCTATTCACGATTCGGCTGCCGGAAATTTGCTAATCTTCCCTGATGCCTCGTCCCTCTCACCACCTCAATATTCTTCCGTAACTCTCCTCTTCACGCCGTCTACTCTGGATAACGATTTTTCGCGCCCCTATTTTATCGGACTGTACGATTGAACTGGGGTGAGGTTCGTTAACAAGTCTGAAGGAAAAGACGACGGTTAAAAAGCTCTTCGAGGATTTTAAATTTGGATCGTGAGAAAAATGAATTTATGTTTCTATCAAATCCATATTTTTTGTTAGTCAAACATAATTTATATCTTTTGTATAAAATATATTTGGCGAATGTGCAAGTAGAGTGAAAATGAATCTTTTTAGAAAAATAATTTTAATACAAAAACTCCTATTATAATAACAATAACCGAAAACCTTACGTCAAATTTACCATTGCGATTTTCGTAGTTCGACATCGATCCTCCTTTACTCAATTTGAGCTCATCTCGATTAAGGGGGGAAATAGGATTAGGACAGCGTTCTCTCAATGATTTTCATGAATTTTTTTATAGTATAAAAAATGAATATAATTTATTGAAACTTTGAGAATATTTTATACATATATCTAAGTATATATTATAAAATTTTTATACACATATTTAAGTATATACTATAAAATATTAGCGACCCCATATTGCAGGTCACAATCAGACTCAGCAATCAGCATTTTGCGTACATTCTGGAAGCCGCAATTTTCATCTGAAATCAAACGAGGTTGGAATTTACTTTTATTATATGTCTCTCTCCTATATGAACCTAAATGCTATCAAAAAAATAGAAAATTGATTTTTTTTACAGGGGTCAAAACAAAAAAGCATGATTTTTTGCCATTTTTTACAACTTTATTTGCAAAAAAAAAATTATTTTAAATAATGATAATATTCCGTTTTTAGGTTCATATAGAGCGCAATACTATGAAAAAAGTAATTGCCAATTTTCAAAACGATTGGTTGAAAACTTTGCAAACTAGCGTGTACGCAAGTTAAAAAAAAGTCATTTTCAGAAAAACGCGTTTGAAAAAATAGTACCAAGAAAAACAAGCAATATGGGGTCACAAATATTTTATAGTATATACTTCAATATATGTATAAAATATTCTCCAAGTTTCAATAAACTATATTGATTTTTTATACTATGAAAAAATTCATGAAAATTATTGAGAAAACGCTGTCCTAACCTTATTTCCCCCCTTAATGGCTTATAACAATAGAACGAGTCGGAATTTTCATTTAAAATTTTGGGAACATATTTTTCAATAGTTTTACTAACAATTTATGAAATTAAAAAAAAATCGATTTTTTGAACCGCCTAACCCTATTTCCACCCTTAATATCTCGTTCGAATTGACATCAAATTGCTAACTATACATTACAGCAAAAAAAAAACATCCCTTGCTCGAACATTTCTTCACATCTTTTTTTTCCATCGAACAGGTGCCATTTTTATTTTCCTTCTCTCGAGTACGTAAACGCGATAAAGTAAAGCAGTAGTTTTCTCGTTGACGATGAGTGCGTCATACATACACAAACACATACGTTAGCTACGATTGTTACATATACGAGGAAAACTGTGTGCCTGGACCAGGGAGCCGTGGCAGAGCACGAAGAGATGGACGCGAGCGTGAAGCACGAAGAGCTGGCGGATTGCCAACTCATCTAGACATTCATAACCGTGAGCTCGGAGCGTCCACGGGAAAAGAGAACGAGAGTGAGAGAGGGTCTTTGCACCGTGGAACATTTACTCGATAAGACACGGAGGACAGGGTATAAGTACCTGGCTGGTTACCCAGCCGAGAACGTTACGAAGTCGTTGCACACGCTAGTTCTCGGGGCTTTTACCTATATAATATATGTATATAACAATTTTTTTGTCTCCCCTCCCGCTATTGGTCCATTTCGCTCGCGACAAACACATCTCTTGCTCTGCCGCGTGTTTTGCGATGTCTATAGTTCACGTTGGTATATATCGATACGTTAAAGCCAGTAGGACGTAAGGTTTATACCCATAGATACTATGATATGCCCTTTTGATTTTAAGCACTCGATATACGTCTACAGAGGGCCATAAGAACGTTTCATTCGCGTCGGTGAGCATGAAAACGTCGGCAAAGGACTTTTAGTCGAGGTCTTCGTTCACGAGAACACGAAATTAACTCCCCGTTACGATTTCCCTCTTTCTCTCTCTCTCTCTCTCTCTCTCTTTCGTCGTTCAGAGGGTGCAAAGTCTTTGTAAGTTCGATGGAAACCTTTTCCTCGATTACAATGCGGTTGTAAAAATGTATAGTTTATTTTACATTTCGTTCTCCATCGAAATTCCTGTATCGTGTTTGAACGAAAAATGCGTAACAAGGAAAATTAGGATTGTGCGACACTTTTTTTCTTACAGTAGGGTATTAGTTTATCATTAAATTTGTAATTTTTTCAATCTCGATTTCAATTCTCAATGATGCTTTTATCTAAAATTTCAACATCGATGCGCTGCAGTAAAAAAAAATTCACACGAAATCTACAAAAAGCTTTTTATCATATCTATCTATGGAGGGGAGGATCGGTATAGATACGAGACTCTATACAGCGAGGAACAAGACGCTGTGACTTTCGCGAAAGACGAACGAAGGAGAATAGGGAGAAATGGGATAAAGTAAAGAAAGACATGAAAAAGAGAAGGGAAAAGAGAGAGAAAATCAAATGGAGGATGAAGAAGAGAGAACGCGCGTTATAGAATCTACCGACGTCCCTGGGAACGTCGTTATTTCCTTGAAAATTCGAAATTCACCCTTTCAGAAGATACGAAAAGGTGAGGACGAGAAGACAGCATTAGTCGTACACTGTAACGGTAGTCGTACCAGCGGTAGACGAACAAGAAGACAGAGTGGAAACTATCCCGCGGGAGTTTTCGCCCTATATATTATTTCGCACTATATATATATATATATATATATGTATATATACATGTATATCTGATATATATAGTATATATAGAATGACAAGAAAGTCGGTGAGTTCGTAGCATTAGAAATGCGAGGAAAAGAGAATCGCTGGTGAGCAAGGGTGAAGAGAGAATAGTGGTCCACGAGCTATACTACACATATACACGATCCACTCCCGCCCAAATCGACTCAGCCGCGACTCTGACAATTTTAGAATTTTACTCTTTGCATTTTTAGGATGTTCAAGAGTAATACAAAAAAAAATATGCCGCATCAATTTTTCTGATATTTTTACAGTAAATTCATACTACGGAAAACGCTTGTTATAATCTTCTGAAAATTCATTGTTTTTTTTTGTCTTCCGTTGATATTTTGATTATTTGATAATTTAAAAATGACATCACAGCAGAAAAGTCGAGAGGGTTGAATAAGTGAGCGTTATGTGAGAAAATAAAAAATCATTAAAAATACTTATCTAATGAAAAAATAATTTACAAAAGAATATCAACAACTCGTGCAATAAACCAATTTTCAAAAAAATCTGAAAATTAATGGACAACCCTTCGTGTGTTATACTACACATGCTAAAATGACGGAATTTCTTTATTATGTTGAGAGTCACGAGAACTTTGGTCCGGGACAACCCATATATTTAAGGGACGATTCAAAAGGGAGACGAGAACGCGCACAAAGCTTCCGACCGGAGTTATATAGCGTTGGCATTCAAACGCGAACGAGGCAAGGCCTTTCCTCATCCCCTTTCCCTCCTGTTCCCGGGGGTCGTCGGTTGATCTGCATATCTCGAAAATGGAATCTTCCCTGTGGCTCCCGTCTCTCGTTCCAGGGATGAACAGGAAAGAGAAGACAGAGAGAGAGAGAGAGAGAGAGAGAGAGAGAGAGAGAGAGAGAGAGAGGAAAGAGAAATAGCGTCGGCATGTTCTTCTCGCGTCTGGAGACCTCGGATATCTCGGAATTCCTATATATGGATTGGCTTTTCCCCAAGCACTTTCCGCCTCTTTCGCGACTAAAGGCATTCGTTCAAAAACCCGGAATATAATATATCCGATAAAGTATCTTTTTATCTCCTTTTCACGATTCGAATGGAAAAAACATATATTTTATTCTTTATTTTTAGCGATAGACTTCGCAATTAAAAATCAAGAAAACTTTGTTTTAGTTTTTTTCGTATTTGAATGATCGTCGAAACATTTTCAAAAATTTCTCGTTTGCGATTTTCGATACGATTTTTTTCGACCTGCAAGCGAGATCATTTTGGATGATTTCTAAAATGTATTCTCTCGCATTTACCACGTGTTGCCAGTTTAACAAAAATCTATGTAATAAATAAAATGAATACGTGAGTAATTTATCGACTTGGTTGAAAAAAATCGACCATTATAGTCCAGTTAAACCAATGGGATTCCCACTTTGCGAAATTTATTTGTCCTCTCGAGTTTCGCTGCCACAGATTCGACGTGAGAGCCGAGAGGGAGAACGAGAACGGATATGAACTGCGCGCGCGAATTCTCTCGACGTCGAGATCGGGAAATGAGAGGGAGTGAAAAAGAAAGAAAGAGTTGCACACAGTAATACATTTTTGTGGGATTACGAGGTACACAGGGTTAGACGAGAAAAGTCAAGTTGCGAGTGGGCACTCACCAGAGAATGTATATGGGGCATTTCATGCCAAAGCGATAATATGCACCTTCACGATATTTTTATTCAATTTTTTTCGTTCTCAGTATGTAATAGACCAACGCGAAAAACTCTTCACAGGAATTTTCTAATTTTTCAAAACATCCTTTTGATCCTTCATCCTTTTTCCACTGAAATCTTTATTGAAAAAAATCAGTGTAATAGATGAACAGTTTTGAAACCACTTCGAAGAATAGGTGCGACAAATAAATTAAGATTATATTCTTTGACGTATGGTCGCTATTTAAGGGAAGGTTCCCGTCCAGAGACCCCAAAAATACCTCAATTTGAGGAATTTTTTTTTCAATACAAAATAAATTATTCCGCAAAAATTTTGTTGTGGGTTTTATTTGTATATAAAAGAGGTATTGTACTGAGTTTTTTCACAATAAAATAATTGAAAATGGCGGCTCCAGCTTCCGCCTAAGAAGCCGCTCCCGGCGCGAAGTGATGTGCGCGGTACCTTCTACAGCCTCACCAAGTGGTCTGAAATCCAAAAACAAAAAAAATTCTTGAAATAGATGAAATTTGTGGGGCCCTATCGGTTTCCGATTTTTAAAAAAGCCCTTTAAAACAAAATGGCGGCCGTTTAAAAGAAAAACTCATTTTTTCATGCTTTTTTTGGGCTTTAACGTTAAAACAGAAATATTTACAATCATTTTTTCGAAAAAAACACTCCGTCAGGCCCCCCCCCCCAAATTTGATTGGCTTTAATTTGAGCGTTGAAACTTTGAAATCGGTGCATTCCTCGAACCTGTAGAGCGTACCGCGCGTCGAAAAACGTTGTTTCGAGAAAAACGCGTTTAAGGTAGTAGTCTGGTAACTTATGCCGATTTTCATGTCTTTTTTGGAGGGCGTTTTTTTGTAGGAAAATAAAAATTAATCGTTTTGGATATTTGGGATGTTTTTATTTACATATTAAAGATACCGAAAAAAATTTTGTTGAAAAAATTTACTAGTTTATTATTTATATTATTATTGATCGAAGTTGGCACATCAAAAAAAAAGCGCGTGGGTGGTCCCAGTGATTTTGGCTCTTGATGTTATCTGAAATCAAAAGTTCTTGATAATTCTTAATCTATAGACATGTCATTCTGGTCGGAACTACTGAAGTTAAATTCCATGGATAAATAACAAAATGGCGGACTTTGGAAAAAAAAGTCCTTTTATTTTAGCAAATAAATTTTGTTATTTATCCATGAAATTTAACCTTAATTAAGAATTATCAAGAATTTTTTATTTCAGATAACATCAAGAGCCAAAATCATCGGGGCCACCCACGCGCTTTTTTTTCGAGGTGCCAACTTCGATCAATAATAATAATAATAATGAACTATTAAATTTTTTCAAAAAATTTTTTTTTTGTATCTTTAATATGTAAATAAAAACATCCTAAATATCCAAAACGATTCATTTTTATTTTCCTACATAAAAATGCCCTCCAAAAAAGACATGAAAATCGGCTTAAGTTACCAGACTACTACTTTAAAGTTTTATGCTAACCTACCGTAGACTCACCCATCAGGTCAGACTGCTCCGCCCGACCCCGTATATCTCGAGAAATACATCATATATCGAAATATCCTTTCTCCCACGTACCCTCGACAACATAAAGATGAAAATTGAGCAAAAAAAAAAATTTTCGATTTTTTTCATCGATTTGGATGGGAACCTTCCCTTAATACTGAAAAAATGATATTATGGCTGAAATATAATGTCGAATGTATATAGGTATTATATGGGTATTGTTGGATTAAAAATCATTTAAAAAAACAACTATTTCTTCATATGAAATACGGCGCATATACTAAAAAGTCGAAAAAGTGAAGTAAAATGTCAAGAGTCCTTATCGAATTGGTTCAGAATGACCCGTATATCAAGGTGTATATACGTATAACCACGCGGAGAGCACGCGGAAGTGGCACTTGACTTACTCGACGCCCATATAGTCGAGTAGTCGGGGTACGCAACGATATATATATATATATATAAACAAACTTTTTTTCCCCGTATACTACAAACGTACCTGGTTGTAAAAAAGAGACACAGTTTTGTGAATCTTTAATCACTCTTAGAATAGTTTAAGTGCTGTAATATTGTTGTTTCCTGCAAATTGAAACTTAAACGTTGCTTCTTCATAATACTCTACATTAGCAAAAGTTCCTTCGTGAAATGGCTTTGGGAACGTAGAAAAATAAAAGATGAAGCAATAAATCTATTACACTTTTTCCTGTAGAGCTTCATTTGAAGCTCGTACACCGAGAAAAATTCATATGTGACAAATTGAAATTTAGCCTCTACTGCCATATAAATAGTTACTCGTACCATTATTTATTTACTGATCCTATATTTACTATTGGAGTAACAATAGAAATATGTTTGTCCCCTCAGGGTAATAACAGACCATACATTTTTTTTGAGTCTGCTAAATGCAAAAGATTATCATCTTCGTTAAATAAAAAACAAAAGAAGAAAAAAATATATAACAGTTGAAATTATTATTATTAAAGAAAATGAAACATTTTCTCGATTACTTGACAAAATTATTCTTTTTTTCGAATATTAAACCAATCATTTTCACAACAATTTCAAATTTAATTTCCGTATTGATCCGAATTGGAAAATGTTACGTTTGAAAAAAAAAAACACATCGATGTTACAAAACCATTTCTAAGAATAATCAAACGAGGCAGAAGCAACCGGAACGTAAACGGGGGGATACACGAGGTCTGTTCAAAAAGTATCGCGAATTGCGAAATTCCGCGGCTACGTATATTCGATTTTCGATTTTTTTTGTGGCGTTAGGTTGGCACTCATGTCCCTCACTTATGCTGAAAAAATCGGCCATTTTGAATGTTTAGTTAATTGTTGACAGCTGCTTTGGTTAGACGTGTTTTGGCTTGTCTTCAATTTTTGCCTATTCCAAAAAAGCAGCTTCCATTGCGATGATTGAGCTTTGGTTTCCACGTCATAACCATAAAGCCATGATTCGTCACCAGTTATGACCCGCTGGAGCAAATTTGGGTCGTCGCGGACCGAGTCCAACAGCTCCTTAGCAATGTTAACGCGACACTGTTTTTGTTCGAAATTGAGCAATTTTGGCACGCATTTCGCGGCGACCCGTCTCATGCCCAAATCATTGGTAAAAATCGAATAGCACGAGCCAATTGATATGTTTAGTTCCTCGGCAACTTCTCTAACGGTGATTCGATGATTAGCCAATATTATTTTCTTCACTTCATCAATGTTTTCGTCTGTTGTTGATGTGCTCGGGCGTCCGGAACGCATTTCGTTGTTCGCATCTTCTCGGCCCTCTGAGAACATTTTGTACCACCGAAAAACGTTGCTTTGGTCAAAAGTGCTTCACCATATACCACAGTCAACATTCGGAATGCGTCCGCGCACTTAATTTTGTTTTTCACACAAAATTTGATACAGATTCTTTGATCTATTTTTTGGAATAGGCAAAAATCGAAGACAGGCCAAAACACGTCTAACCAAAACAGCTGTCAACAATTAACTAAACATTTAAAATGGCCGATTTTTTCAGCACAAGTGAGGGACATGAGTACCAACCTAACGCCACAAAAAAAAATCGTAAATCGAATATACGTAGCCCGCGGAAATTCAAAATTCGCGATACTTTTTGAACAGACCTCGTAAATACAGCCGAAAGTGTTTCAACCCCGTTTTCCATCGTAACGCTTTTACGGCATCGGGAGTGCGATTATTTTTAAGTGAACTAAGAAGACGAAAAAAAGAAATCGACGAAGAACGGAGAAGAGGGGGAAAAAAGTGTCGCCAAGCGGAATTACGAATTTACCAGGGAGGGTCCGACAGCTCGAGACTTTTCCCCAAGATCCGATTTTACTCTCGCTCGAATTGCTAGAAATAACGAGAAAGGAGAAGCACAATGAGATAAACCCCTCTGCCCCGGTCGCGTTTCATGATAACATCGTTGAGAGAGAGAGAGAGAGAGAGAGAGAGAGAGAGAGAGAACGACAGGGCCGTTCGCGTTTATTGGCGAAAACCGATCGTAAGGCGCACGTGCGGCGAGGCAAAAGAGTGTGCCTGGACCATCGGACCAGAAGCACATAGAGAGAAACAGAAAACGCTCTAGTTCGGCAAAAAAAAAGAAGTGTGAGAGAGGAAGATAGAGCTCACACCCCAACGGCTAATTAAATGCGACTTTACTCGTCGACTTTAACCGTTCTTGTACATCCTCATTCTGCTAAAACTTCGGGTGAAAAAAAAACAACAACGGAAAAAGAGCTCGTAACTGTATATAAAGCGCTCTGAAAGAGAAAGAGAAATCGATTGAGAAGTCGAGGAGGGGTAAGTTTTAACGAACTCGCGAAACACACCCAATGGTCTCTCGTCGCATTCTCACAGAGTTCCCTCGTCGCTCCAGGGAGTGCAACAGCCATCCCCGATAGCCTCGGACATTTTTTTTCACTTCTATATCTTTTCTACTCTTTTGATTATGGTGAAACGCGAGTTCAAAGACGCCACATGGTCCAGAAACACGGAGAGGTCATACATACTTTCAGGGAAAACGTGGGGAAAAAAAACGTTGTAGAGAAGTATATAGGTAAAGATAAAAAGCTTTGCGTATATATATGTGATACTTGGTCGACTGGCTCGTTAGCGAAAAGCTCTGATCTCCTTCATTTTCGTTTGGTCGTTTTTTCATCCTCTTTAATTTCCTCTGCCCATCTCCTTTCCTTCTTTCTCTCTCTCTCTCTCTCTCCCTCCCTCTTCCTTTATTTAGTTCCAACTGATGGCGGGTTTTCTCTGGCATCCCTTATTCTCCCATCACATCACTTTCTTTTTCTCCGTTTACGCAGTATTTCCTCCTCGTTATTTTCTTTTCAATCCCCGCTCTGCACCCTTCTTTAATCGCCTGTGCTGTCGTTCAGTCCGGATAATTTCGGCTAACGATTAGTTTCCTTCGTCAAACAGCTAATGAACGTCACAGACGTGTACGAAGTAGTCTAACTCTGTCAATGGTCAGACCCACCGTCCCGGAGCCGCTCGTCACGAGAGGAAATGGAGCGACAAGTATTATCATCCCTTTCTCTCTCTCTCTTTCCATCTCTACTCTTCTCTCGGTACTCTCCACGCCGCGTTTCCCCGTCACGCTCGTTCGTTGATTAACAATCGGATTACGTTTAATTGCGGGAACCCGAGAGAACCGGACTATACGAATTGACGATGCGTGATATCTCTTGTAAAATCGGTGTACCGTCGCACCCCATGCGCCGTTTACTCGTTTTTTTTTTACGTCGGGATTTCCTGCCTATCGCGACTGTCCAAGAGTGGACAAAAAATGTTATATGGAAACATAGTACGATTTTTTGTTTCACTTCGTTTATTTACGAATGTTCGTCAATTTCATTCGTAAATGGAATAAAAAAAAGAACGTCAACGTTATTTATCGTATGATTTTTTGGAAAGATTTAGCTGTAGTGGCGTCAAGTGTCAACCCTTCAAAAATTCTTCGGACACACTTATCAAGAGAAATTGAATGTTCAATGAATATTCAAGGTGAGAGAGATTTTCGAATGTTTTTAGTGTATGAAAATGAAAATTCGAAATATTCCGTGTTCGGTCATTTAGATTTTACATTCTATGAGAAGATAATGCCAGGACAAGTATACGGTGTAGAATATTTCAAAAGGTTTTTTTTTAAGGGCTCTTCAATGTAAAATCAACTATTTAATGAGAAATAAACATATAAGAAATATGATGTTCAACGAATTGACAATGAAATATGTGCAATTGAAAAATTTCAAAACACGCCACTACAAATATTGAATTTACCGTTGCTGTAAAATGCCGATGACTGAATCTTATTTGCTCACCACTTCTGGTACAAGTATAACCGTATCTTTCTTCCTCTAGCTACAATATGAGAAAAGTCAATAAAAGCTCAACCTGAGTCTTTTCCCATCCTCAGTAAAAGAAAAAAACCATAACTCGAGTAGTGTGCACGCTATACGTGCCCCGAGATTAAATCTTCTTTCGCTATATGACCGACCCTCGGGTAGCAATTTTCCGCTTCTTTTATCATTGCTCTCCGCGAAAGGGAAAAAAAAAAGGAAAAACTTCTCGTGCAAGAATCAATTGAGATGATGAATGAGCAAGGTTTTGAGTTTCGTGGGTAAAAAAAAATTTAATCAAAGAGTTGAGAATTCTTCGAGTTTGTCTCATCATCGCAATTTCATATATAAAGTTTCGAAGTCAAGAACTTGTGAGTAACAACCTTTGAAAACAAAAATGAGGGACTAATATAAAATCTGTTTCGTGAATTGATTGATAGGAACGATATTGTAGATTATTTATCGAAATTAAGGACTCAAAACCTTGATAAAATTTCCCAATGTGTTTGATTTTTTTTTCACGAAACCTTATCTAGCTCCTTTGAGGGATACAACATCTTATCTGTATAAAAAATCGTTTGTAAGTGATTCTCGTAAATTTCTGTATGTAGTTGCAACGGAAAAAAGTTACAGGTTTTTTTAAATATCAGATTTCTATCTGCTTACATACAGCTTTGGATTTGAACTGTATACTTCTATGTACCAATTTTCAACCGATTAATATAATTTGTTTTACAGACAAAGGGAAGATGACAAAAAACATCCCGAGTTGAAAATAAATCGAATCTAACTGTTATTTTAAGAAATAACAACAAACTATATTAATCGGTTGAAAATTGGTACATAGAAGTATACAGTTCGAATTCAAAGCTGTATGTAAGCAGATAGAAATTTGATATTCTGCATAAGGATTCTGCATAAGTGCAGAATCCTTAGTAGTTGTTTGTAGTTCAATTATTCACATTTCTAGTTCCTCAAAAATTTATTTACGTTTCTGACACATATCGCATTATCATTCATCTTTTATTACCGTGTACTAATGAGCGTAAATCTGTAGAATTTATTTTAAAGATTTAGCATCGATTTGATTCAATTCAATCGCGATAGTTGTTTTAACAGCGGATTCTTTAACAATGAAAGGAAAAATATAATTTATATTGAAAAACCCTATCAACCAAGTCATTCGGTGAGTCAATTCATCCCGACAGTAATTTTTCTGCAAAGGCACACACGTATTTTTGCTGCACAAAGAAGTCCGAATGAAGATTTTAATTTCTTTCTAGATTATGCATCAAAGAGAGCTCTTGGGAAACGAAAACTTTTTTCTCTCTATTGTCAAAATTGAGGGAGAGAACACAGAGAAAATGCTCGATCGAGAACACATAGAGAGGTATATTTCGTGCTCGTGATATATGCGCGAATGATATTGCTTGGATTTTTTGATTGACGTGAGAACTCAAAGGAAAGGAAGTTTGCACAGCCACAATGAACCGACGCGCCACTCTGATGCTTCTATGTGTCACTTTTGCGCCACATTTACAACGTAATAATTGCTGTCAAAGAAAAGGGCGTAACTCACGCATATTGATGTTTAAAATCTTCATAGCTATGCCCTTTCGTTTGCTAGTAATCATTAGACATGTATACAGTTTCATCCTCGTTCATTAAGGCGTTTCCGATAGTTCGCGGCTTCACGCCGCAAATCGGAAATCCGTACGAAAGTGGGAAATCACGAGAGCGCGCGGCAAACTGTATATATAGGTACATACACATATATATATATATGAACACACAAGACCCATAACTGTATTACGATGTGCAGGTTGTGTATGGAGTTTCACTAAAGTTTTGATAGTCTCTCCGAACATGATATTACACTCGGAATTTAATTGGTTCCGAGCCAGCCAACTGACAAAAAAAAAGTAATAACAATTTCGTGACACAAACACGCGTAAGACACATTCTTTTTCGTCAAAATTCTGATTGCAATCATATCGTGACGAATTCGTTGTTGATATAACGGGCTTGTTCATATGGAAATCTATTTTTCTGACACAAGACATTCATTTTTCTTTCTCTTCCAATTTTGTGATTTTTTAAAATTATCATTGGAACATTGTATCGACGCTGCTTACGAAAAGTAGCACGATTCAAATTTCTTACGAAAACTAACAGGTTTCGAATTCCACCACGAAAATCAACACGTTTCGATATTCGAAGCGAAAACTAGCATGTTTCGGCTTTCATCGCGAAAACTAGCATGTTCGGCTTCTGGCGCGAAAAGTGGCATGTTTCGGCTTCCGTCGCGAAAACTAGCGTATTTCGATTTGCACTGGAAAAAGTAGTATATTTGCCGAACTAAATCGAATAAGATTCAGAACTTTCACAAATGTTTTAATAATTTTTTCGGGAGCACTATAAGGAATAAATGACAAACATTAAGGGTGTATCGCCCGTACACCCTTACACATTTATATTCGTTTTCTATTAAAAAAATAATAACATTATTGAAAATACGATTCGCAAATACGATACGCAATATTCCACCACTAAAAACTAAAATTGTTCATCAATGATATTTTTCATGATCCAAGTTTCGGAGTCATCGATGGAATTGAACAAAATTATTGTTTATAAAAAGTATATTCTACTTACAGTCTGAAGAATCGTTCATTGTGTTTTTATTTCATAAAAAAAAAACACAATCTTGGCGTGATCAACGATGATCAACTATTAACTTTTCAGCTATTCACCACACCAAAAACTCCAATATTCTAATTTAACAAAAGTACTGTAGTCGTTATACTCGTCAGGAAGCTTGTGACAGACTAACAATGAGGTAAAGACAATTTTGAACGGCAGCAATATCGGGGGACGGGAACGATAGTACGATGCCCTTCGTCAAAATGTTTCTCATATAGTGTTTACTTTGCGCGAAAAAACAAAACATACGCTCTGTACTTTCTCGGACTGTAAACAAACTTTTCCATATTCATCGAAAAATAGTAGTACTACGGAAAGGTTTGTCGGAGTTATACACTCCTGACTAAAAGTATAAAGTATAGTATAAGTATAAAGTACAGTTGACAAAATTTTCAAAACAATCGATTGAGATATCTCGAGAAATGTCAGGTCTTGGACGAAGTAGCAAGGAGGAAAAAAACTGACATTGTTAACTTTGCATACACCGCAATTGTTTTCGATTTTCTTTTCTATAATTTTTTTGACCATGGTTTTTTACTCCAAAATGACGAGGCATTTGCTGTTTGCCATCTTATGATAAGCCTGCAGACCAAAATTCAAACAGTAAAATATGTATGAAACAAATTCAAACAAAAAAATAAAACAGTATAAAATGACAAGCATAAATATTTCGTCAGTTTGGAGTAAAAAAGGATGTTCAAAAGACGTGGAGTAAAAATGAGAAACACTTCCAGTGATACTGAAACGTGCTAATTTTCGCGGTGAAAGTCGAAACCTGTTAGTTTTCGTGGTAAAAGCCGAAACGTGCTAGTTTTCGCGGCGAATATCGAAATGTGCTAGTTTTCGTGGCAAAAGCCGAAACATGCTAGTTTTCGCGCAGATATCAAGCGTGCTTGTTTTCGTAAGAAATCTGAAACATGCTAGTTTTCGTAAGCAGCGTCGGTGTATCCCAACAATGTCACATAACGAATGAATGACGAAAATAATGAATTGTATAATGACATGGATAAAAATACTGAAATGATATGAAAGCGGGTATCCAGGTGTTGGGCGACGCGTAGGAAGAGATCACTTTGGGTTTTTATGCGGGACTCGAGAGGCTCGGTAGAAAAACGGAAAAAGAGATCCCGCGGGAGGTAAAAAAAGTTTTCGGAGTTGGATTATATATATCTGAACGGTTTCACGAACAACAGTATTTTCTGTTACGTGTATAATAAATGTATATGTGGGTTTATAGGTGATTTGTTTTGTACATATATTTATGCAGACAGCGCGTACCCCAAAGAGATAGAAAATATTGCCGAGAGCCGAAAGTTTCGAAAAATATTGCGCGAAACTTTTCTGGATACGTCAGAAAGAGTATGATGGACTCGTGGGGGAGAATGAGGCGCGTAGATCGAAGAGGAAAAGATGAAGGGGGTGGCGAGAAGGGAAGGAGGTAAAATGACGATAAATACCAACTGGCCCGGGGTACATGATTTAATGCTACGTTTTCCCTCGATACTAATACGATTTTCGATTCGGATCACGTAATACCGGGACTTTGGGAAACCTCTCTAGCCATTCATGTGAATTTAGAGCGAGCGTTTCCGGAACGTCCGGAGCTCCGAACCGACTTTAGATATTCTACCTTCTGGGCAAGAGAGAGAGAGAGAGAGAGGTACCGGAACCGTAAATGTATATACGTTAGAAGATAACCCGCCTCTTTCGGTCGTGCGTGAAGTTTCCCGAAACCCAAACGTAAAATGGGAAATATATTCTATGGGCACGTGAAAACTCCCGAGATCCGATGCCAGGAATTTAAAAAAACAGTGGTAATATAGACGGAGGAAAAATAATGCTCGTTGGGAGAAATAATTTTCGCTTCAGACACTTTAATTTCGTGAAATCGATCAGTAAATTCATTGTAAAAGGGCTACAGATCGAGCATTATTGAACAAGATGATATTCTTATTAAATATACAATCATTAGTAGAAATTGTCATTAAGACTCAAGAGAGACTCAAAGTGTCTAAAGATTGAAAAAATAATTCCAAAAATAATGAATTTTTGAGAATTATTAATGATTCTCTTCATCGGTCTTTTCATGGTCACATTTATTACGACGTTACGGAGATGAGTCTTCTAACGGTATCACAGTTGACGGACTTTGCCTCATCTCCGTCTAATATTTCTGTGACGTTAAGAGCTTCACGGTAATTACGCAATTTTCGAAGTTGATAACGATTCACACGCGAAGGGATGACAGAGAATATCTTAGGAAAGGAGCGAGAGAGTCTCCGGAGAGCTGTACTATATAAGGATACGTTGTATATAGAGTTAACGAGGAAGCCATTTATAGGGGTTTGCGCCTCTCTCCTCGTAACTTTGGACCAGCTTCTTCCGTTTATATACCTACTACAGCCCGTTGTTTCAGCTCGGGTGCACTCGCATTTTTATACACAACGAATAGAAACGTAAAACATCTTCGATTTTTGCGTTTTCCCATCGATAATTTCATCTATCAAAAAAGGTGTGATTTGTAATCAGTGAAAACTTTCAGATCGAATGCCGTTTGATTCATCTCGATATATCAATTATTGTGCCCATAAGGGCGCTTTGAAAATCCGCGAAAGTAATGAGAAGGGGTAAAAAATTCGCAAAAATCGATGATTCGATTTTAAAAAGTTTGTGAAAATTTTTTTTAAGGTAGTAGTCTGGTAACTTAAGCCGATTTTCATGTCTTTTTTGGAGGGCGTTTTTTTGTAGGAAAATAAAAATGAATCGTTTTGGATATTTAGGATGTTTTTATTTACATATTAAAGATACAAAAAAAATTTTGTTTGAAAAAATTTAATAGTTTATTATTATTATTATTATTGATCGAAGTTGGCATCTCGAAGTTAGCAGCCTGGGTCCTAACTTTTTTTCTACCGAACCGATTGCTTTCAAATTTTAACAGGCTACTCTACACACTTATAGTTGTCGTCTGAACTACCGAGAAATTTTTTCACCCTTAACTTTTTATTTTACAACTCCTTCTTTGCTAAAGTCCTTTTATTTTAGAAGTTACCAGACTATTACCTTAAATCGCGTCTCGATCGAGCGACATTTCAACGATCGAACTTTTACAAAAATAATGAGCACAGAACGGTGTGTCCGCCATTGGAAACCAACATTACAGCATTTTTAGTAAACCAACTAATTTTTTGGTCAAAATGCAGAAAATATTTCGACCTTTGAAATTAATTTTAGGATGCTATATCGATGCATTTTTAGCCACTGATAACTAACTCGCTAGACGTTTTATCGAAAAAATAATAATTCCATTAGTAATCGTCTAACACGTGTTTTTTCCTCCGGACAAGAAAAAAAACAATTGATTTAATTTTAATAAAAGTCAATTCCGATAAACTGTATGATTGTATTAAATTCAAAAACAATTTTTACTTTCTCGAGAATTTAAAAGTTGAGCGTCTGAGTTATACACAAGCTCTCAAGGCCAGACAAACATCGCGGAAACGTGGCTACCTTCGTTTATATATATGTATACATAAAGACTAATATTTATGTGAATATATACATAAAAATTTGAAAAGTGACTGTAATATCAAAATATAATATAAATGTTGGTAAAATGTTTATCCCGCGCCAATTTAAGGGAGGGAATAGGGTTAGGACAGCGTTTTCTCAATGATTTTCATGAATTTTTTTATAGTATAAAAAATGAATATAATTTGTTGAAACTTTGAGAATATTTTATACATATATTTAAGTATATACTATAAAATTTTTGAAGAATTTCCTTGAAAAACACCGCAGATATTAGCGACCCCATATTGCAGGTCACAATCAGACTCAGCATTTTGCGTACATTCTGCAAGCCGCAATTTTCATCTGATATCAAACGAGGTTGGAATTTACTTTTATTATATGTCTCTCTTCTATATGAACCTAAATGCTATAAAAAAAATAGAAAATTGAATTTTTTACAGGGGTCAAAACATAAAAGCATGATTTTTTGCCATTTTTTACAACTTTATTTGCAAAAAAAAAATTATTTCAAATAATGATAATATTCCGATTTTAGGTTCATATAAGAGCGCAATACTATGAAGAAAGTAACTGCCAATTTTCAAAACGATTGGTTGAAAACTTTTCAAACTAGCGTGTACGCAAGTTGAAAAAAAGTCGTTTTCAGAAAAACGCGTTTGAAAAAATAGCAAAATGCTGAGTCTGATTGTGACCTGCAATATGGGGTCGTTAATATCTGCGGTGTTGTTCAAGGAAAATCTACAAAAATTTTATAGTATATACTTAAATATATGTATAAAATATTCTCAAAGTTTCAATAAATTATATTCATTTTTTATACTATAAAAAAATTCATGAAAATTATTGAGAAAACGCTGTCCTAACCCTATTTCCCCCCTTAATAGCTTATAACAATAGAACGAGTCGGAATTTTCACTTAAAATTTTGGGAACATATTGTTCAATAGTTTTACTAACAATTTATGAAATAAAAAAAAATCGATTTTTTGAACCGTCTAACCCTATTTCCACCCTTAAATTGCAAGCATTGCATCTCAGATCATTTCAGACTTTAATTGGAACCAATACTACCTCAGAAAAGATCGACAGAACACTAATTCCACATTACTACACTAAAACATCGTGCTTGATCGTTTTTTTTTATCACCAGCAACGGAAGAGAGTTTAGTACATGTAATAAAAGCTGATCATCGACCCCGTAAAGTCGTTCGTGGCGCGTGTAAATCTCCAATTTGATACCTTTAGTACGACCCAACCTCAGAGAGAGAGAGAGAGAGAGAGAAAGAGTGAGAGGGAGAGAGAGAGAGCTGCCTCATTCGTGCAAGATCGCTGAAGGAACGCGCAGCTTCCAGTCATTCACGAGAAGCCGTACACAAACCTCCACGTACCCGTCGTACCCGTCGGCAAACCTCCACGTTCAGAGAGCTCGCTGGGCGTCAAGGACGCCTGGCTCTTCGAGAAGTAGAAAATACGATGGAGACGAGGGAAGGACATGAGGATCCTGAGAATGACGACGACGACAAGTTTGCGTCTGACCGCACAGATATTTGCGGCCGTTATACGTGACCCGGGTCCGCGATCGTCGCCCTCTCTCCTCAAACTTTCCCGCTCTCTCTCTTTCTCTGTCTATCTCTACCTCTTTTGGCTATGTCACTAAAGCTCGTTTGGTCTGCACTACTGTCGCGAGAAGCATTGAAAGCGTCCAGCACGGAAGTCGTCGACACAGCCGAGTTTGAACTTTAGGGGCTAAGGGTTGTTGGCCGACCCTGATGTTTGATCTTCTCGAACCACCACGCGCCTAAACTTAAGAGATGGCTGTTATCCTCAAACTTCGAGATACCAAGCACAAGAAACTTGCTACGTATATTAGTACATGTATAAAGTGTGCGTTTTCGTATGTGTGCGCGCGCACGTTTATATAGTCGAAAAGCTGAAGGACCGAGCAAACGAACAGAATATTCAACCGCACGAATCCTTCCGATAAGGAATGCGGTGTCTATAGGGTAAATGAATAAGTCTGATTGGAGATTGAATGTATACCGTGTGATGTAGGAGGAAACTAAATTTTGCCTTTACGTAATTGAATTCTACGCAAATGAATGAGGGATCATTTGAATAAAAAAAATATATATATATATAGCTTTAAAAAACACAACATTTCGTCGAATAATTGAGAACAATTCGGAACAATTATTCTTTTATAATTTTCTGTCTCCAATACGTATCTATTCACAAGCATTTTTTGTTGTTGTCATTTTCGATGCTGTTACATTTCGTAACTTGGCGTTCTCCAAAACTAAATGAACATCGTACATCGAGACTGCGGTCTCTCGTAGTCAGAAAGCGTTTAGCAAAATGATAAAATGTTTCTCGAAAAAACGAGCAATAAAATGATGAAACATTTCCATCCATATTTCGTAATGGATTTCGCATATCTCGGTTCTTCCACAATTAGTATTCGTCCGCCTGGTAGCACACGAGAATGTACATCCGCGAAGCAAGAGAGAGAGAGAGAGAGAGAGAGTGGAGCAAAGTAAAGCCAGAGATGTAGAGCAACCGGGGAGTACGTGCGAAGCTCTACGGTATATATCCGCGAGAAAGGGATATTTAACGCCGTGTACCATATGTGGAATGGGGTAAAATCAAGAGCACCATGTATATACGTTATATATGTATAGTGGTTGGGTACAGGAATTTCTGGATTTAGCTATATTGGGGGTTTTACTCGTTTGCTCAAACTCCACGCTCGTACGTAGATTAACCAGACCCAAAGCGGCGGTCCAAGAGAAACGGAGTAACCAGAAACTTTGCTGCGAGAGCACTGAAGCGTTTTGCACGATGATGATATATATATATAGGTAGATTAATATATATATATAATATACAATCTGTTCTATATATACAGTATAAGCTATGCTTTAAAGCAAGCTTTCTCTCTTTAACTCGTGGTCTCCACCTTGGTCACCATTATATACATACATATGTACTTACGTTCGTAACTCGACGACCACTAGAGTTAGCTCTCTTTCAACACCCTATCCTCCTTCTCTCTCTCTCTCTCTCTCCCTGTACGCTCGAAGTATTTACGATCTGTTCCTCTCGACAATTTCGCGAACCATATCTCTAGCAGGAATCTCGTATATACGGGGCGCGGGGGGGAGGGGGGTTTGAAAGTGATATTCCCCAACTGAGGAAATAGTAATTACAAACGCGTGCTATCTGCCATTGCAGGTCACAAAGGTGATATCTGTCTTTCTCGGAAGATTGATGATAAAATGTACAATTTCTAATACACAAATAAAGTTCAAACTGGTGGGAGCAGTGTCGAACCTTTTTTCTCGACAAGAATGAGGGAGTAAAATAGAACGGAGAGGAACAAAAAACTGATAAAAACACTGCGAAAACGTTTAGTCCCTCGTCTGGTAACGGGGTGTTAAAGAGGCCAATGATCCGTAGGGGGTTGATAAAGAAGGAGCGAAAAAAAGAGTGTGAGAGATTGGAGTGTCCGGTGAGGGGAAAAAAGTCACCCCTTTGGCCTTTCACCCTCTGGATTCACATGTATATATATATATATATATTCATACAAGACGACACAATAGACCACTATATTTCGTTCTTCTTCCGTTGTACGACGGGGCAGTATAAGCGGGTCGTGGGTGTTTCTATTCTGTGGGCGCAATATCGAGAGGTCATATACACGAGTCTCAACGGTGATAAATCGTTCGCACACGGGACGGCGAGGTAATGTCTTCGCGGAGCTGCTCACGCGGTCCAACGACCGCACCCACAGGAAAACCACCCTCTGAGATACATGACTGTCTACCTCATAAATATGGGGCATTTCATGTTATATCGACAGCATCGATTCGTCATTTTTTCTTCTTTCTCGTTTCGGTGTTCCATGAGGCAACTCGAGAAACGACTCGGAACTTAATTTTACATTTTTTCCAAAAATTCTTTGTTAAAGAAAGACTATTTTAAAAGATCTTTCAATCGGATAATACTCACTATTCGTATTATCATTTTTATTGCCGTAAACTTATTTAAAAAATATCAAATAATTGAAGTTTTTTATTAATTTTGTTCAACATTGTTAATTTTACACGTTCTTTAGATAATGATCATATGAATTTCCCAAGAGAATATGAAAAATGGTGTAAAGTATTTTTTCACGTCGCCCTACATACAATAAGAGTAAAAATGGATGGGCGATATTCCCCTGAATGCCCTATTATATATATGTTTTTTATCCTTAAGGGAGGAAATAGGGTTAGGACAGCGTTTTTTCAATGATTTTCATAAATTTTTTTATAGTATAAAAAATGAATATAATTTATTGAAACTTTGAAAGTATTTTATACATATATTTAAGGATGTACTATAAAATTTTTATAGTATATACTACAAAAACACCGAAGATATTAGCGACCCCATATTGCAGGTCATAATGAGACTCAGCATTTTGCGTACATTCTGGAAGCCGCAATTTTCATCCGAAATCAAACGAGGTTGGAATTTACTCTTACTATATGTCTCTCTTCTATATGAACGTAAATGCTATTAAAAAAATAGAAAATTGAATTTTTTACAGGGGTCAAAACAAAAAAGCATGATTTTTTGCCATTTTTTACAACTTTATTTGCAAAAAAAAAAATTATTTTGAATAATGATAATATTCCGATTTTAAGTTCATATGGAGCGCAATACTATGAAGAAAGTAACTGCCAATTTTCAAAACGATTGGTTGAAAACTTTTCAAACTAGCGTGTACGCGAGTTAAAAAAAAATCGTTTTCAGAAAAACATGGTTGAAAAAATAGCGCGCTCGGGGCCTGAAGGAGAACTACTCACTTTAATGGCTTATAACAATAGAACGAGTCGGAATTTTTATTTAACATTTTGGGAACATATTTTTCAATAGTTTCACTAACAATTTATGAAATAAAAAAAAAAATCGATTTTTTGAACCCTCTAACCCTATTTCCCCCCTTAAGCGCATCGTCACTGTAGACCATCCCTTATATAGCGTGCGGTAAACACGCACTCTTCGAGTAGCTTTTCCCTTCTGCCTTTCTTTTTGCCTCCCTCTTTCCCTTAAACAACCTCACCGTATATTCCTACTCCTTTCTCTTTCTCTCTGTACAAAGTTGTGCCTCTCATAAGTTCGTTCCAGATCAAAATTTCTCTCGATTTTACTCTTGACTCGCAAACTGTTTACGTGCCAGGTAAACGGACAATAAAAGATTAAAGAAATACGATTTTTTACCTTTGTCGTTTATCTGATTTTTTTTATTGCATTATATTACGAAAGAAAATTGAAAAACATAAAAAGGAGACTGTAAAAAAATCGTTTCTTTTATTTTTCTCGTCGCTTTTCCAACAACCGCTCAATCGGAATTTTCCATACGAATTTTTTTTTCCGGCTCCACAGTTAAAAAGGATTGTGACAGTCCTGAATGATGTTTTAAAATTTGGACGTTACTAACCATAAATTTATAATTGGACAAATATCTTTGAAACAGAGGGGACAAAAATAGAAGTGGATAAAAAATGAAACGAAAAAAATTAAATACGAATAATAAATTTATGAGAGATTTAACTGTACGTGTTCCTTTCTTTATATTGGCTATTCCATTTCTCCTCAACGCCAATAACCCTATATATATATATATATATATATATCTCGGCTGCACCTTTTGCTTTAGCTTCTTGCATTTTCGCTACCCCGCGAGTGGAACGCGATGCAATCTGCTGTTTTACGAGGACGTGTCGCTCCGAGATCGTCCTTCCCTATGGCATTCCCCGATATCTCCCTATACAACTGACACACAGTACCTGGCCGGAGTAACGCGTTGCAGATTTCATACGGAGTTTATATTGCGTTACAGGGGGCGACGCGACACCGGGGAAGTCCTTTCTCTCTCTCTCTATCTATCTATCCTATCCTCGTCTATTCGCTTCGTCGGTGTATAACGCGGACGGACAGTTTCCCTGGGATAATAATGCCACTCTGACGCCGAACAATATGCACTCGTGTCACTGTCAACCACCAACCAGGAATGCCTTTCATCACTTACATTCTCGCCTCTCTGCGTGGCGGTTGCGCTCGCCGAGAAACCCACGTCCGCTATTATAATTAAATATTCATAGAATGTTTGACGGTGCGAAAGTGCGGAACGCGGAATATATTTCGATACAATGTTATATTGTAACATAATGAAATTTTTGTTTTGCTTCCTCATAAAGAATGTTTTGTATTCGAGATTAAAAAAACATTAATTGAGTGATTCATTTCAATGTGTTTAAAATTGTCTGCAACATCGGAAAATCACATCTAAGAAAAAGCGTCCGTGCGTGTGTGATGGCTTTAAAAATTCAATTTGTTATGTCTCGAGAACGGCTTAACCGATGTCTTGCAAACTTTGCACGGATTTGGGGAATCGACGCTCCATTGTCAGCGGCTGTTTTTGTTGGAATTACTTGACGGTTAAAGATTTTACGGTATTTTGAAATTTTCGAAAAATGTTTGTGATCGCTGTAACTTCCGTATATTCAGCTGTCGAGTCAACATTTTCTACGCAAAAAGGTGGGGGACAGGGATGTTTGGTATTGGAGTTTGGAAGGATCGATTGATGGGGTTTAAATTTTATGAAATTTTGAATTATTCGAAAAACGTTTGAGATTGACTTAATTGCCAGTTTTGAGATGTTGGGTTAATTTTTCATTCGTGAATGTAGTATCATTAAAGGATAATTGGTACTGAATTTGGCACGAATCGGTGGAAGGGCTAAAATTTTATTGAATGTTTAGTTTAAAAAAAAAATGTATTTTACAAGAAATTGCATGTTTGTTTTAATTTACAACTGTAGAGGTGGTGGTTGGCATAAAAATAGTTTCGGGAACTACTGCCCACATAAATTAGGTACTATGGAAGGATATTTGGTATTGAATTAAGGGGGGAAATAGGGTTAGGACAGCGTTTTCTCAATGATTTTCATGAATTTTTTTATAGTATAAAAAATGAATATAATTTATTGAAACTTTGAGAATATTTTATACATATATTTAAGTATATACTATAAAATTTTTGAAGAATTTCCTTGAAAAACACCGAAGATATTAGCGACCCCATATTGCAGGTCACAATCAGACTCAGCATTTTGCGTACATTCTGGAAGCCGCAATTTTCATCTGAAATCAAACGAGGTTGGAATTTACTTTTATTATATGTCTTTCTTCTTTATGAACCTAAATGCTATCAAAAAAATAGAAAATTGAATTTTTTACAGGGGTCAAAACAAAAAAGCATGATTTTTTGCCATTTTTACAACTTTATTTGCAAAAAAAAAATTATTTTAAATAATGATAATATTCCGATTTTAGGTTCATATAGAGCGCAATACTATGAAGAAAGTAACTGCCAATTTTCAAAACGATTGGTTGAAAACTTTTCAAAGTAGCGTGTACACAAGTTAAAAAAAAGTCGTTTTCAGAAAACGCGTTTGAAAAAATACCGTACCTGAGTGACCGCTCGGTTATACACGTGGCGCGCTCGGGGCCTGAAGGAGAGCTACTCACTTTAATGGCTTATAACAATAGAACGAGTCGGAATTTTCAATTGAAATTTTGGGAACATATTTTTCAATAGTTTCACTAACAATTTATGAAATAAAAAAAAATCGATTTTTTGAACCGTCTAACCCTATTTCCCCCCTTAAGAGGAAATCGATAAAATCATTGTATATTTTTGGTATTTTCATTTTTTTGAAGAATGTAGTATAAATCAAGGAAACCCCACACAATCAACTTAAGCGAGACAAAGATAATGCAAATTGAAACTGGCATATTACTTCGTCATCATTTTTGCGCTTACACAAAGGTCTATGAAGAAGCCAAAATTGAAAAAACCTCTTGCTCATACAGAGAAAATTGTGAAGGCGTAAAAATGATGAGGAAGCAACATGCAATTATCAATTTTCATCAATTTTGTGTTTTCCTGTTTAAAAAAAGAAGTTAATAATAACCGTGATGATAATGTGTTGTCGTTAAAATTATAACAGAGATGTCTCGTTCGGTAAAATTTGCCGGGACAAACATTGCCGGAAATAATAATCCTACCATCATTTGGTAGGATTATTATTTCCGTACTGTACTGTTAAAATTTTTTTTTTTTGCTTCATCCCCAAAGGAGTGTTCTATAAAACCATTAAAATGTATTGGCACTATGCGAAATATCCTTTGATATTTTTCAGGCGACGAGAACGCTGTGGTACAGGGTCTCATCACCGACGACGGCCTGTTCGATGGTACGGTTGCAACGAGCTTCGAGGAATATTACATTGAACCTAGCAGCCGATACTTGGCAGAAAACGAGAACACGTCGCCCTCTTATCATACCATAGCGTACAGGGCTTCCGACGTAACGACACCACCCCAACCACGTCGTTGTCCCAGTCACGAAATGCATCAGGGCACTCTACGAGATTCTTTTTATCGGTTAGTAGATGCACTATAGTATAGCTTTGATAATACCGATGTAAAAACAAATTGGCCTGAAAGTTGTCAGGCAATTCGAACGAAATTACCTTTTTTTTTGGCCTAACGAGCTCAACATTTTTACGCGAGTAAAGCAGCGATAGAGGACTTCAGTGAGAATCGATAAAGGGTTAAAAGCGTATGAAATTTGAAATGGAAAACACGTAAATTAAATCGTTACAACTGTAGCAATTAAATATTTGTACTGCAACAACAAAAGATCATCTCGACGCTGCTTACGAAAAGTAGCACGATTCAAATTTCTTACGAAAACTAACACGTTTCGAATTCCACCACGAAAATCAACACGTTTCGATATTCGACGCGAAAACTAGCATATTTCGGCTTTTATCGCGAAAACTAGCATGATTCGGCTTCTGCCGCGAAAAGTGGCATGTTTCGGCTTCCGTCGCGAAAACTATCATATTTCGATTTGCACTGAAAAAAGTAGTATATTTGCCGAACTAAATCGAATAAGATTCAGAACCTTCACAAATGTTTTAATAATTTTTTCGGGAGCACTATAAGGAATAAATGAAAAACATTAAGCGAGTATCGCCCGTACACCCTTGAACATTTATATTCGTTTTCTATTTAAAAAATAATAACATTATTAAAAATACGATTCGCAAATACGATACGCAATATTCCACCACTCAAAAACTAAAATTGTTCATCAATGATATTTTTCATGACTTCAAGTTTCGGACTCAGCGGTGGAATTGAACAAAATTATTGTTTATAAAAAGTATATTCTACTTACAGTCTGAAGAATCGTTCATTGTGTTTTTATTTCATTAAAAAAAACACAATCTTGGGGTGATGAACGACTAAAGTGTAAAGTACAGTATAAGTATAAAGTACAGTTGACAAAATCTTCAAAACAATCGATTGAGATATCTCGAGAAATGTCAGGTCTTGGACGGAGTAGCAAGAGGGGGAAAAACTGACATTATTAACTTTGCATGCACCGCAATTGTTTTCGATTTTCTTTTCTCTAATTTTTTTGACCATGGATTTTTTACTCCAAAATGACGAGGCATTTGCTGTTTGCCATCTTATGATAAGCCTAGCAGACCAAAATTCAAACAGTAAAATATGTATGAAATAAATTCAAACAAAAAATAAAACAGTATAAAATGACAAGCATAAATATTTCGTCAATTTGGAGTAAAAAAGGATGTTCAAAAAACGTGGAGTAAAAATTGAGAAACACTTCCAGTGATACTGAAACGTGCTAATTTTCGCGGTGAAAGTTGAAACCTGCTAGTTTTCGTGGTAAAAGCCGAAACATGCTAGTTTTCGCGGCGAATATCGAAATGTGCTAGTTTTCGTGGCAAAAGCCGAAACATGCTAGTTTTCGCGCAGATATCAAGCGTGTTTGTTTTCGTAAGAAATCTGAAACATGCTAGTTTTCGTAAGCAGCGGCGATCTGTCCGAGCTAAATTCCCAATTTACGAAACGTGATAACCAAACTTTGAATAATTGTACTTGATACAAGTGAAAACACTGTGTATTAAAAACTTTTTACATCACGAAAGAAAGCAAAAATTATGACTCCACAATGCGTATTTTTATTTTTTTTCTTATACTCGTCGCTCGCATACTCCACCTAAATATTTCGACAAATAAATAAACCTTTGGTCTCGAACGTTTTCTTGTTTGTTTTTTACAGAAATAACAATTTATCGAACGAGACCGGTCGGCCATTTTTCGAGCATTTACAGGACAACGAGGTACGGCAGAACGGTGGTTTCTACTCGAAGGAGGCGAACGCTAAAGCGAGCAGCGTTACCGAGAGAAATCGAAATTTGGAATATCTCGACAAGTGAGTAAATAATAAAAATTCTTTTATAATTAAAAAGAAAAAAAAATCACTCGCGTTAAATCGTATAATATATATATTCAATATTGAGAAATCTTGTGTACGGTAGAATTTACAGAGAAAGATTCGCGAGACATTTGCACAAACGTGCAACTGTCGATCCCCGAAAGACAACCTGCATGCTATATCTCCAAGCTGATCATCAATTTTTCGCGAGATACGGAACCGAGGAAGCGTGTATCGAAGTAATGACGAGACACGTTCAAAGGGTCAATTCCATCTATAAGCATACCGGTGAGTTTTTCATTCGCAATTATCTCGCTTTATTTATTTTAGTTTTTCTTGATTCGCGGGTGTCGAAAAGTTGCGTCGTATTTTCGACGTAGTAATGAATTTTCTCGAGACTCTAAACCTAATTGTCTCGGACGTTCCTATATATGTTTGTGTGTATATGGTCTTCTTTATAGCTCCGAGGTCAAACGAAAGCTCGTACTTTGCGAAAAACTTTTCGCATAGTTTCCCATCTTTAGGTGTTGGGGTCCTGTTCGGTACATATGTACATATATATATATATAGCGAGTGAACGAAAAGTTTTGGCTAGAGGAAACCCCTTTCCGCTATGTTAACGTATGCTTTGGCCCACCGTGTATTTCTATACATATATATAAAGTGCACGCAAACCACTGTCGGCCGCACAAGAAACTAAACGTCCGGTGAGTGAGAGAGAAAGGGAGAGAGAGTAAATTCTCGTAAATGTCTCTTGCAAACAAGCCTCCGATTGAATCGCGGGTTTACGACGCAATGATTAGAATCGCGTAACGAATAACTAGACGTTTCTTTTTATAACTGGTAATGAATTTGTCAGCTTTGGTTATTTCCCAATAAACTTAATAATTATCTAATGATAATTTTTGTTCGGAAAAAAAAAGTGCTTTATTACTTTCAATTTGCGACCAATAAGTCGTCTGGATAATCCCAAACGAGAGATTGTTCGAAATGCTCTTCGGGCAATGCAAAAAAAATATTCGGATACGTATATAAAAAATTGTAAGAGTTTTTTTTTTTAAGTATTCGTTTTATGAAAAATTAAAAAATGCGTATTCTCCAGTTTTTTTAGATTTCGTTCTGAATATTTGTTTACGCGATTGTAAAAAAAAATTCCAACAGTCGCTCCTTATTATGAACTTTCGATAGGATTATTTTTTTATTTTTATTTTTTTGGCAACATGAACGGCATTGCGGTGTTTAACTTAATAAAAAATTGCGTGCACTTATAAAGATCAGCGAGTATAATTTACCACAAAGCAATACACTGTTCAATAAATTTGATTTGTCGCAAAATCAATAGTTCGAGGTAATTGATTTTTTAGATTTTTATCTCCATTACGTAATGAATTATCAATTTCATCTGAATTAAGGGGGGAAATAGGGTTAGGACAGCGTTTTCTCAATGATTTTCATGAATTTTTTTATAGTATAAAAAATGAATATAATTTATTGAAACTTTGAGAATATTTCATACATATATTTAAGTATATACTATAAAATTTTTGAAGAATTTCCTTGAAAAACACCGAAGACATTAGCGACCCCATATTGCAGGTCACAATCAGACTCAGCATTTTGCGTACATTCTGGAAGCCGCAATTTTCATCTGAAATTCAACGAGGTTGGAATTTACTTTTATCATATGTCTCTCTTCTATATGAACCTAAATTCTATCAAAAAAATAGAAAATTGAACTTTTTACAGGGGTCAAATAAAAAAAGCATGATTTTTTGCCATTTTTTACAACATTATTTGCAACAAAAAAATATTTTAAATGATGACAATATTCCGATTTTAGGTTCATATACAGCGCAATACTATGAAGAAAGTAACTGCCAATTTTCAAAACGATTGGTTGAAAACTTTTCAAACTAGCGTGTACGCAAGTTAAAAAAAAGTCGTTTTTAGAAAAACGCGTTTGAAAAAATAGTACCGCTCGGTTATACGAGGTCTGTTCAAAAAGTATCGCGAATTTTGAATTTCCGCGGGCTACGTATATTCGATTTTCGATTTTTTTGTGGCGTTAGGTTGGTACTCATGTCCCTCACTTATGCTGAAAAAATCGGCCATTTTGGATGTTTAGTTAATTGTTGACAGCTGTTTTGGTTGGACGTGTTTTTGCTTGTCTTCGATTTTTGCCTATTCCAAAAAAGTAGCTTTCATTGCGATGATTGAGCTTTGGTTTCCACGTCATAACCATAAACCCATGATTCGTCACCAGTTATGACCCTCTGGAGCATATTTGGGTTGTCGCGGACCGAGTCCAACAGTTCCTTAGCAATGTTAACGCGACACTGTTTTTGTTCGAAATTGAGCAATTTTGGCACGAATTTCGCGGCGACCCGTCTCATGCCTAAATCATTGGTAAAAATCGAATAGCACGAGCCAATCGATATGTTTAGTTCCTCAGCAACTTCTCTAACGATGATTCGACGATTGGCTAATATTATTTTCTTCACTTCATCAATGTGTTCGACTGTTGTTGATGTGCTCGGGCGTCCGGAACGCATTTCGTTGTTCGCATCTTCTCGGCCCTCTGAAAACAGTTTGTACCACCGATAAACGTTGCTTTGGTCCAAGGTAACTTCGCCATATGCCACAGTCAACATTCGGAATGCGTCCGCGCACTTAATTCTGTTTTTCACACAAAATTTGATACAGATTCTTTGATCCATTTTTTGGAATAGGCAAAAATCGAAGACAAGCCAAAACACGTCTAACCAAAACAGTTGTCAACAATTAACTAAACATTCAAAATGGCCGATTTTTTCAGCATAAGTGAGGGACATGAGTACCAACCTAACGCCACAAAAAAATCGAAAATCGAATATACGTAGCCCGCGGAAATTCAAAATTCGCGATACTTTTTGAACAGACCTCGTACACGTGGCGCGCTCGGGGCCTGAAGGAAAGCTACTCACTTTAATGGCTTTTAACAATAGAACGAGTCGGAATTTTCATTTAAAATTTTGGGAACATATTTTTCAATAGTTTTACTAACAATTTATGAAATAAAAAAAAAATCGATTTTTTGAACCGTCTTACTTTTATACATCTCATGGACAGGCTCAATCATCCACAGTTGAGATAATAAGAAAATAATTTCGAAAATCATATAATAAACTGATAAAACAAAAAAATGTATGCTAAAGCTGCGCGAGAAAAAAAATGTGGATAATATAATAGGCACGTAGTATATATTTCTCCGGTGAACGTTAAAACGTTTAAAAAATATCTTTATTCGATAAAACGATCGTTAAAATTTCGTTATCAGAGCGGGTCAGTAAAAATTCCGTTAGTTTTCCACAGACTTTAATATTTTTTTTTCGCGAGGGAAAATGAGGGAAAAAAACGCCCCCAAGATACGAGGACGAGGTAATAAAATTTCATGAAATATTTTACGATGAGAACGGAGTACCACTGGGGATATTATCCGCGGCTTTTAATTTCATTTTTATAACGACTAGCAGAATTCGCTCCATTTTTCGTTCCCTCTTATCCCCTCTCCATCTCCCTATTTCTGTAGCCCTTTTTTCTGGACTTTCCAGCTTAAAAACGAGGAAATGGAAAAGAAGGAATATATAGAAACAGAGAGAGAGAGGGAGATAGAGTTTCGATAAAAGCGAGTCGATACTTGACGCCGTGGCACAACGTCGTTTCGCGCTCAATCGAACAGGGTGCCTCGGTGGAGAGAGAGAGAGAGAGAGAGAAAGAAGTCAGAGGCCCAGGGAATCCAGCATGAATTCGACTATAGACAGGTTTAAAAGAAAAAAAAAGTAGTTAACGTTGATGCACCTAAGGGTATAAGGGGTCGACTTCTTCGGACGAGAAAATGGGATATTCGCGTGGGTGCCCGACTTTTTTTTTTTTTTTTTTTTTTTTGGTTAACGGATCGTGGGATAACTCGACCGAAAAATCGGTATACAGAGGTAGGAACAACTTTTAATTAGCTGACTGTTCGTTTGCGAGGTCCGGACTAGAGAGTTCGTCGGACAATGCCTGGAGGGACCTTTTCTCGTTGTTGAATCAAGCTCGAATAACCCCTGTCTGCAATTTTCTAAAGGATGAAAACATAAAAAGAAGGAAAAACAAAAGATGGCGCTGTGATATTGCCATGTCAAAAACGTTGTTCGAACTATGATGTAGAATGATTTTTCTTTTCAGACATGTTTTATTTTTCTTCTATTTCAGTACTTTCTAAGGTCAAGGAATAAGAGTATTGAACAAGTATATCACGTACGAAATTATTTAAGACACGATGCAATAATTATTTTTTTAAAATATTGATGATATTTATCGCTAAATTATTTTCATTAATTTTTTTACACGGATTTACGTACTCAATACTCATACTCATACTTTTACTGCTGCAAAGTCACGATTTACAGTATCGAAACAATTATTTTAAAAATTGTGAATTTTTACTGTGAACCACCAATTCCCCGTATATATGTTTATACAATATTTATGCATGCAATATTTATGCAATATTATTGCATGTACGGTGAATATATAAACGGATTCTACGATGTTAATTATTCCACAGATTTCAATCAGGACGGACGACCCGATAACATCAGCTTCATGATAAAGAGAGTCAAGGTTCATAGCGGCGAAGCTTTGAGAGATCCGAACTACCGATTTCCCGGTAACTACGGGGTTGAGAAGTTCCTGGAACTCTTCTCCGGTAAGCTCTTGTAGTCTTTCCCCATCTCTTTCTCGCATTCCCACCCCCCCTACACACCATAAGTCCTTTATATGCACAACCTTTCCCCACAATACACGCCGCAAGCGCTCTATATCCGTGAGATTCTGATTCCTGGTAGTTCTCGTAAAAAATTATAAATTACATCCCTCTCCTCTCCCCCCCCCCCCCCCCCCGCCCATTAAAGCTCAGAACCGCAAAACTTTTTATTTTTTAAACGGAATCTGATTATTTCGCCTCTCTTCGCATCCGAGGTAAAAATCGCGTTCCGCAAGAACGCTTCGTTGCACCGGTAAAGACGATAAATAGAAGAACCGAAGGGAAAGATAACAAAGGAAGGATGGGGAAAACAATAAATATAAAAAAACGTAAAAACTTTTTAGCCGGTTTTTTTGTTTCGCAAACTTTTATTTTCTCCCTCTGTCTTCGAGCTATGTGCTCGGAATATGATCCAAAAGCTTTCCGGGGGTACCGGTTGCTTATGAAATATCGGTATTGGGGGTTCGACCTCTTATTTCCTCCCTCATCCACATCATCTTGCTTTGTCCCTTTCTCTCTCTCTCTCTCTCTCTCTCTCTCTCTGTCTTACTTGGAGCGGAAAAAGAGGTTTCTCGAGAAAAGGGGGTAATCGAAGTTTTCCAGACACCTCGATAACTCCCTCTCAGCTACACCTTTTTCCTCCGCGTACTCGGTGGATGTTTCGCGTGATTTACGTCGGGAAAAACATGCTCCACCATCCACAATTTTTCGTTATATAGTGGTACAGTGCTGTATCTACAAAATCGTATCTGACACCATGTTCTTATATCTGTATATCGTTTGTTCCAATGCCATAAGGGAGTCACGTCTGTTCGTGTAAATAATCGACGCGCCCTTTCCACTGTAAGCCATTGATATATCGAAATATATTATCCATACACATATGGCAGGTACGCGATATATATATATAGGATTATAGAACGTTAATATAGCTTAGGCGTTTTTCGCAACGTCGCATTTTCACAAAATGAAAAGAAAAATGTGACACATTTTCAATTTTCCCCTCTTTCCAACGATAGTGCAGGCTTTCGAGAAAAATTCGGTGTGACTTTTAATCACGAGACAATTTATAATGTAGATTTCAATCGGGATAAAAAACGAAACAATTTTTTTGCCACGTTTTTTTCATCATTTTATTCATCTAGAAATCTAAAAATGTTGAAATTATGATTGGTCGCTTTTTCAGGCCGTTTTTGTTCATTTTTTGCTTTTTATTTTGGACAATCCAATTCAAATGTCTACCAGAATATTTTTTCCTTGAAAAAAAAAATCGTTTCCCTTTAACGTCGAACGGGCCATATACACCTGAACGCAATATATAATCCGGTATGAACGGCCGTCTGGACGGGAGCGTGACACTCGTAGGGGGTTAGAGAGGGAAAGAAAGAGGGGTGGTTTCGGCGTTCACGTTGGTTTTTCGGTTGAGTTTTCAGTAGTCTCTCCACTCCGGTTTCTCGCAGTTGGTAGAAGGGATTGCCGGAAGGGGTGGGGATAAAGAGAGAGAGAGAGAGAGCTATAACGGTAGGGTTGTATTACGAACGTGATGGGAATACGCGTACAACCGAAATAGAGCCCCTCCTCACTAGCTTCGTCTCTCAGCATTTTACTCTCTTTCTCTCTGTCTCTCTCTCTTGATTTTGTTGGGATGCTGGAAGAGAGCTTACACGATCTCCGTACCAACGAGAAAAGCATCTCGTGCCCGATTGTGCCGCGAGGGGGCGCGCGCACTCCGCACTTCTCATTATTGACGGCTGACCTTCTCCCGAGCTAACAAAACACCAGGACCTTCTCTTTACAATCTCTATCTCTCTCTCTCTCCCTTCCTCTCTATCTCTCTCGTGAAACTTTCCAATGGAATAAGTTTCCGGCTTTCGGACGAGAGCTCTTCATCCCCCATCCGGCTGGGTTAATACCGCTCGAAAATTTTACTCGCCAACTTTATGAACGCGTATAATATGCAGAATACGTTCATCCGGAACTGACATTAACGGTGTCCGGTAAACTCGTACGTGGAAGAAAGAAACCGGATATCATGATACGGAGCGCGAACAGGGGATAAAGAAGAAGTGGAAAAAAAAAGAGAAAGACTCGCATTAAACGAAGTTTAACCGGGTGAAAATCACAAGGATTTACGATAACATTATTAGATGGTTTTAACAAAAAACCTTGTGTACAGAGTAGTCAAAAGTTTTCGATGCAAATGCGCTTCGAATGGAAAGAAAGAAATAACGTTATATTGAATGGTTTTTTTTCAATACTCCGAGGAATGAAAAAGTTTTTTTTTATTATCACTTTAATAACCCGAATAATTACAATAAAAAAATGTTATTGTTTGTTTTTCAATAGATTGCATTTTTTGATAAAAAAATGACCTCATTTAAATGCAATTCATACGGTTTCTACTGATTTCAAATAAATCAATTTGTCTCGATGTCATCGGTAAATATAAAAATCACATTGCGAAATGAAAAACCATAGAATCATTTAATAAAAAGAGGTTAAAAAATTTAGAAAGTAATAATTCTAAAAGTTCGACCAGCCCCTCGAAGATACAGTTGGTCAAAAAAGTATTCATACACCTTGTTTTTTTGCGATAACTTTATAGACATAAGCGATACGCAAAGAAAGCCAATTCTATTTAATAGTACATCAGGTACAGAGATAAACTGTAAATGGAGAATTTTGTCCCAGGAATAATAGAAGAATTATGCAAAAAAAACGAAAATTTTCGGGCCAAAAAAGTATTCGTACACTTACGATTGAGCTGCTAAACCTCGATATTCACTTACGGACGGTCTGACCTCTGCGTACAATGTAAACAAGTCTTCGTTTACACAATGGTTTTGACCTATTCCATGCGGTAGTAGATCTTCAAGCTCTGAACAGACACGATGGCAAAGAAAAGCGAAATATCAATATCCATGCGAGATAGAGTGATTTTTGCGGAAACGCGGTGAAAGTTATCGAAAAATTATTAAAGAACCAAATCTGAGTTCAGTGCAATATATAATAAATAAATACGAAAGAACAAACAGCACAGAAAATAAGCCACGAACCGGTCGACCAAGAATACTAACGGTACGAGAGCGTCGGAGTATCGTTACAGAGGCTACAAAAAAACCGTTCACAAGTGCTCGCAGTTTAGCGAATGATGTCCCGTCAACATCGGGGAAGAGCGTGCGTCCCCAGACTATTCGAAACGTTTTGCATTCTGCCCAAATATACGGCAGATCTGCCCGCAAAAAACCATTAATTAATAATATAAATCGAGAAAAACGTTTAGGTTTCGCAAAAACCTACGTAAAAAAAATCTATAGAATTTTGGAAACGTGTCGTATTCTCGGATGAATCGAAGTTTAACATCTTCGGGTCCTATGGAAAAAAATTCGTCTGGCGGAAACCAAATACCGAGCTGCAGCAGAAAAAATTACCATCGACTGTAAAGCACGGCGGAGGAAGCGTCATGGTTTGGGGCTGTATGGGATATTATGGCGTTGGTAATCTGGCTTTTATAGATGGTACAATGAATGCCCAGAAGTATATCGACGTGTTGCGCAGCAATTTGAAAGCGAGTGTAGATAAAATGGGCCTGGATGGAAATATCTGCTTCCAACAAGATAACGACCCGAAATATACTGCCATGAAAACAAGGGAATGGTTACTCTATGCATAATGTCCGCAAACAATTGATTACACCACCACAATCTCCGGACATCAATCCTATTGAAAATTGATGGCACTTGGTGAATGTAGAAATTAGAAAAAGAAAAATAACAAATAAATCCGATCTCCAAAGAGTGCTTTTAGAAGAATGGACGAAAATAGCAAAAGAAACAACGCAAAAGCTAGTAGAATCCATGCCTAAGAGACTCGAGGCGATAATTGAAGCAAAAGGGATGCACACCAAATATTAGTTATAATTAACAACTATGATGATGTAGGTTTTCACTATAATCGTAAGTGGATGAATACTTTTTTTGCCCGAAAATTTTCGTTTTTTTTGGTATAATTCTACTATTATTCCTGGGAAAAAATTCTCCATTTGCAGTTTATCTCTGCACCTGAAGTACTATTAAATAAAAATGGCTTTCTTTGCGTATCGCTTATGTCTATAAAGTTATCGCAAAAAATCAAGGTGTATGAATACTTTTTTGACCAACTGTAGATAAAAAGATCGCGCAAATTTGGCCACTTTCATTTGTACGTATGTATATATACAGAGAGAAGAGATTTTTTTCAACGTCATCTGAGGAATCGAGAAAGAATTCGTGACGACGATAAATTGGTAGGTAATTTTTTTTTCCTACATCAAGGGAAACGAGCCTCGAGCACGCGTATTCGGGAATTTCACGCGAGGTGAAATAAGAAGACCTCAGAGATTCTTGAAAGTAATAAGGCAACAGAGAAAGAAAGAGGAGAGAGAGAGAGAGAGAGAGGGGGAATTAAACTGTTCGTGTTCGCTCTTTTACGAGACCCGAGAATGCCAGAGCATTAGAGTTAATTAAACAAATCTCGGACGACGAGGGGTTGAGGGGAGGGTGAGGATAATAGCGACCAAGTATAAATGTGTTCCTGGGCTACACGAAGTTGGAAAGGTACATAACCGTCGAGTTTTTGTGGTCGATTTTTCCGCGTGATATAAATTAAAAGTCTCGGAAAGGCGAATTATAAGTTAATTCTTAAGGGACAATGAGTAAGCGAGGAATGAATGCGGCCGATAACGATCGATCCACCGTGTCGATAAATTGGTTCGTATATACTTAGTATAACGAATCTGGCGAGAAAGGGAAAAAGAGGATATAGTTTGTGGAAAATTCGACGAATAATTAACTATCCTCGTTGGGAAAACTTTATCATTGACTTTTAACATAGCTATGTATGTCTATAGAATACGAAATTTTGTTCTTTGTTTTACAGAGGAGGATTACGACGCCTTTTGTCTTGCCTACATGTTCACTTATCGGGACTTCGAGATGGGAACACTCGGTCTCGCTTGGACCGGTGATCTCAAGAACGCTGGTGGTGTTTGCGAGAAGAATGGAGTAAGTTGTGAATTCAAACACTTTGATTTATTTAATAATTCATATTTTTAACGAATTTTTTTTATAATTCATATTTTTACTTTGAAAATGTCAAATTTGTAATAGTATAAACTTACATTTTTCATTATTCTCAAAGATGTTTTTTTTTTTTTCATATTTCGAACAAAGTTTACGATGATGTAGAGTAAAATGGCGGTAAAATGGAATAACCAGATGGGATAAAATTTTATTTATAATATTAAAATAAAATGTATTGCAATACGTTTTCTGAATTCCTCATATTTTACAAATTATTACCTAGACATTCTACAATTTCGCTAAGAACGAATTTATTCATTAACACTTCGTTCTTTAAAAAAAAAAGACCGAACACTTTTTGTCACTACAAAAACGAATAATGAACGTGAATTAAAAGCGTAAAGCATTCGCTCGAGAACTCTCGAAATTTCGAAACTTTGAATGCCCAGTTGCAGTGGAATCTTACAATTAATATTCATTTTCATTCGCCAGTTATCACTCGAAACTTCGTCAGTTACAAAGCTAAAACCTTGATTATTCAAGTTTTCGTTACTCTGGAGTCTCTCGACGCGAGAGTATATACGTCAATTTCTCTGCCTCTCTATTTCTCACCCTCAACCTCTCTCTTTCTCTCTCTCTCGCTCTTTCTCTCGCTCTCTCTCTCTCTCTCTCTCTCTCACTCTTCTCTATCGCATAACACTCGAGCTTTCACGACAACGTCATTTTATTCATAACGCTTTTGTGAGATTCACGAGGGCAAACGGGCGTGAAAGCTTTGACGCTTTTCGTCGTTTTCCTCTCAAACGTCAAAATCCAGCATCAACAGCGTCGACTTCTCACTATTGCTGCCTGAAATTTTGACGTACGCAAAATGTCTTTCTCTCTCTTTCTCTCTCTCTCTCTCTCTCTTCTCTCGTGGATAAGACATGGGTACCAAAGAAAACGCTTAACACATACACGATGTGTTATATGGAGAAGAAATACCATATATATATAAATGTATATATATATGTTTGTACATAAATATTTTATACTTTCTATCAAACAAAAGGACGTAACTCATGATATTTAACGCGTAAATTTATATCTGAATTACGACCTTTTACCTCGCTATATCTTGAAAAAAAAAAAAAAAAAAATATATATATATATATATATATATATATATATATATATATATATATATATATATATATGCAAATATTTATGTAGATATATTATGTATCGTGATCTCGTCGTCGGTAACCACACAGGCAAACGCATCGGAAAAGCTCTGCGAGAGTATACGGGTGAAACTCGGCGGTTAAAGGAGCGGAAAATGCCATGCACATTGCACCGTTGCCAAAGACTCGCTCGCAGAGCCAGAGAGGATATTAAATATTGATCGTGAATAAGTCGTTGTGTCGTGTTATATTTCGTTGCATAAGAACGACGGAAGATTCTTATCCGGAAACCGACGACGACAGACGAAACAAGATTTTTGCCTCTATGGGTTTTCGTAAAAATGTGGCAAAAATATCATACATGCAGCTTCGGTACATGTCTCTATAGTCTGATACACCAGATATCGTTTACTACTATATATTCGATATAACGCGACAGAGAGATTTTCCACTTGGTAACATGATTTTTTGTATTTCTTTGTTTTTTTTTTTAATTCTTATATATTTATAGCCTTCCCGATACATTTCTTTTAGGGGAGGAAATAGGGTTAGGACAGCGTTTTCTCAATGATTTTCATGAATTTTTTTATAGTATAAAAAATGAATATAATTTATTGAAACTTTGAGAATATTTTATACATATATTTAAGTATATACTATAAAATTTTTTGAAGAATTTCATTGAAAAACACCGGAAATATTAGCGACCCCATATTGCAGGTCACAATCACACTCAGCATTTTGCGTACATTCTGGAAGCCGCAATTTTCATCTGAAATCAAACGAGGGTGGAATTTACTTTTATTATATGTCTCTGTTCTATATGAACCTAACTGCTATCAAAAAAATAGAAAATTGAATTTTTTACAGGGGTCAGAACAAAAAAGCATGATTTTTTGCCATTTTATACAACTATATTTGCAAAAAAAAAAATTATTTTAAATAATGATAATATTCCGATTTTAGGTTCATATAGAGCGCAATACTATGAAGAAAGTAACTGCCAATTTTCAAAACGATTGGTTGAAAACTTTTCAAACTAGCGTGTACGCAAGTTCAAAAAAAGTCGCTTTCAGAAAAACGCGTTTGAAAAAATAGTACGTTCGGGCCCTGAAGGAGAGCTACTCACTTTAATGGCTTATAACAATAGAACGAGTCGGAATTTTCATTTAAAATTTTGGGAACATATTTTTCAATAGTTTTACTAACAATTTGTGAAATTAAAAAAAAATCGATTTTTTGAATCGTCTAACGCTATTTCCCCCCTTAACGGGGGAAAGGTTAATTCCGTGAAAAAAAAGCATATTTTGAAGAGTTTTTTTAGGCGATACAGATAATGCTGGTTTATTTATTTACTTTCCATATAATAACAACATCTGAGCTATATTTTCCTAAATTTTCATTGCAATATTCGAGGCGCCTCGAAAAAAAGTTGTTTTGTGGTGTACGCTATAACTCGTCACTGGGTTATCCGAAACAAAAAAAAATCAAAACGCGTTTATTAAGTGAGATGTTTCTCGAGGTAACGCTGTCAAGTTTTTTTTTTATCGATTTTTTCATTTTTGGTAGCACTTGGAAGTCAAAAACGCGATTTTCGCTTAAAAAAATCGGCAAATTTGTTATTGTAAAATATAAAATAGTTATTAAAAAAAACTCGGTAGCGTTACCTGATGATTTATGTGCAGAAATAGTGTACAAGATTTCAAAAGAATCGGTGCATTAGATTTTGCGTTACAGCGTATACCGACTTCAAAAATGACAAGTTTCAGAAAAACGCTTTAAAGTTTTGCACACTAGAAAGCCGGTCTGGAGCAACGGACGTTCAAATGTTCATAACTCCGTTAATTTTGCGCCGATCGACTTGAAATGTTGACAGAATATTCGTGAGATGGATACATTCATTTTTTAAAATAAAAAAAAAATGCAAAAAATAAAGTTTAAATGCCTTACTCCGCCCTTAAAAATCAAGCATGACCAGAAAATCATTTCGAACAATATCTTGTTTGAAATTTTCGATACGATTTTCTAAAAAATAAAAGACAATTTTCTCGGACGTCCGTACTAACGATTTTCGTAAATCATACTTATTAAGTAACTATATTTATCAAGAAATAAAATGTTATTCGTACTTGATAATTTTATTTGCTAAAAAAAATTTAAGTGCATTCCTTCTTTTTTTACTGTACAAGAATCTCCACCCCGACGATTGCTTCCTTATATCGATTCTGCAGCACAATACATCACGTAAACTCGGAAATGTCGAGACCCGACGAACTTTTCCACTTCGAGCGTTTTCATTTTTTGTTCACCCCCTGCACCTTTTCAATTCAACTGCATACAAATGCTCTCCTCCCCATGCCCCGCCCTCTTGAACCTGTTCATATGGATAGGAATCTCGTCTCCTTAAGTATCAAAACGGTTTATCATCAAAAAGAGGCACTCGGGAAAGAGGAAAAAAAGGAAACAAAATAAAAAGCGATAAAGCGTTGAGAAAAAAACGGATACCGCAACGCTTGGTGTGGCAATAACCCCTATATCTATGTAGATTCGTGTCGTAAAAGTTTCGAGATCGCGGGTCTCGTCGTAAAAACAAAAACAGAGACAAAAGAGAGGCTGTCTATTAAAAAATATATACATATATACATAGCGTATATACATATATACATATGTATATACGGTACAACATATAAAGTCACCTTTTACTCTGTTGTGCCGGGCTCGTTCAAGTGTACTCGAATCCCGAGAGCCCTAACGAAGTTTATACCCCGACCTAGAGCCCACCCCGAGTCCATTTGGATAATTGAATTCGCATTTTCGATCGATCCAACGCGAATGAGCGCCGAACGCTCTCAACCCCGATGAACACATGGGCCGAGGTGCATATGGGGGTTGTTACGTTACCGACCAGATGGTGAAGAAAAACCGCGAGGGTGGGAGGGTCATTTCCTCGATGCTCGTGTAGAGTTTTAAAAATAAAAATGTATATAAAATGTATACGATACAAAATCTGCTCGTCGATGTTCTCGATCTCACAGAACCACTATACGAGGTCTGTTTAAAAAGTATCGCGAATTTTGAATTTCCGCGGGCTACGTATATTCGATTTACGATTTTTTTGTGGCGTTAGGTCGGTACTCATGTCCCTCACTTATGCTGAAAAAATCGGCTATTTTGAATGTCTAGTTAATTGTTGACAGCTGTTTTGGTTAGACGTGTTTTGGCCTGTCTTCGATTTTTGCCGATTCCAAAAAAGCAGCTTCCATTGCGATGATTGAGCTTTGGTTTCCACGTCATAACCATAAACCCATGATTCTCCACCAGTTATGACCCTCTGGAGCAAATTTGGGTCGTCGCGGACCGAGTCCAACAGCTCCTTAGCAATGTTAACGCGACACTGTTTTTCTTCGAAATTGAGCAATTTTGGCACGAATTTCGCGGCGACCCGTCTCATGCAGAAATCATTGGTAAAAATCAAATAGCACGAGCCAATCGATATGTTTAGTTCCTCATCAACTTCTCTAACGGTGATTCGACGATTGGCCAATATTCTACACTTCATCAATGTTTTCGTCTGTTGTTGATGTGCTCGGGCCTCCGGAACGCATTTCGATGTTTGCATCTTCTCGGCCCTCTGAGAACATTTTGAACCACCGATAAACGTTGCTTTGGTTCAAGGTAGCTTCACCGTATGCCACAGTCAACATTCGGAATGCGACCGCGCACTTAATTTTGTTTTTCACACAAAATTTGATACAGATTCTTTGATCCATTTTTTGGAATAGGCAAAAATCGAAGACAAGCCAAAACACGTCTAACCAAAACAGCTGTCAACAATTAATTAAACATTCAAAATGGCCGATTTTTTCAGCATAAGTGAGGGACATGAGTACCAACCTAACGCCACAAAAAAATCGAAAATCGAATATACAGTGGGTCAAAAAAGTATTCATTCACCTTGTTTTTTGCGATAACTTTATAGACATAAGCGATACGCAAAGAAAGCCAATTTCATTTAATAGTACATCAGGTATAGAGATAAACTGCAAATGGAGAATTTTTTCCCAGGAATAATAGAAGAATTATGCAAAAAAAACGAAAATTTTTGGGCCTAAAAAGTATTCGAACACTTACGATCGAGCTGCTAAACCTCGATATTCACTTACGGACGGTCTGACCTCTGCGTATAATGTAAACAAGTCTTCGTTTACACAATGGTTTTGACCTACCTATAGTAGCAGATGTTCAAGCTCTGAACAGACATGATGGCAAAGAAAAGCGAAATATCAATATCCATGCGAGATAGAGTGATTTTTCTTCGGAAACGCGGTGAAACTTATCGAAAAATTAGTAAAGAACTAAATCTAAGTTTCGCAACAGTGCAATGTCGCGTCAACATCGGGGAAGAGCGTGTGTCCCCAGACTATTCGAAACGTTTTGCATTCTGCCCAAATATACGGCGTAACTGCCCGCAAAAAACCATTAATTAATAATATAAATCGAGAAAAACGTTTAGGTTTCGTAAAAACCTACGTAAAAAAATGTATAGAATTTTGGAAACGTGTCGTATTCTCGGATGAATCGAAATTTAACATCTTCGGGTCCGATGGAAAATAATTCGTCTGGCGGAAACCAAATACCGAGCTCCAGCAGAAAAATTTAACACCGACTGTAAAGCACGGCGGAGAAAGCGTCATGGTTTGGGGCTGTATGGGATATTATGGCGTTGGTAATCTGGCTTTTATAGATGGTACAATAAATGCCCAGAAGTATATCGACGTGTTGCGCAGCAATTTGAAAGCAAGTGTAGATAAAATGAGCCTGGATGGAAATTTCTACTTCCAACAAGATAACGACCCGAAACATACTGCCATGAAAACGAGGGAATGGTTACTCTATAATGTCCGCAAACAATTGATTACACCACCACAATCTCCGGATATCAATCCTATTGAAAATGTATGGCACTTGGTGGATGTAGAAATTAGAAAAAGAAAAATAACACACAAATCCGAACTCCAAAGAGTGCTTTTCGAAGAATGGACGAAAATAGCAAAAAAAAACAACGCAAAAGCTAGTAGAATCGATGCCTAAGAGACTCGAGGCGATAATTGAAGCAAAAGAGATGCACACCAAATATTAGTTATAATTAACAACTATGATGATGTAGGTTTTCACTATAATCGTAAGTGTATGAATACTTTTCTTGCCCGAAAATTTTCGTTTTTTTGGCATAATTCTTCTATTATTCCTGGGTAAAAATTCTCCATTTGCAGTTTATCTCTGCACCTGATGTACTATTAAATAAAATTTGCTTTCTTTGCGTATCGCTTATGTCTATAAAGTTATCGCAAAAAAACAAGGTGTATGAATACTTTTTGACCCACTGTACGTAGCCCGCGGAAATTAAAAATTCGCGATACTTTTTGAACAGACCTCGTACATATTTCATCCCTCTTTTATTACGTGTATAAACTGACAGTGTATGCTGCTTTGTTCTGCTACAAAAACCATATTTTTGTGCATAATCGAAGTAGGCGTGCATAATCGAGCATCCCGTCGATTGAAAATTCGCTGTTTAATTTTGACGCGCCCATTAAAATATACTTTATCGAACATTTTCACCCGTGTTACGAATTTTGCTGGGATACATCTGAGCACCGTTTACGATAGATAAAAAACTATCGCTTTGTGTAGTATACTGTTTTCGCGTAAAAGTATGTTTTTCGAATCGTAATGAGAAAAAAAAAATGTTTTACCATATTTGAAGTCTTTCGGCTCAAAATAAAAATAAAAAAATATTCATTTATCTATATAGTAATACTTATTTCGACGTGGATGATGTCGATAACGTATGTTCTTATATCATGGTAAAATTGCATTTTTAAACCTGCCGAAAAAAAATGATATCCAAAATCGCTAACAAACGATTGTTGGAGATGTCTCAACGATCATGCAAAGAAATATTCAGATTCGAATCTAAAAAATTGTCGTAGGGGATGGACTTTTATTTTGTTCAAAATAAAATAAATATAAAAAAAAAACAGAACTCCTATTACAATTTTTTATATACCAATCGGAATATTTTTTGTTTACATGGCTAGAAAAACGTTTCGAATGAGCTCTTCTTTGGGATTTTTGATGGATTTTTTTTTTCGCCAGATCAAAAACATTTCACACGTTCTTTTCGAAATTTCAAACGCGGAGCCGTTACTTGGTTATCTTTTGTTTTGCGGAAAAAAAATAGTTTCAGTTTACGTAGTAATAATCCTCTCGTGCGTTGAGAATTCCGACGGAATACGATACGTTTTTGTCATAGTAAAATTTCATTTTTACCTTCATTTAATTTAACTGTGAAACCCGAATAAAATACTACTGGAGTAAAAAAACTATGACATGGCAATGAATAATGGCTTTTGGTCACCAGCATTACTTTTTATCTCTAGTATTTTTTTTTCCGGTAAACGTCGGGTAAATTTGCTATAAAAAAATGTCATACAGTAATGTCAGCTACGAGCGATATTTCCCGTGGTATTTTTGTTTAATCCACGAATAGGGATAAAAAAAAAAAAAATCCAAATTGTGTCACTCGAAAAAATTGCAGCTATCGCATTGTGACGCAATTTTTTGTTCCAGATGAATTCGGCAAAAGTGACCGAAAATAAAAGAGCAAAAAACATCGATATCGAATTAAATTTGTTCTCTCCGATAAACGATGAAATGAGAAATCGATAATTGACGAAAATTTAATTATTACGCTATTTAGTGTACTCACCGTTCGTTGTGTCTTTTGATTTAACGTCTTTCAGCATTATCGTGGCAGCATGAAGTCCCTCAACACCGGAATCGTGACTCTGTTAAATTATGGAAAACACGTGCCTCCGGCTGTATCACACGTCACTCTTGCCCACGAGATCGGACACAATTTTGGCTCGCCTGTAAGTACAGAATGAGATTATTATTGGCGTTTGAAAAGAAAAACAAAAATACATAAAAAAAGTCAAGTTTACACGAGTTTTCTCATTCTCTGTTCATCACTTTCGTACTCATGGCACGAGTACAGTTTTAGATATAAACATGAAATTATTTCTCCCGTCTAGAAACGTGTATTTTGTTCTATATACTCAAATACTTCGCAGTGACAGAATCCGATACACCAATCGAATTTTTTTTTCCCTTTATTTTCATCGGAATTTCTCGATTCCCTGTCCTTTCGTGTCATCTACATCTACATGTACATGCCGTACCAATTTATATGCAATTCACGGAGCTTCAAATTTTCCATCGATATAAATGCGAAAAAAAAAATCCGATAACGTTATTTTTTTTTTGCGAACACCGAACCGTGCTGATGTGTGGCCGAGAGACCGTTTGAGCACGAAATTGGTTTGAACGATTGCTCGACAATTTCGTGGAGTTTGTGCAGTGTATGTTCGTATTTCCCTGACATACTTTGAGAGAACTTGATGCATATACGAGTATAGTACATAAATATACAATATCAAGAAGTAAATAAATCGATAACTATAGCGATTAAATAAGTAAAGGACTTTCGGGATTTTATTTTACAGTAAAATCACTTCTTATCGTTTTTTTCTTTCCTTTTTTACTTTCAGCACGATCCTGAACAATGCACTCCGGGTGGTGAGGATGGAAATTTTATTATGTTTGCACGTGCTACGAGCGGCGACAAAAGAAACAACAATCGTTTTAGTCCGTGCAGCCTCCACGCCATAAATCCTGTTCTCAATACGAAAGCTCGATCGCCAAAAGGCTGTTTTACGGGTGAGTCATACTCGGGAAAAGAATTCACTGTGTTTAAATGAAAGCCGTTCGAATGAAAAATGCATTTTAAATACTTTCCAAAGGAAATATTAAAAAACAAACGGTAAACTTTCTTTTCCCATAACAATCATTTATATCGTTTTTATTGTTTTTATTTTTGTGTTCGAACGTATACCCTTGCAAGTTTTTACGACCCTTTCCAATGTTCCCCCCAATCACTCCCTACCCGCACTATACCAAGCTAACCTACCCTCAGTAGCATCTGCAGCTGCTTTATAGCTACACTGTAACGCATTCGCCGCGGACACACAGAAACTGCGGAAATCCCGTGCTGACACGGACGGCTTTTTTTGTTTATAATCATTATTGCGAATTTTTTTTATCGTAACATAATTCTTTCTCGAATCAGATGGTGATGCTCGTTTCAATGTTGATAAAATTCGGTAAAACGATACTGAAGTTTGTCAAGGGTGCGGTGAGCCAAATTCTTCCAAAAAAATCGGGATTATTTAGGCTTTTCTCCCCCCACCCCCAACCCTTTCGTGTATAGCTTAATGTACCTGGTCGAGGGTTTCTTTTTTTATCCGAATGACTTTGTCAGCCTTCTTCATCGGGACAACCTTTCGGGTATTACGTTATCGTTCGATAAATGGGAGAGACGCGAGCTATACTCGAACCGTGTGCCCCGTTGTCGAATAAGGAGAGCAACTCTCCCTCGACGGTGCCAGCGAAGCAGAATTTCTGCCGATAGGGCACTGCCGCGAGTGAGATTCGGACGATGGGGAAGTTTAGCTCGCGAAACGTTCTACCGAAATGGAAATCTCATCTGGCGGAATTCAGACTGTCGATCGAGTCGAGACGATTTGGGAACTTACGCGATGATATACACGAGGTCTGTTAAAAACGTATCGCGAATTTTGAATTTCCGCGGGCTACGTATATTCGATTTTCGACTTTTTTGTGGCGTTAGATCGGTACTCATATCCCTCACTTGTGCTGAAAAAATCGGCCATTTTGAATGTTTAGTTAATTGTTGACAGCTGTTTTGGTTAGACGTGTTTTGGCTTGTCTTCGATTTTTGCCTATTCCAAAAAATGGATCAAAAAATCTGTATCAAATTTTGTGTGAAAAACAAAATTAAATGCGCGGACGCATTCCGAATGTTGACTGTGGCATATGGTGAAGCTACCTTGGACCAAAGCAACGTTTATCGGTGGTACAAAATGTTCTCAGAGGGCCGAGAAGATGCGAACAACGAAATGCGTTTCGGACGCCCGAGCACATCAACAACAGACGTAAACATTGATGAAGTGAAGAAAATAATATTGGCCAATCGTCGAATCACCGTTAGAGAAGTTGCTGAGGAACTAAACATATCGATTGGCTCGTGCTATTCGTTTTTTACCAATGATTTGGGCATGAGACGGGTCGCCGCGAAATTCATGCCAAAATTGCTCAATTTCGAAGAAAAACAGTGTCGCGTTAACATTGCTAAGGAGCTGTTGGACTCGGTCCGCAACGACCCAAATTTGCTCCAGAGGGTCATAACTGGTGACGAATCATGGGTTTATGGTTATGACGTGGAAACCAAAGCTCAATCATCGCAATCGAAGCTGCTTTTTTGGAATAGGCAAAAATCGAAGACAAGCTAAAACACGTCTAACCAAAACAGCTGTCAACAATTAACTAAACATTCAAAATGGCCGATTTTTTCAGCATAAGTGAGGGACATGAGTGCCAACCAAACGTCACAAAAAAATCGAAAATCGAATTTACGTAGCACGCGAAAGTTCAAAATTCGCGATACTTTTTGAACAGACCTCGTATATACAAGCCTGATCGACGCATGAACGAAAGAAATTTTATCAAGAGACGTGGCAGCGTCTTGACGCCGAAGTATAAAAAAGAAGTTTTTCATAGATTACAATAACGTTTGCTGTGAAATACGAGTATCTCAATGTTTAGAGAGGAGTTTTTTATTTATGAAAAGATTAATGGTTGACGTACGTCATGTTTTTCATTTGACAAGTTCAATTATTTTTATGAAAATCAATACCTTTTATTCCCGCCATATTCTTTGTTGGTATCATAAAACTTTTATACTATTTCGTTCTCTCGTAGATTGTTCGTCAGGCAAGTTTAGTTATTTTGAAGAAAATCAATGATTTATATCCCCGCAACGTCGTTTTGCTTTCTCATAGAGGAAACTTTGTTTTCGGGATAAAAAAATTGTTGAATTCTTCATGTCAATGTGTTAAAAATATGACAAAACATTGGAACATCATATTTAGAAAAAAATGTCCGCGCGTATGCGTGTGTATGTGAGAGGCTCAAAAAAATTCAACTTGTTATATCTCGACAATGACTCGACCGATGTCTGGCAAACTTTCCTCGGATTTCGGCCATTGAACCTCCATTGTTTGCCGCAATTTTCGTTGGAATTGCTGGAGAATTAAAGACTTTAACGGCATTTTGACATTTTAAAAAAATATGTGTGATCGCTTTAACTTCCGTACATTTTCGACTGTCGAGACAAAATTTTTGACGTAAAAGGATTAGGGGACAAGAATGTTTGGCATTGAATTTGGCAATGATAGCTTAAGGGTTTCAGATTTTGGAAAATTTGTAATTTTTCGAAAAATTTTTGAGATTGATTTCCTTCACAAAAGTTTCGATATCTTGCATTAATTTTTCTTTTATGAATAGACTGTCATTAAAGGACGATTGGTATTGAATTTAGAGGAAATCTATTTAAGCATTCAGTATCTATGGTTTTTGCATAGTTTCGAAAACGGCATTATAAGTCAAGCAAACCTCGCACTATCAATTGAAGGGAAATAAAAATTTTGCAAATTAAAACTTGCATATTGTTTCCTCACATGTTTGCACATACACAAAGCTTCCTGTATGAGAAAGTTAACATTGAAAAAGGCTTTTGCTGATAGAGGAAAATTTACAAATGCGCAAAAATGATGAGCAAGCATTATGCTAGTTTTTTTGTTGTCATAAATCGTTCGTTCTTCCTCGTTCGCCGTAGATTATTGGTTTAATTTTTTTTATTTGACGATTTCGCGCACCTCCGCTACGCATCACCATTTTCTCGAACTACTGCTATTTCACGATGAAAATTTTTGCCATTGACACACGATCACAAAAGATATTCTTTCTCTTTCGCCGGATATCCGCACGTAAACAGAGCCTCAAGCTTCGCTCTGCGGCAACGGCGTTGTCGAAGAGGGCGAGGAGTGCGATTGCGGATGGGAAGAGGATTGTCGTGACTCGTGTTGCTTTCCTCAGCGTCGTTATCCACCCGCCGAGGAGACACCTTGCACCCTGACACCCGGTTCAATTTGCAGTCCAAGCCAGGTACGTTTTAATACGTTATTTGTTTTTTTTTTTTTCATCACTATTGAATTTCTTTTCGTATCGTAGCAACATGTGGAGAATAAAAAGGAATATTACGTAATAAGAGCAACGAAAAATGGAACACCATAATTACAATAATTGATTTTTGCGGTGATTAAAATAATTCGTTTTCTCATTTATTGAAATTATTACATCGTTCGACTTGTTTTATTACCATTATTCTGCGATTATTGGAATTAATAACTCCCCCAACCGATAGAGTAAATAATTTGATCAATTATCGAAATTATTAATTTTATCGATTGTCAGGAATTATTGATGTTCCCTGTTGTTGAAATAATTACATTTCTCGATTACTCTCGGTACACCATTATTCGCGACTATTGTAATCATTAAATCTTCTCAGATATGTTGTTAATGAATAATTTATTTAATTGTTGAAATTACTCATTATGTCAATATCCAATCATCATGATTACCTGTTTCTCAATCGAACATTATTAAATTCCTCAACTTACCGGAATCATCAAATGTTCCAATTAACAAAAATATGATTTTTTTTTCTTCAACAGGGACCCTGTTGCATGACCGAATGCAAGTTGAGATTCGGTGACAAGTGTAGAGACGACAATGGCTGCAGAGACGCGAGTTTCTGCGACGGTAGAGCCCCTTATTGTCCACCCTCGATCAACAAACCAAACAAAACAATATGCAATCAAGAGCTCGTCTGCTTCATGGGGGTGAGTTTGTGATAATTTCATGATCAAAGAAGTAAGATCAACAACAACAACTACGACAAACAGAACAAGTAATTTGCATAAGCGATCGTACATAGAGGAACAAGGGAGGAAAAGTTTTCACGACAAAAAAAAAAGAGTAAACGACGATACAGTTGCCTACCGTTATATCAAATTTATATAACCCGGGTTTACAGATATATGCATAACTATAGATTTGTGTAAACAACGACGGGTAAAGCCGTGCGTGTTGGCGAACCAGAGTAAAGTACCAAACGACCAAAGTTCATTTATCATCGCTACTTTGTGCACGGGGTTTACGACGTCAAGGCACGCGCCCACCCGGTTTTATCACCTTTATATATACAAATATACCATGCATCGTTCCAATAAAGGGGTTTTATCAAAATTGCGTACCGATCGATAAAAGCTCGACCGTCGCGTTCGTTCGTTCGTCTACATATCGGGATTCTTCGACATTTGTTTTCCTCAATGTTCGTATCGTTTGGTCTCTATTTTTTTTTTTCGTTTATTCTCGTTGTACCTGAGAAAACTACCGCGATCCAGTTCATTTAAATCAGTGCCAATGCGACGAGGTACATAAAAATATACTTCGTCGAAAGTGTACGCAAACTAATCGATTTTTTAAAATGTATCCATCGCTTCTAATATTTTTCCATCGTTACTGACACGCGCGGACAGTAACCATCCATCGTTCATTGATAGGCAAATTGTAGAAATCGTTCTCATCGTACAAGGAGCGTCACGAAATGGCGAAGTGGGAGGTTTTTGTGTGGAGTCGTGTTCGGAGTTTAGTCATGCGCATATATCGCACAACGATCCTAGTGATTCGAAAAATGTGTCACTTATTTGACTCAACTGGATCGCAGTTGTTACTTTCGTTCGTTTGTTTTTCTCTTTTTTTTCTCTGCATGTCTTTCTCTCTACTTTCAGGAGTGTACAGGCAGCATTTGTCTGGCTTACGGACTGGAGTCCTGTCAATGTATTCCCGGACCAAATGATCCACAGACGAAAGCCTGCGAGCTGTGCTGTCGGCTTCCCGGCGAGAACCAACCATGCCTGTACGTATTTTCTCTTAGTGCTTCATTTTTTTATTATTTCTATTTTTTATTTTATTTTTTTCGTTATATCCACCCTTATATACAGTGCATGGGCTTATTTATCGTTCACCGTTAGCCCCCCTCTCGATCTCTATCTGCGACTTATCGTGATAAATCTTCTTGGCTTAATCCGTCAAACGCTACCGTACGGACACATTTTGCTCGTCTCTTTCATTCGCTCTTCGCAGCTGCATTGAATTCGAACAAAGTGAATGTACGAGAAAATCATCTAAATCTTGGACATTTCAAGTGTTCGTTATTAGTCAATTGACCAATCAATTAATCGAAAATAAAAAGAATTACGACGGGAGACCCAAAAAAAACGGGAATTTCGTCATAATTTCTTTATTTTTAAATATTTTTACACCAAATTTTGATCACCTTCAAAGTATTCTCCTTTGACCACAACGCACCTCTGCAAACGATCCTTCCAATGTTCGAAACATTTTTTTAATTCACTTATCGGGATGTTCTTTAGGCCTTCTAGCGATTCTTGTTTTACCTCCTCCACAGTGGCAAAACGCTTGATTGCTGCTTTGTTTCGGGGTCGTATCTATAGCACCATGATTCATCACCAGTAATCACCTTGGAAAAAAGTTCAGGGTCCTCTTCGAGATGATTTTGAAGTTCAAAACATGCCTGAAGTCGACGCTCCCTTTGCTCGTCTGTGAGAAGGCGAGGGACAAATTTGGCTGCACCTCTGCTCATGTGCAAATCTTTGGATAAAATCCTCTGAATTGAACTCCATGATATCCCAGACATCTCACAGAGTTGATCAATAGTTCGGCGACGGTCTTCATGAATGAGAGCATTGATTTTGTCGACGTTTTCGTCACTTCTTGACGTTGAGGGGCGTCCTGAACGGGGTTGGTCTTCAATTGACATTTCTCTATTTTTTAAACGTGAAAACCACTCGTAGACTCTGGTTTTACTTAGGGCAGCATCTCCATAAGCAGTCTTAAGCATTACACTAGTTTCCGCGGCCGATTTCCCCAACAGGAAACAAAATTTCACAGCCGCGCGTTGGTCTCGACAATCGGCCTTCACGTTTTCGCCGAAATGGAAAAAGTTGTTTCACTACAAAAATTCCCACGGGCGAACCGATGCACTCACGGCGACAGAACTTCGCACACTAACTCAGGAGACGTGTCCCCAACGGACACCTGGTCGAGCAATGGGTTCCCCCACTCTCCGTCCTCGCCGCAGCGCAATTCCCGTTTTTTTTGGGTCCCCCTTCGTACAATCATTTGGATAATCAATTGAAGTAGAGAAGGAGATTGCTTAAGGGCAGAACATTTTTTTTTTCTCATTGCGACATTTTAACATTAGAATATTATTCAGTTATGGACCAAGTCTTCGTTTTCTATCTGAGCTTCATATTACATCTTGTCCCGCGTATTGACAATAATAATAACGAATTTAAACAACAGAAAACATTGTCAAAGTATATAGATTCGAAAATTTAAAAACATCCACATTTTATAGATCTTGATTTGTAAAATATGTTTATTTTTCGATCGTAATTGTCTTAAAACTATCAAAAACTGTGACATTATCGTTCTATTTATTGTTTCAATAACTATTTTCATCGTAAATTCACAGATCGTCATTCGACTGGAATTCGCCGCCTTACGACATACCGGATATGTTCTCAAAGCCCGGTACTCCGTGTAACGATTACAACGGCTACTGCGATGTATTTCAAAAGTGTCGTGAGGTAATATATAAGCACAAAAACAAAAGTTACGAACAAGAACAAAAGAATCTACAAACTCGGAGAAATTATAACCTTACAAGTATTTTCTCCTCCCCCACCCCTCGAAACTATTAACGACTGCACTCGAGACTGATTTGTGTTTGGTTTTTTCACCTTTTTTTTCCCTCATTCTCCGATCTCTCAGGTGGATCCGAGCGGGCCTCTGGCAACTCTCAGAAAGTTGTTGCTCTCGGACGAGAGTCTAGCGACTTTTCGACGATGGGTTTCCGATCATTGGTACGCGGTGGCTCTGATAGTACTTGGAGCCATTTCACTACTGGTACGTAAACAGAAAAATCTTAAAAAAAGAAAAAGAAAGACAACCTAAAAAATGCAAATAATTCGTTGAATCTCAAGTTTTCTCGTGAATATAGAGGAACAAACGATTTGATAAATATTTCGAGTTTGAAAAATAACGAAAATTATATTTTGCGAAACGACGTAGAAACGAGGAAGGAAAAAGCCAGAATCCGTTGTCTGTGAGAAGTGTAAGTCTGATTCTTTTTTTTTGTGCTTCGTCGTCTACCGATGAAAATCGAATTGGGAACCAGGCTCCTCCAAATATCGCTAGATCGCCAAATTTTCATCAATTCTTTCATTCCGCCCTTCCTAAAAGCTCGCGAGGAAAAAAAATATATACGCTAGAAGTTATATGTAAATCCGTACCGTATCGCTCCCCATCCAATTATTTGATAATGTCACTTTTACCCTGGTGCATATGTTAAAAAGGGGGTGATTCTGCAAACTCGAGATACACACAGGTAGTTCAATTAAGCGGGAGTACGATTACGAGATCCAGCTGCTTGGAATCGTCCACCCTCACGACCCGATGCAAGAAACGTATATATGGTCCGTTTCTTGCGAAATGGAACGACTTTTTAACGAGCCAAATTTTTAATTTCCTCAAAATCATAACGAAAGGGGATATCATAAAGGAAAGTCAATAAGGCCCCTGTTTCATTTTTTCCATTGAAGGCAATCGGCTTATTAAAAATTATAATTCATGAAATTGCCAAGACTAGATTGAAGTAAGTTTCTAAAAAAACGTAATTACTTTGCACTTTTTACCCATCCTAAGATTTTAAGGCTTGTTTGATTTTAATGTATCGTAATGTTTGTTTAAAAAAACTTGAGATAATTGATATCAATTTTTCGTATTCGTAGGCTTAACAAGTACAACGATTATTTTCCAAGATAAACAATGTGAGATTTAAAAAAAAACAACATTACATTACTGAATTACAATTTTTATCCAAAATGTCACTTCAGACAGTATCAACGAAAAGAAAAAAAACAACGTTACAGTGTAAGATTGCATAAAAGGTCGGAAATTTTCGTTCTTGGGTGTTTTTACAAACCTAGAATAACCTCTGATCAAGATCATCACTTTTGTACTTTTTAAACAAAAATACAAAAAAGCTCCCTATCATTTAAGGTAGTAGTCTGGTAACTTAAGCCGATTTTCATGTCTTTTTTGGAGGGCGTTTTTTTGTAGGAAAATAAGAATGAATCGTTTTGGATATTTAGGATGTTTTCATTTACATATTAAAGATACAAAAAAAATTTTGTTTGAAAAAATTTAACAGCTTATTATTATTATTATTATTGATCGAAGTTGGCACCTCGAAAAAAAAGCGCCCCGGTGATTTTGGCTCTTGATGTTATCTGAAATCAAAAATTCTTGATAATTCTTAATCTATAGACATGCCATTCATTCTGGTCGGAACTACTGAAGTTAAATTTCAAGGATAAATAACAAAATGGCGGACTTTGGGAAAAAAGTCCTTTTATTTTAGCAAAGAAGGGGTTGTAAAATAAAAAGAAATTAAACTTCAGTAAATAGTAATGTAAAATAAAAAGAAAACTAACTTGGCACGAGGTGCCAACTTCGATCAATAATAATAATAATAATAATAAACTATTAAATTTTTTAAACAAATTTTTTTTTTGTATCTTTAATATATAAATAAAAACATCCTAAATATCCAAAACGATTCATTTTTATTTTCCTACAAAAAAACGCCCTCCAAAAAAGAAATGAAAATCGGCTTAAGTTACCAGACTACTACCTTAAGTTGAAAAATATTTTTGTTCATTTCAAAAACTAAGTTGACTATGAAGCGTCAGTAATACCTGAAAAAAAAACTGCCTTCTCAACAAAATTCGTTTCTTCTGTCACGTGAACGTCCCCGTACAACTGTTCCCCCGACAATCCTCGCAAAATCAGCACTCTCGGAATCCAATTCCCGAAGGTAGAAAAAAAAAAAAAATCTTAACATCGGCAATTCGTTTGCTACTGTCGTGTTATCAGGTGGCCAGCATCCGATTCTTGGGCAAACGACCGGATCTGAAGCTCAAGTCGGTAACGATAATTCACAGCTCGACGACGGAAACTGTGCGTCTACCGCCGGAGGGAACGGAGGGTGTGACGGTGCACCCACCGGCGGTGAGAGCGAAATTACCGTTGAGCCGGAAGGTACGAGAGAAGAGACGACATCGAAAGCATAAGGACACGATCGTCACGGTCGGCGCCAACAACGACAAGTCGACAAAGGTAAAGGTTTGAAATTTTCTCTTCCAAGCCAAATATTCTATCGCGATTACCATTTTTTTTTCTTCTTAGAAAGAAAACCGCCCCTTCTCTAGCCGAAAAAAAAAAAATAAATCAAGAACTCATCGCGGAGTGTCGTTAAACGTGTGAATTCACCTCAAAGTCTCGTGTATTTGAATTCGAAGACCCTTTTCCCCGTTTCTCAAGTCGTTTCAGTGTGCCTGAGGACGAACCCCGTTTTAACCCTCAACATTAATGGAATTTCTCTGTACGCCCTCTCGTCTCGTTCGAACGCTTTTACTCCACAATTTCCTCAGCCACCTCTTTGTCAATCGACCTCTTCCCCTCCTTTCCCCGTACCGCGAACCACCGCCCCGTTTTTTTTCTCATTCCCCTCAATTCCCCTAGCTATTTTATTCCAGTCCGGTGTATTGGGTCTCTCTATTTAATTACGTTTCGAAAAAAAAGGTCGTAAAGAAGAAGAAGAAACGAGTGGCACCGATCTCGTTGGACGAACCAGCGAGAAAGCGTCTAGCGGAATCTACGAATCCACCGCCGATTATCCAAGAGGCAAACAATTCCGCCGTTAAGAAAACGACAAAGGACAAAATGACGAACGAACTGACGGTTGGAACGGCGATTGTCGGAGGACAAGCGGGAATCGGAAATGGCGCTGTTGGTAGCGTTGGCGTTGGTGGCTCGGGCGTTGCGAACAAGAAGAAACGAAAGAAGAAAGAGGTGATCGATTATTCAGCGGCGCAAACGGAGAACGAGAATGGCGGCGGTGGCGGTGACAATGCCGATCCAAAGAGCAAAGTTCGTTCGTGGCTGTTGGCGTCGCAGTGTCGCATTGATCAAACCTCGACGAGTGGTTTGCCAAAGAGCAAATCGACACCGGTTGGCCTGACAAACGCCGGTCCTACCAACGGACGAGGTGTTGTCGGTGCAGCCGGAAGAGTGAGACAGGTCACGCTAAGAAGACTGACCGATCCGAAAGCACGTAGCGCCGGTTCGTTGGCTCGTAACGAGACGAAGAACGATCGTGTCAGGCTACAGGTTGTTTACAAGCCACCGTTCAAATTTAGCGTTAAACTTCGTAAAGCCGACAAAGTCGGACAGACAACCGGCAATCATGGTCCAACAATGACGAGAAACAATCAAATGCCGAGAACCGGAGTTCTCGTACGTACAGCGGGTTGTAACAAAAAGAGCAAGGACAGAGTACGCGCGGGTCATAGTAACAAAATGATCGTACCCGGTAATGGTAGATCGAACAACGGCGTTATTCAGGAGCCCGCTAATTCCGATATTCACACCGTACCCTCCGATCTCGAGGTATTGTTATCGGAGAGTGAATTTTTATTTTCGGACGCGTGACCCAGGCGTGCTAGATCTCTTCTGGCGGTTCTTGGTCGCTGAGATCGTTTGAGAAACTATTTCCTTCTTTTTTGTTTTTTTTTTAATTATTCGAAGGAAAAAAACTCGTTCGCGTCCTTCTTGAGAAATTTTACGGAAAGAATGCGGAAAATTTGATTCGTCCAAGAGGCAACGAGATCAATGAAGGATTGACCAAGAGGAAAGAGAGAGAGAGAGAGAGGGGAGGGGAGAAGGATTCGTTGAGAAATAGTCCAACTAGTCTTTTGCGACTCCGTTGATCAAAGAAAGGTACGAATGGTTTTTTTTTGTCCTCAACAAAAACGACAACATCCGGTTTCTTAATTTAACAATGTTGTTGAGAAGAGTGCGTACAATCGTTAACATTTTAAGATGTCCGCGTTTGGCGATTGACTGTCGAATATAACGTGTATTATTTTTTTCACTATGCGAAAAAGGAATCTTATCGAAAATTCAAAACGAGAAATTGTTCATAATGTTTTTCCGCTAATGTAAAAAAATTATTCAACCTGGTATATACGAAACGTGGTAAGATTTTAGATGCTTATTTTATTTGAAAGAAACGCATCTTTTCCTTCAATATCTTACATTTTCAGCCGAATGTTTGTTTGCATAATCGTAGAAATATTTTCAACGGTAACTCGTTACGGGTTTTCGATACGATGTCATTATTTCGTCAAGTCGAAGAAGTAAGGGACATGTTCGCCCTTTGAGGGTTGCTTCACGATACTTTTACACTTAGCAAAAAAAACATCTCCTCGAAAATCCGAAACGTGCCACCATTTACAATGTTTCTACTATCATGTACGCAAATATTCGAATCCGAATCTAAAAGAGGAAAAAATGCACTCATTTCCAAAATAAAAAAAAAATATTTGAAGAACAGTAGAACTCTTCTTACAATTTTTGCACATCGACGTGTATATTTTGTCTTAGATGACTTTGAAAACGATTTCGAACAATCTCTCATTTGGGATTTTTTATACGCCGTTCTCCCCATCCGCCCCCAAAAAATAAAACACATTTTTTCAATTTTTTATCGCGCGGAACCCTTCGATTAGCCGTTTCGCGAGAATATCAAACGTGAGAGATTACGAATTGACGGGGTCGCGAGATGCGTGATACAACTGTACATATACCGTTCACTGTGATTATTTCTTCCAACGTGGTTAAAGTCCCGAGCCGCATTGCGTTGCGTTTTTTCTCTTTTTTTTCGTTCGAATGCTTCAGTTTGAGAATTAACGACGAAAGAGCGAGAACTTAGGTTGGGGCGGTGAAAAGGGAGGAAAAAAAAAAACGTTAATACGTCTTCCGATTGGTGAATAATCGGTATTCGCTTGGGACGCCGGGAACAAATTAGTTAGTGATACGTCGTATTGTCATAACGTACTTAATAAATATATCGGCTAGTATACAACGTATATATATAATATAAAAATTAAAAAAATAAAAATAACGAATATCGATGGATGTTCGTTTCGGTGCGAGAGAGTGAGAATTTAATTTTGTGACTTTTTAGATTTGCGACAGAGATTAATCGTCTTCGCCGTGCTATTGCCACTATGTCATTCGTTTCAATAATAAAAAAGAAAAAAAAATAGACACAACCGGAAGTTATGATCCACCGTTCGTTCATTGTGATATGTGCCAACACGCGCTGGTTGAACAAGTAAACAAGAAAAATATATATTTCTGCTCACTGCCCGGACGAAAAAATAAAAAATCGCGATATGAGAATTTCGACAGTGATATATTACGTTACTCGCAGATCCAATTCTCAATAAATAGATATTGTTATTATTATTATTATTATTATGTAATCGTGCTGTTTTCGTCGATTATTCACGCTATATACTTTGCTCTCAATCAGGCCAGTTTACATAATACCGAATGAATATGCCATGCAGAGTAACGAGGCGTTCACGGAGCGAGGGACTAAGAATAGACGGGAAAGAAAATAACATGTACATTTTAGTCAATTTCGCGAGTGAACTTATCGCATTTCCTAAAACGGCGTTTGGCTCAGTGCTTTAATTATCTTACCTCTCGATGATTACCGAGCCGAACTAATGAACGCCGTATCTATCCGTGGTTCCTGTGTAGCTAGGGATACGTTTCAGCGAAGTTACTTATATTTTTTATTATCGTGTAAATATGCGGGAATAAGATGAAGAATTAAAAACAAAAAAAAACAACAAAAATCCACCCCGAGATGGTTAATGTCGCGTTTAAGTTTGTCACATACTATAAATGTAAAGGTATATAAATAAATAAATATATATATATATATATATATATATATATATATATATATATATATATATATATATATATAGTTATGTCGCGAAACTCTATAGTGATTGTAAATCGATGCAAATTGATTCTCCAAATGTTTCGTTTATTTATCGACGCGTGAATCATGATTGGCAATGTATAATGTAATAATTAATCATGCGAAAGAACGACGACGAGCCTCGTTCTTGAAAAAAATTTAAAAAATAAATAAACAGAACAAAAGAGTACGATGAAAAAAAAACAAACAAAAAATCGCGAGGTTGCTGATGTATTTTTGCACGGACTTTGTATAAATAACAACATTAACGAAGGCTGTATTCGTGTGTAATGTGTATATAACGATGTATTAATAAACCATAAATATTACGAATAAAAAATTGTTCATTGAACTTTACCTCACTTTCTCACACACCCAGATGTATATAAGTTAAGATTTCCAAATTAGCGATTTTTCCTGATGATTGTCTTTATTCGTACTGAATTAATTTTTTTTGTATTGTCGACTCAAAATTATTTGAAAAATTCGGAAAAAATGGTGCGACTTAAGGAACGGCTCAATGCTTAAAGTTGGAAAAAAACGTATTTTAGTTTTTCATTTTGCAACAAAAATGTTGTATGAAAAGTGCCAAACGAGAGATTGTTCGAAATGCTCTTCTGACTGTGTATACAATAGGGTGGGTCAAATAAAATGACTAATTTTTTTTTCCTCGATATAATGAAAAATGTATTGTTTGGCATCTCAAAAAAACCCTCTGCAAATATGAGCCCTTCATATTTAAATTAAGAGGTCCCTCATCGCGAATTTTCATTTCCCATTTAAATAACATGGAAACATTTTTTTTTAACTTTGGAATTTTATTAGACTTATACCGTTGTTGTTAGGAGAGTCTTTTAGCACATTTTTGTAGAACATTTGATGCTGTACAATAAAACTCTCTTGTGTCTAATAGATAAAAGTAACCGTACAAAAAATAATCGGTGATAATTAGCTCTGGATTCTCTCATATTTGTTTGAAAACAATTAGTAATATATTAGTAGTGTATTAGTATATTAGTAATATATTAGTAGTATATATAAGTAGCATATTTATTCATATTGATTGGTAAAATTTTTATAAATTCGAAACTTATTTACTAATAAACGAGATAAGTACAATCCAGAGCTAATTATCACCGATTATTTTTTGTACGGTTACTTTTATCGATTAGACACAAGAGAGCTTTTTTGTAGTGCATCAAATGTTCTACAAAAATGTGCTAAAAGACTCTCCTAACATCAACGGTTTAAGTCTAATAAAATGCCAAAGTTAAAAAAAAATGTTTCCATGCTACTCAAATGGGAAATGATAATTCGCGATGAGGGACCTCTTAATTTAAATATTAAGGGCTCATACTTGCAGAGGGTTTTTTTGAGATGCCAAACAATACATTTTTCATTATATCGAGGAAAAAAAAATTAGTCATTTTATTTGACCCACCCTAGTATACAAATATTCAAATCGATATATCAAAAGTAAAAGAGTGTTCTATTTTTTTTTAATATTTATTTTATTGTGAAAAAAAGTGAACCTGGTCCTACATTATTTTGAATTCGAATTTCAATAATTTTTTTTTGTAATGGTCCAAACAATATTTTCATCGATATTCCCTAAATTTCTTTAAGTTTAAAATTCAGTGTTTGGTTTATCTTATAACGCATGTCTGAAATCGATCGAATATCCCATAATTTCAATACACATATACTGTACGTAATCTCGTTAACAACCAAGTCTCAACGACCGACGTTTCGTGGTGTTGGGTAATCTCGTTAAGTTGAAATTAGATCGTATCGCGAGAAGAGCGATTTGCACGATATACTACAAGAAGATTAGGATCACCGATACAAGAGACCAAAGCTTATCCGATCAAATTCAACGATCGCTCCTGTGCATTTCGATCTAATGCAACAAATTCTCTGGATATCATTTGTAGTCGATATTAAACCGCAGTATTACAGCCCATAACGAGATATATGTGTATATAATCTTCGATGACAATCAAACAACGTAACGAAGCAATTTCCAACGAGAATTTCAATACTATCCCAGCGAATATTCATCTAGTCGTATTATTCCACCCCCAGCGAGACTATGGGAGAAATTCACGCCGAATGATTTCTCCGAGCTGCGGAGACCCTTCCTGTACAGATATGCGGGCATTCTGTTTCCCTCTTCGAATTGCCAATTCGTGGAGTTCCCCTTCTCGGATAACTCACGAAAAAGTTACCGAATAGCTTTTGACAAATCTTCGAATTCCTTATTTCGGAGATTCTCTGATAGTCGCGCCAAGGACAAGGGAGGAGATAAGATCGAGGGGTGAATTTATGGGATCAGTTCTATCAGATTCTTTCACGGTGGGTATTAAAACTCGATTAGTCCACGTACAATGTTGAATAATGGGTATCCCTTCTTTTTTTTCAAATACATATGAATCGTAGCGTTTTAAATGACAATTGTAAATATTCATTATTCACTCCAATTTTATTAATGGGAGTTTTCAAAGAATTTTCAAATTGCGCAATTTTTAAAAATTAAGAAACGATCTTTCAACCTCAAAATAGGATCGTTCTGTTCTCTTATTTCCACTCTCCGCTAGTCAGTGTAGTTCTTTTACGGCCTCGTCGATATTTCAGTCTTCAATATAGCGGAGGTAGATCAGGACTCGTAAAAAAAAACCAAATCAAGAATCGGATGTGTGTAACGAAAGACATGGTGTTTTGTTGAAGACTTCGAAAGTTTACGGGAGTTTTTTCAGATTGTTTATAGGCATATAGCACCTTGAAAATCGGTGGGATCAAAATTACAGATTACCCGCGTACGGTTACACTAGCCACGTGTGGAAAATAAATTGAAAAATAAATAAACTTTTTTGTAAAATTATGTCTACATAAGCACATCTTTTTCTGTCTCTCCGCATTTTCTTTTCTTTTTTTTTCGTGAATTCAATTTATCGTAGTTATCTCAATAATCGAAAAAGAGTGGTAAATTTTTTTTAATTTTTCCGCAGAGAAACATTGAAATTTCACTATGGCGTTTTGTTGAACGCTCGGAAATGACTTTTTTTTGTGTGATATCCAACGTTACGTCGAAATAGTAGAGGTCACGATGTGAGGTATGGAAAACAAAGAGGGATATTTGGCTGTAACAAATGGAAGACCGAAAACACGAACGAGGTACGTATCATATATATATACATAGATGACGAACGAATACCATAACGAAAATTCACGACTTTATAGCCTCCGACGACTCCGAGCGCAGTTATGATTTCGTTCAGCGTAGGGACGCGAGTCTTTCTATTGTCGAGTCAAATCGCAAAATTGCCCGAGCTGTCCGAGGTCTGTTCAAAAAGTATCGCGAATTTTGAATTTCCGCGGTCTACGTACAGTTGGTCAAAAAAGTATTCATACACCTTGTTTTTTTGCGATACCTTTATAGACATAAGCGATACGCAAAGAAAGCCAATTTTATTTAATTGTACATCAGGTACAGAGATAAACTGCAAATGGAGAATTTTTTCCCAGGAATAATAGAAGAATTATGCAAAAAAAAAAAACGAAAATTTTCGGGCCAAAAAAGTATTCGTACACTTACGATTGAGCTGCTAAACCTCGATATTCACTCACGGACGGTCTGACCTCTGCGTACAATGTAAACAAGTCTTCGTTTACACAATGGTTTTGACCTATTCCATGCGGTAGTAGATCTTCAAGCTCTGAACAGACATGATAGGAAAGAAAAGGGAAAAATCAATAACCATGCGAGATAGAGTGATTTTTCTTCGGAAACGCGGTAAAAGTTATCGAAAAATTAGTAAACAACTAAATCTAAGTTTCGCAACGGTGCAATATATAATAAAAAAAATACGAAAGAACAAACAGCACAGAAAATAAGCCACGAACCGGTCGACCGAGAATACTAACGGTACGAGAGCGTCGGAGTATTGTTACAGAGGCTACAAAAAAACCGTTCACAAGTGCTCGCAGTTTAGCGAATGATGTCGCGTCAACATCGGTGAAGAGCGTGTGTCCCCAGACTATTCGAAACGTTTTGCATTCTGCGCAAATATACGGCAGAACTGCCCGCAAAAAACTATTAATTAATAATATAAATCGAGAAAAACGTTTAGGTTTCGCAAAAACCTACGTAAAAAAATCTGTAGAATTTTGGAAACGTGTCGTATTCTTGGATGAATCGAAGCTTAACATCTTCGGGTCCGATGGAAAAAAATTCGTCTGGCGGAAACCAAATACCGAGCTCCAGCAAAAAAATTTAATACCGACTGTAAAGCACGGCGGACGAAGCGTCATGGTTTGGGGCTGTATGGGATATTATGGCGTTGGTAATCTGGCTTTTATAGATGATACAATGAATGTCCAGAAGTATATCGACGTGTTGGGCAGTAATTTGAAAGCAAGTGTAGATAAAATGGGCCTGGATGGAAATTTCTACGTCCAACAAGATAACGACCCGAAACATACTGCCATGAAAACGAGGGAATGGTTACTCTATGTCCGCAAACAATTGATTACACCACCACAATCTCCGGACATCAAACCTATTGAAAATTTATGGCACTTGGTGTATGTAGAAATTAGAAAAAGAAAAATAACAAACAAATCCGATCTCCAAAGAGTGCTTTTAGAAGAATGGACGAGAATAGCAAAAGAAACAACGCAAAAGCTAGTAGAATCCATGCCTAAGAGACTCGAGGCGATAATTGAAGCAAAAGGGATGCTGATTAACCCGAGCAGAAATTTGTTCCGGCTGGCCTGATGTAGGATCAGGCCCTGAACAGGTATCGATAAGGTTAGCCTGATCAGGCTAACCGGATCACGCCCATATCAGGGGCGGATCATATTCTGATACGGCGTGGATGATCAGGCTAGCCTTAGATCACATATATCAGGGCCGGATCAGGTGAGGCTAAGGCGTCCGTGGCAAATCCTGATCAGGTTAACCGGATCACTCCCAGATCACGGCCGGATCATATTCTGATACGGCGTGAATTATCGGGCTAGCCTTACATCACATATATCAGGGCCGGATCAGGTGTGGCGAAGGCGTCCGTGGCAAAAATATTTTCGTTGTGATGTGGCTAGTCTGACATTGTTCTTATCCGAGACGAAGCAAGTGCTCATAAGGCATGCCCGATAAAATATCGGAACCAGATTAATGAAACTGGCCTAATATTTCGTGAAGGGGTGCTGATTCAGGTTCCACTAAACATTCTCATAGAAAGGAATTACATAGGGAGATAAAACGGGTCACTTGTGAAATATGCCTAAATATATATATCATGTGCATGTTGTATAAATTCCTTGCCATGCATGGTTGTGGCGTATGTTACTATATAGCAACAACTGGCATACATTTTCCATTTTTCACAATAATAAAACAAATAACAATTTTATTCAATATATTATACTATGAATAAATACAATAATTTTTTTAAATTGAATTATTTGAAAATATAACTTCAATTTGAAAAACTTTTAACAGAATCATTTTTGAAAGTTTTTTCTAAATAACGTAAATAGATGTTCTTTCTAATATTGTATTTAAATTACGTTGAAACTTTTTTTTAAATGTTTTCGTTTATTATTTTTCCAATTGTGGTTCTTTAAATTTCCTTATAAGCGTTAACAAATAGTTTTTTTAATCATTAATAAAATTAATTGGAATTCTTCAAAAATGATTGTAAAAATATTAACAATAACCATGTCAGTTGCCGTTGCAACGTAAGTGTGACAACGACCTAACGATTTGCAAGGTACACATATAAAATAATATAATTATATTTCAAAAGTGGCCCGTTTTACACCGTATTTCTCTAACTGTGAATATCTTCGTCGGTCACTTTTATTGCACAATAACCGAATGTAAACGAATGCATTTAACTCCGGACCACCGAAACTACACCTGTCGGATAAATTAAGCGAACACAAGAATTCCGAAATATCTTTCTAATATATATAAAACTGTATTTATTATGAGATATACAATGAGGTTTCATTTTTGTCTCATAATGTAACCAGTCTTGACTTGTCCCATATAATACATATATCTATCCCCATCCTATGTATTATTACAAATGAATCAGAGAAATGCAATATACTTTTTGACCAGGTAAGTTACCGATATCAAAAAGTACCATCTTTTTATAAATAGATTTTAGGGTATACGTTTTAACATTTCGCGTTTCCTTTACTTGCCACATCGAAAAAATCGATGAATCGCATGGATAGGTGAAAACAGACCTCTTGATACTAAATACTTTTCCTTGTAGTTTAATTTCATCGTCACCGTGCTGCTTGTATATAGCATTGAGCTGCAATATTCTTCCATTACGGAATAGAACTGTGTTATTCGGTGGCTTTGTTGCAATGATGAAACCTTTATATTTAATTTTATCTATCAGTTGTAATCCGTCAGGGCCTCCCCGTCGTTTTTTCAGAATGACGAATTCCGGTGGTATCGTTGGTTTTTCACAATTCAAGTGAAAACGTTCGTAGAGCCTTCGGCTTACCTGTGCTAAGGGCCGGTTGCCACTTCGCACCATCTTCTTTATTTTTCCCAAAGCATTTTCGAATGTAAAAGCTGTCAGGTTAGTTAGAGTGCAATTCATATTTTTTGAATCGTCCGCTAAGTGAATCAAGCTGTGCATGTTCAAAATTTGGCAATGTGCTCCATAAAATCGAGACGCTAGTACAAAGAATGTTCGAAGAAACAGTTTTGCTTCATTATTGTATGCCAGTGCCAAATCTACAGTACATAAAATTCTACAGGCAGCGTGAAAAAGGAGAAAATGCTCATATAGATTTTTGGACAAGATTTGTTTGAAAATAACAGGACCAGCATATAGTAAAATAAAGCGGAACTCCGTTGCCTTCCATTTTGCTATATCATCTAACTCTCTCGTTGTACGTTGAAACTCTTCTGGTATTTGAAACTTTAAACGTTTTAGTAATGCAGATAATAGACATTCGTTCTGTCTCCCGAGTCGGGTTGTTACTGTGCGACAAAGCCAAAAGTCGAGAAACATTTTTTTCATCACACCTAAGCAGCATAAATGCATGAAGTCCAGGGAAAATTGAGTCACCATGTTTATAGGAGGTTCAATTAAGAGTAGTGGTGATAAATCGTGGTGATGGTTGCGATTGGATTGACTCCGGAATGATGCGTCGGTCCTCGGACGGGCATCTACATTAGGATAAACTGTTCGATTCTTGACACGTTTTCCGCGGTCTTCACACCGTTCGCATGCGTAATATCCACCGTGTCCAATTATCCGTTTTACAACGGATCGAGCAGGCCGATCACATACGAAATTTTTGATGCGTATATTAAACAACTTGTGGTCTATCTCGATGCCGTCCTTGAGAATTTGATTTATCTCTACAATAAACTCTTCTAAAAATTGATTCACATTGGCGGGTTTCTTCTTACCTGCGTAAATAGCAACAGGAAATGGACGATACACATCAGGATTAAAATCTATCTTGCACAAAATTGGCCAGAATTGCATGGAACTCGATTTATATAACGGCAAGCCATCTATGTTGAACAGCAATTCGAGAGTATGTTCACCATGGAGTTGAATATTTACGACTCGCTGAAGGTATTTTGCAATACCAAAATAAACAAGTTCACCACCATCATCATTGTTTTCTCCATCAAGTTTTCGGCTTTCGTATATGATTTTGGTCGTTTTCAGAAAAGTTTTTGCAGTTTTCGGTGATTCTGGGAGTAACCGTTGCCGTAAAATAACCAGCAAAGCATCGAGTTGAGCGAAAGGAATAGTTGTGTTCTGAGCCCACGAACGAAGAGCTTCTATGTCCTCATAACTATCGCCATCATTGTCACTTCCTTCTTCTTCTTGTTCTTCTCCTTCTTCTTGTTCGTCTTGTTCTTCTCGTTCTTCTTCGCTCGCTATATTATAAATCGTATTTTTTCAATGATGTTATCGAAATGAACTGCATTCTAATCACTGTTTCTATTGACATTACCTGTGTGTTGATTTTCATCGGACTCCCTTTCACCTCTGATAATTCGGTCCTCTTCCGCCGATAAACGCTGCTCTCCGCTTGCATTGGCGTTATTATTGTGATTGTATGATTCGATATTTCTTTCATCGCTGCCACGATTATTATCATCGTCGCTCGAATATTCTCCGACCTTCACGACTTCCATACTATTACCTCTCATAGATTCGACACTGATGTTCTTGTGCTTATTTCCCTGTAGTTTCATTTTTTTAATTCGTCGATCGTCATTGATATCTCGTTTACGTTCTCGTAATCGCTCGACACGTAAACGTGTAAGCTCGCATTGCACTTTCACTCGAATGGAACTCATTTCTATCTCAAATTATTATAAAATAGACAATACTACAAAGTATGTTTCAATGTATACTGCATGCCCCTGCAGGGCGATAGCCAAAAAAAGAATAAGGCGACGACCTATGCCATTCGCTCCTACACCATCCATATAGATATACACTAACACCTCTGTGCACATACTGACTAACACGACGTTAGTATCTAGTGCGTACGCCCGCGTCCCAAGTCCCGCCAAAAACCGGCACAGGCGCGTACTCTCATTATCAGTATCGTGTTGCTTGTACGTATAAAATATACACTACTACAAAGTATCTTTCAATATATACTACATGCCCCTACAAGGCGCTAGCCAGCAGAATAAGAAGAAGAAGGCGGCGACCTATGTCACTCGCTTCTACACCATCCATATAGGTATACACCAACACCTCTCTACACATACTCACTAACACGACGTCAGTATCTAGACGCGTATGCTCGCATCCCGGGTCCCGCCAAAAACCGGCACAGACGCGTATTCTCAGCGTCGTATTCCTTGTAAGTTTGTGCTAACAATACGTATTACACAAAGCCGAAATCGTGTAAGCAAGTGTTCTCTGCATTTCGCTAATATATATAAAATAACCTGAGACGAGGATCCGTTAGTGCATTGTGTATTATTGTGTAAAAATCCATCAAAGCTTCTCACCGAAATAAACATAACCTAACGAGGAAAAAACGTGGATTTCACGAAGAACACAACAGTGCGAGATATTTAGATCTACATTTATCACTTCTATCGACTACAGCAAAACACAAAGGTGAGAATTAATTCTATTCGTAATATCATAATAGATTATTCATTCCTAATGCCATAAATTTATGCGAACAAATTTTGCCAGGAAGTTAATAAATTCCTGTTTGCGAGGGACATTTTTTGGGGTTAGTCCGCGAAGATTCTGTTTAATATACGGGCCATACAAGTGGAATTTTTATTTGTATTTGTATTCATAGTGCGGTTAAAAACAAGTTTTTTTTCTTGATTTCATTGTTCATCGAAATTGTTACACCTATTCACTAGAAAATAACTCTCACGCAAGTTGGTTTTAATTTATTACTGCCGCATATATGTGGCTTGGAAACTTGGAAAAAAAAATCGTTTTCGAGAATTCATTCAAATATATATCGTGAATCCCTTTGATATGTATATTGTTTACGACGAAATAAAAGGTTTTGTCAAACCGGACTCTTGTAAGATTATTTTTTACCACGTTATTAAAGTTGAATGTTTTGCAATCTGAAACTTGAAAATTTCAGTAATATTTATATATTTTTTATTACTTTTTACCTATTCCTTTGTTTCTTTCTATTAAGCGATAGTGCTAAATATTTACTTATTTCCAAACCGGACGGGAACATGTAGTTAACGAAAACTATATACTAAATATTGTCGAATATTCCTCAATTTTCACATCACTGAGCGGTTAGTAAACAGAAGTAAAATAATAGACAAATTGCAAAAATGTTAACACTGATAACTCTCTTGAAAAAAATCACAAATGATTTTGGTTTCATAAAAACTATTTATTTTTTTACAAACATTATACCCACTAAAGGGTTTTGTGTGGTATGAATTTTGATATTGCCAAACAAGGACCATTGTCAATATTTTTTTGAAATCTCAACATCAACGTGGTTTTACTATATGATAATTGTTGCACCGCAGTTTCTGCCTGAGTTATTTTTCTAATGAAAAGGTGCAAAAGTTTCTATAAGCAGCTAAAACTCAAGAGAAACCCTTTTTTTGAACGGCCGTGGTGTTCATATTAATTTCTTAATGGCATTAAAATATGGTATTATTTCTATTTAACATGTTTTCTGGAATGCATTGATATTTTCGTTCTAGAGATGAATATTACCACGGACGAAAAATATATGCTCGTCGAGTTTGTGGATGACGTTGGAGAGCAACGAAGCATAGACTTTGTGCCAGCAAGTTGGATTTTCTTTGACGAGGAAAAACAGCACTTAGTCACACCATTTATATCTACATTTTCAAAAGCCAATTTTCAAATCTTAGCCGGTCTTGTCAAATCTGAAAGTGAACCGCTACAGTCATGGCCAGTACACCGTATATCAATTAGAGGCTATGCACGTATGTACTACATTATGTGACTTACAGTGATCTGTTTAGATATGAATTACTCCAACTACATATATCTGTCGTAGACTCTTATGTTGAGGCTGAAAAAAAAGTGAAGGCCCTCGAGTGCAAGGCTAATGTGTTTAGTACAGACAACGAGGAACATGTGACAGCTAAACAAAATGAAATCATAAAAAAATATAAACTCAAGGGAAAGAAATATGATGAACAAGAAGTTCAAGCGTTATTTACAGCAGCTGCGGTGGACGTTGGAAATCATATGAAACAAATTCAAAATATCTCTACAGGTAAGAACACAATACGTGGACCTCTGGTAGGAACACTCATTGATTCAAAATGTTCACATCTAATCAACAGCTAAAAATCCGACAAAGAAACCATCAGTCGCCAAGAAAAAGAAACCAACAGTGATGTGTCGAAAGGTCTATGTTTCTCCGCGGCTGACAAAGAAAAATGAACAAGGATATAAACGTCGATCGTCTCGCAATCTTCATAAAAAATCATTGCAGCCAGAGACAGAAGAATCTGACTCGCAAGATACAGCGAGTGAACAATTTGAAAACTCAAACGGAGAGTCAAATGGATGTTACGAATCATTCGACTCAAGCTTATTGGAAAAAGATAAAAACGAAAATGTCGATCCTGAGAATTATACAGCCCGATTCGGTACGTACGAATGGTTTCGTCGTAGTAGCTGCTGGATAATATTAATTGGTTTTGTAGTAATTTTTATTATATATTTTTCTTTGGTCTGTCCCGCAAGATACAAATAATAATGGTACGCCTTCGAGTACGCCTGCTTTCAGTTACCATACTCAAACCACCAAAAAAGACACGGTTATGCAAATAAGCGACCGTAGAAAAAGTGAGGACATCATCTCATGTAAGGTTAATGAGGGCGATAAGAATCGGTCATCAACAGTCCTCGGTGTCGATGGTGAGTGTGCTTCAATTATTCCGAGAGCTTAAGCATCTGTACGAACAGCTTTTGCAAGGTACCGCTTGATTTTTCTTAGCAGACCAATGAAAGGAAGCGCGGTGGAGACTAACATAGACTGTTAACAAAAAATTATATGAAGCATAATCGAAGATATCGCGTTGAATGAAAAATTGTTTTTTTTTTAAATCACGCATACAACAATTGAAATATTATTTCGTATTGTAAAGTCAAGACAAAAACTCAACTTTTTTTTATCTTTGCATTTTATTTCGCATCATTCACGATTTCCAAAATATAAAATTGTATAGACGAAATGAAAATTCTGATGCCGAAATGGATTGATGATTTATTTTTAATTCATATAAATTACTGTCAAATCAAACTACAAACTGGCAAATAATCACAAAAATTTAAGAAGTTTGACAAAAAAGTGGGTAAGTAGACAGAATATGCTTTAAACAAAGATCTTTTTTATATTTATAATATTTACAGATGCTGGTGATGTAAAGTCATTGCTGCTGAAATGCTACCGCTGTTTATCTGCCCAAATTGGACAGGTCCAAAGTCAGCTTTTAGACTTAAAATTGTGCCAGATTGAAGCCACTTCTATGGCAAATGTTGAAACAGCTCAGGGAATCGACAGCACTCTCGAAAAACATGATGTCGGGACTCTGCCGTTCACTACGTTAAAGGAGCTCATAGAGTTCGATAAAAAACTAGAAAAGGATAATTTTCTGAAAAGGGACATTGTAAATGAAATTTCTTCAGGCACTGTGTATCATTAGGTCTACGTACAATAGGCAATAATTTTTTAATCTCTTTATAGATAAACAGTATGTCAGGACTCATTCATAGAGACCCAAAAAAGTTAGCGAAGTCTATACGAGATGTAGTGAAAAAATTCATGACACGAGATGTGCTGATGAATTTCACTGCAGTGAAAAAAACCGGTGACAAAATCGTTTTCAAGGACAACACTTCACTCTATATTTGCATACGAGGTACGAACATTATATCTTTGATATCTATATATTTACAAATTTATTAGATAATGTGAAGACTAAGGTTTGACTCTTACATATATACTTTTCCAAAATTCCAGATGCCGTTCTTGCCGAATTTTCTGACAAACCGGGCGATTCAATAAAAGAAAAAGAGATAACGGATGCCCTTGGAGCCATCATCAATAATGCCAAAGATTGGGGCGGTCGTGAAGATAGGCGGCGTAAAATATGAGAAAACCAAATTCAGATCATTACTTCCTTTAAGGAGGGTGGATACGTTCGAGCGCAAGCGGAAGAGCGGGGAAAGGTTCAGTGCGTGAGAGAGAGGTCCAAATGTTAAGAATTAGTTCAAATTTATTGAGGATATTCGTCTGTGGGAACCATGTAGATGATAGACTTGAAATTTTGCATAGAGACGTGTCTCGCACAAAGGAATATCGTCAATAAATTTGAACCAATTGTTACCATTTGGACGAAAATATCCACACTCCTTAAATATCATCAAAGTTGCCAAAAATATCTCTTTAAATGTTTCTTTAAAATGCTCCTTCAAATATGTCAAATGTGTGTTCATTGCTATTATCAAAGCTTCATCTCTATTATAGAGCCGATAATGCAAAAATTAATATACTAATTAATGTAAATCGTGCCGTTTCTTGTATTAAGATAGTTCGTACGTATGACCCTTCCCAATGCCATTTTTTATAGTTTTCCCCTTATCGCTCTCTTAGCTACACTGTATCGCATTTTCCATGAACTCAGAGAGACCGCGGAAGCACGGGTAGGTGACCGCTTAGCACGGCGAAGCGATCACCTATCCAAGTAGCGACCTCGATCCAAATCCGTGCCGGATCGGTGCCGGATCACTGCCGTATTGCGGCCGGATCACGGCCGGATTGCGGCCGGATCACGGCCGGATTGCAGCCGGATCACGGCCGGATCACGGCCGGATTGGTGCCGGATCACGGCCGGATTGGTGCCGGATCACGGCCGGATTGGTGCCGGATCACGGCCGGATTGGTGCCGGATCGGGGCCGGATCCGCAACTCCGTTACAAGCCGGACGTGAACCTGATACGGATCCTGATCAGGGCCGTGTTGGGCTGGCAGGGCAGCCTGACATGGGCCGGATTTAAGCCGGACCAAATTTCTGCTCGGGAAGTATTAGTTATAATTAACAACTATGATGATGTAGGTTTTCACTATAATCGTAAGTGTATAAATACTTTTTTTGCCCGAAAATTTTCGTTTTTTTGGCAAAATTCTTCGATTATTCCTGGGAAAAAATTCTCCATTTGCAGTTTATCTCTGCACCTGATGTACTATTAAATAAAATTGGCTTTCTTTGCGTATCGCTTATGTCTATAAAGTTATCGCAAAAAAACAAGGTGTATGAATACTTTTTTGACCCACTGTATATTCGATTTTCGATTTTTTTGTGGCGTTAGGTTGATACTCATGTCCCTCGCTTATGCAGAAAAAATCGGCTATTTAGAATGTTCAGTTAATTGTTGACAGCTGTTTTGGTTAGACGTGTTTTGGCTTGTCTTCGATTTTTGCCTATTCCAAAAAAGCAGCTTCCATTGCGATGATTGAGCTTTGGTTTCCACGTCATAACCATAAACCCATGATTCGTCACCAGTTATGACCGTCTGGAGCAAATTTGGGTCGTCGCGGACCGAGTCCAACAGCTCCTTAGCAATGTTAACGCGACACTGTTTTTCTTTGAAATTGAGCAATTTTGGCACGAATTTTGCGGCGACGTCTCATGCCCAAATCATTGGTAAAAATTGAATAGCACGAGCCAATCGATATGTTTAGTTCCTCAGCACCTTCTCTAACGGTGCGGACGATTGGCCAATATTATTTTCTTCACTTCATCAATGGTTTCGTCTGTTGTTGATGTGCTCGGGCGTCCGGAACGCATTTCGTTGTTCGCATCTTCTCGGCCCTCTGAGAACATTTTGTACCACCGATAAACGTTGCTTTGGTCCAATGTAGCTTCACCATATGCCACAGTTCACATTCGGAATGCGTCCGCGCACTTAATTTTGTTTTTCACACAAAATTTCATACAGATTCTTTGATTCATTTTTTGGAATAGGCAAAAATCGAAGACAAGCCAAAACACGTCTAACCGAAACAGCTGTCAACAATTAACTAAACATTGAAAATGGCCGATTTTTTCAGCATAAGTGAGGGACATGAGTACCAACTTAACGCCACAAAAAAATCGAAAATCGAATATACGTAGCCCGCGGAAATTCAAAATTCGCGATACTTTTTGAACCGACCTCATATATGATGATCGAACCAGACGAAATTTACGAGTTTCCAGTGAGGCCCCTACGCTACAAACGCTATCTGAAGTCCTAACGAACAAAAAAAAAAGGAAGCTTCGCTAAAAACCGTGAACCCGAAATCGAAACGAAGCTGATCGCGTGACTCGGGCGAATGCACAAGGGTAAAAAAAATGCTTAAACTCAGTCACATGGAGATCGATGTTTTCAACCCATCTCCCATTCTCCATTTTTTTTCTCATTTCATCGCGGTCTCCTTATTGTTATATTATTCACTACGCGCGGAATATATAAATAATAAAGCGTACACGGAAAATGACGTTGAGATAAACAGCGCGAAACTCGATTGCGGGAAGGAAATATGGCCGCTCGCGGGCGAAAGGGGAGAAACGTTTTTCTCGCTTCTCTCATTCTCTATTCCCCTCTATACACCTAGATATATCTATACCCATAGCGAAGAAGCAAACTTCGTTTAAATTTCTCCGGAGACCGAGAGCCGGAGAAGCGAGGAACTAGAAGAGACCTCCGCGCTAGGATGCAAATATGTGGTGTACAGAAAGGGGGCGACAGCGCGCGTTGCGGAGAGATCGACCGGAAGGGCCAGGGGAGAGAGAAGCGGCCGGTTGACTGCCGCAAAAGTCCGCTAAAGAAAAAGGAGGAGAAAAAAAAACGTCGTACTAACCTCTCTGGCGTTGCTGCTTTCGCCTCATTCTCATCGCCCACCCCGCTTGCACCTTTGTATAACCATTCCCTCGCGCTAGGCACACTTATTTCCAGAGACAACGAAAACTTTGATAATTTATGACCGGAGAGCTCGGAAAGGGGCTAGGTAACTTGTAAGAGACGCCGGCCGCGTGTGCCTGGGGTACCCGCGAAAACTTTTCTCTCGACAACTAGAGCGCCCCCGCTAGGCCATTTTTTCAACCTTGCTGGAGAGAGAAAGAGAAAGGAAGTGACGGTTAACATCCGGTTTGTCGTAAACTTTTTCTTTTTCTTTTTCAACATCGCATATGGCTCGAATATGAGTATTTACTTTAGATTTTTCGATAGTCGCCACAGTTAAATAACGTTTTGTACAATCGTGCGACATTAATCAGTGAAATTTAATTGAGTTATATTTTCGAAATAATTTCGCGAGTGTTGAATTTGCATTGGTTAAATGATACTAATTCTATTTTCGTAATCGTTTAGTCAATTGATTAGTAAATAGTTATGTTAAATTCGGAATTTCGTGTCGTGACAATGTCATTTAACAACAAAAAAAAATTATTGTCAAACAATTTTTACAAAAATCTACGGTGTTTATTTGTAAATAAGGCGATTGATTCATTTTTTATTTCACGCAACTGAACTTTCAACTGTCTTGTTCGATGCATTTTTCAAACGATTCGACGCGCCACCACAGCTACGACGGCTGATTGATTAAGGTAGTAGTCTGGTAACTTAAGCCGATTTTCATGTCTTTTTTGGAGGGCGATTTTTTGTAGGAAAATAAAAACGATTCGTTTTGGATATTTAGGATGTTTTTATTTACATATTAAAGATACAAATAAAAACTTTTTTGAACAAATTTAATAGTTTATTATTATTATTATTATTGATCGAAGTTGGCATCTCGAAAAAATCGCGTGGGTGACCCCGGTGATTTTGGCTCTTGATGTTATCTGAAATAAAACATTCTTGATAATTCTTAATCTATAGACATGACTACTGAAGTTAAATTTCATGGATAAACGACAAAATGGCGGACTTTTGAAAAAAGTTTTTAACTTCAGTAGTTCCGACCAGAATGACATGTCTATAGATTAAGAATTATCAAGAATTTTTTATTTCAGATAACATCAAGAGCCAAAATCACCGGGGCCACCCACGCGCTTTTTTTTCGAGGTGCCAACTTCGATTAATAATAATAATAATAAACTATTAAATTTTTCCAAACAAATTTTTGTTTGTATCTTTAACATGTATATAAAAACATCCTAAATATCCAAAACGATTCATTTTTATTTTCCTACAAAAAAACGCCCTCCAAAAAAGACATGAAAATCGGCTTGAGTTACCAGACTACTACCTTAAATGCCGAATGGCGGAAACGTAAATTAACATGTTTTATGAATTTTAATGATAATCAATAGATTGATTAATATTCATAAAACTATTGGGATATAGGGTGGATAAATAATTACAATCGGTGAATTAATGCTACTTTTACTTCTTTATTGTCATAACACTCGGAAGATGCATCAAGCTCTGTACTCTTGCTCTGTCAAACGCAGACTAAACTAAAAAGACAAGGGACCAGTCCTCTCGACCTCTAAAGTAATAAGGTCCTCTTTGTCCTTTTTCGTGTGTTTCTTAATCTACTCGTATGCACCCATCTAGCGTCCATAAACGGTGCCTGCCATGCCGGACAAATGCTCACCTGTGTAAACAACAGGACCATAACAAGGCCGTAGAAAACTCGTCATAAAATAAAAGAAACTAGAGACAGAGATTACGACAAAGGAAACTCTGATGTAAAAACAATATTTGCAGTTGTAAACGCTGTAGAGAAAAATTCTCTCTAGCGAGATTAACCTTTTTGCATAGGATTTCTTTCTTAAAATCCAACAAAAACAAGTTGAAAACTTTCCTTGAAAAATTGATAAAATCGTGATCTTTTAATCTCGAAACAGAATTGTTGCATTCTGATGAATTTAAAATAATTCGTGCGTGAAAAATAAATGATTTGTAGGAAAATTTTTCGAGATAGATTCTGGTTAGTTCGAACCTTTAATTTTCGTAATCGTGATAAATCTGCAAAAATGTCCGAAGCGGAAGAAGAAGATTTTACGTGCATGCGAATGGATGTGTGAGTGCTTTCAATATATTTCAATTTTTCTTTATGACAAAATCGTAAATCATTGTTTAAAAAATATCAACGTGATCCTGTTCGTTGCGTTTTCTCGAAGAGCATATAAAAAACGTCGACACAGTAACCATTGATGCACGTGCGCCCTTTTTTTATGGAAAAAGAAACGTGAAAAAAGGCTTCTTTGTAAAGAAAGAAAAAAATAAGGTAGAGAACATGCTTTCTCTCTGAAATATTTTTTTACGAGCGACTCCATACGCTCTCGTCTCGACCGACGTTACTACGAGAGTGTACTCGTACGTGTACGACGTATAGAGGCCGCATGCCAATCACAAAATATGGGTAAAGTTGAGAGCCCGTAACAAAGGGCAGTTGGCAAAGTGTGCTGGCAATAAAGAAAGGGGTTAGGGGGAGTTCGAGAAGTGAGGAAAAGAAAAGAGGATTGGCTCAAAGAGTGTCGTTATTTGTATGTATGTATATATACACGTACCTTGTAACATGCCTCCTTTGCTCGCTCCTTGAATCTGTGGATGTTTGGCAGGGTGGATAAACGTATTAGCCCTGGAATTTCACAATAATTCACAAAATTCCATATTTCTCTAGAACTCCATGTTAAGGTACTTTGGGATTTGTACTCTCGTGCGCCAGTTCCATCGCAGCACACACACGTTGAAGTTTCTTTATTTTTTAACTTCAATGATATCAGTATTTTACGAGATCGGTTCAAAAAGTATCGCGAATTTTGAGTTTCCGCGGGCTACGTATATTCGATTTTCGATTTTTTTTGTGGCTTTAGGTTGGTACTCACGTCCCTCACTTATGCTGAAAAAATCGGCCATTTCGAATGTTTAGTTAATTGTTGACAGCTGTTTTGGTTAGACGTGTTTTGACTTGTCTTCGATTTTTGCCTATTCCAAAAAATGGATCAAAGAATCTGTATGAAATTTTGTGTGAAAAACAAAATTAAGTGCGCGGACGCGATCCGAATGTTGACTGTGGCATATGGTGAAGCTACCTTGGACCAAAGCAACGTTTATCGGTGGTACAAAATATTCTTAGAGGACCGAGAAGATGCGAACAACGGAATGCGTTCCGGACGCCCGAGCACATCAACAACAGACGAAAACATTGATGAAGTGAAGAATATAATATTGGCCAATCGTCGAATCACCGTTAGAGAAGTTGCTGAGGAACTAAACATGTCGATTGGCTCGTGCTATTCGATCTTTACCAATGATTTGGGCATGAGACGGGTCGCCGCGAAATTCGTGTCAAAATTGCTCAATTTCGAACAAAAACAGTGTCGCGTTAACATGACTAAGGAGCTGTTTGACTCGGTCCAAGACGAACCAAATTTGCTCCAGAGGGTCATAACTGGTGACGAATCATGGGTTTATGGTTATGACGTGGAAACCAAAGCTCAATCATAGCAATGGAAGCTGCTTTTTTGGAATAGGCAAAAATCGAAGACGAGCCAAAACACGTCTAACCAAAACAGCTGTCAACAATTAACTAAACATTGAAAATGGCCGATTTTTTCAGCATAAGTGAGGGACATGAGTACCATGTAATATCTGTTTTTATTTATTTTATTTTTGTACGAAAGGAAACACGAGAATAATCCAGACAATGGTAATTTTATTTCAATGCTCGACTTTGATCAAATAATAATGTTACAAAAAGATGGATGGCCGAGGAAAGGATCGAAGCCTCTCGCCAGTTAGACCATTAAAATCTTACGCTTCTTGACATTTTTGTTAATATAGCACAACGATAATTCTACACACACGCATACACACATCCAAGACATACATATATCATTCAAGTTTCGGGTTCGCGACGGATTCGAGTCGCACGCGCACCAATATCGTTCTTTCGCAGTTTTTATGAGATCACTTTGAATTGTTCTTGGTGAGATATCAATTGAGGCAATATATATTTACGTATCTTGTTGGTCGACGGAAACGCTTCCTCGATGGCTCTTTCCTTGCTCCGGGGTAGCTGATGTACGTGACGAAAGATAACTTCCAGATATTCCAACGACTGGCCAGTTCGATTGGAATGATAGGTTAAGCGATTTTGTCTCTGTCCTCGCCGTCTCGTGCAACAAGCCCACGCAGTGGATAATCGAGCGTATTCGGGACTTCGGTAATATTTCTGTTGACTCGTCGGCGTCCCCGGAGCGAAAGAGGATCATCTAATCGAAATTACCTCCCACCTAAGCACGACGGAACGAGGAGTCACCCGTCATGCGCGTGTATCTCGTGAATTCCCAATTTTCCGCACACGGGTGAACGCGGGACTATTTAAATCTCTAATCGTCACCTTACAACCAACCTAACGCCACAAAAAAATCGAAAATCGAATATACGTAGCCCGCGGAAATTCAAAATTCGCGATACTTTTTGAACAGACCACGTATACTCGTGTTAAACTGTAGAATAAGATGAAAAGGTAATAGAAGGAAAAGTAAAAGATGTAAAAGTAAGAGGTCGAAAAGGTTCAATAGCGCAAGTATGGAACGAGTAAATGTACTTTTTTTCATGTATTCGAGCATTGAATCAGCCTTTGAACACAAATAACTACATACCGGTTGAATCAAGAAAGTACAGTTAGTAGTTCGCCAGACAAAATTGTGTTCAACTAATAAGACTATCTCTTTGTAGACTTTTAAAGCCGAGAGAAAGGTCTCTTTCTTTCTTGCTCTACATTACAAGCCAGGATTATTACTGCTGAATTTTCTTTTATATAATCAGTTCTTAAAATGTAAAAAAATAAAAAGGGTTAAATTTGCCATAGGATATGGTTAATTTGTAACGTTTCTTAAATTTCGATGTTGTGCAAAATCACAAAATCACCTTTTTAACAATCAGTATTAATCAATAGAATTATTTGATTTATTAAAACAATATTGGGCACTTATTTTTCTACACAAATACCCAAACCTGTTGAATATAAAATAACGTGTAGTTCAATGAATATTGGAAAATCGAAAAGAGGCCGTCGTTATGTATCGTATCGATGTAGTAAAAACAGAAAAGAGAGAAAGAAAATAGAAATGGAAGAGAACGAAGAAAAAAAGGAACGTGTAACGCAAGATAAGATACCTGAGACCTTTTAATACGTGTAGAGGCTCTCGATCATCCTTTCCGGATATATTATTTCTGATTGTGAGTGATCCGAAATTCGACGATAGGATGTATGGAGCTGGTGTACTTTCAAAGTTATACATATATATAGGTTAATCCTTAAATTTTCCACTCATCCCTTTGGCCACGCTACCGATGATTTATCGATCCATTTTGTATTCACAACATCACTGATATTATATATAGATAATATATTATCCTCTCGACATTGGATTTTCAACTATATATACATAATCAGCGTCTTCACATAACCTAGTAGAAAAATAAAGTATAGCGTTGTATACGTGAAATGCGCGACTCTCTCTCGATTTTCATTAAATCTAATTAATTGCAAATCAACAAAATGATAATTCTTACGACAGTAAAATCTATGCTCGAATTGTCGAAAAATATACGATCGATCGATGAACATCGATCGCCGAGATTGTGAAAATTCGAATGACAATGTACTTTGAATACATTCATTCATTGAAAAATATCAATATTCATTATAAAATACTATTAACACAATGAGTTATAATTATTGATGTAAAAATGTATTGTAAACGTTTGGTCGTTCCAACGATGCACGCTAAGGATCGATTCAGAGGCTGTACCAAAATCGGGGTTTCTATGGTGGATATATAGGATCGATTCGGGCGCGAAGAGCGTCAATACACGGGAACCATCGGGCCACTTCGAAGTGAGGGATACGTCTCGAAAATGCAAATTTAATCCGTACGAGCAGCATCGACCAGGCTGTTGCCTCATGAATAATACATAATGGACGTTAGGGGGTACGGGGAAGAGACAAGCGGACAGTAAGGGTGGATTCTGTGTAGACAGAGTCGAAGCGCGAGTACACACACCTTCGAAACGTGTGGGATCCTCTTCTCTTGCCTATTCGTGGTATATCCCTCGGCTTCTGGATACCCTGAAACTCCTTGGTGAACTTGTTTTCGCCAACATCTCATGAACGCACACACACACACACACATATATCTTCTCTTCTCATTCTCCTCTATAAGATATGCCTTACGTGCGATATTCGGTAACTCGCATCTCGATTATATATACTTTACGACACACGTGTAACATAACGACATGTGTCTATTCATAATCCTGTAACAAGATCTCGAGTCCGAGTTCCGATTTTCATTTTGAGAAAATACACGAAGAAAGGAGACAAGTGGAAGGAATTACAACAAGCCAGGCAGAGAGTGAGGGACTCGGGGCTGGATTAGCAAATTTCATATTCAAATTATCCGCCATATTCAATCTCTTATCTTAATGACTCTGTCAATCTTACGTCCCTGCGACAATATTAATTCAGTTTTAATCCGAAAATGAGAATTATTCGAAAGAACAATAAGTCCGTGAAGAATGAATTATTAGGGCAATTTTTTGAAATTTCATGCAGCTTAGAAATTTCATGCGATTGAAGGAATTATGCAATGATGGGAGACTTGGGATAACTCGAATCCAAACACGCAGGATTGAAAGACACGATTTTCAATTGTCGACAATTTTTTTAAGGGGGGAAATCGGGTTAGGACAGCGTTTTCTCAATGATTTTCATGAATTTTTTTATAGTATAAAAAATGAATATAATTTATTGAAACTTTGAGAAGATTTTATACATATATTTAAGTATATACTATACAATTTTTGAAGAATTTCTTGGAAAATCACCGAAGATATTAGCGACCCCATATTGCAGGTCACAATCAGACTCAGCATTTTGCGTACATTCTGGAAGCCGCAATTTTCATCTGAAATCAAACGAGTTTGGAATTTACTTTTATTATATGTCTCTCTTCTATATGAACCTAAATGCTATCAAAAAAATAGAAAATTGAATTTTTTACAGGGGTCAACACGAAAAAGCATGATTTTTTGCCATTTTTTACAACTTTATATGCAAAAAAAAAATTATTTTAAATAATGATAATATTCCGATTTTAGGTTCATATAGAGCGCAATACTATGAAAAAAGTAACTGCCAATTTTCAAAACGATTGGTTGAAAACTTTTCAAACTAGCGTGTACGCAAGTTCAAAGAAAGTCGTTTGCAGAAAAAAGCGTTTGAAAAAATACCGTACGTGAGTGACCGCTCGGTTATACACGTGGCGCGCTCGGGGCCTGAAGGAGAGCTACTCACTTTAGTGGCTTATAAAAATAGAACGAGTCGGAATTTTCATTAAAAATTTTGGGAACATATTTTTCAATAGTTTTACTAACAATTTATGAAATAAAAAAAAATCGAATTTTTGAACCGTCTAACCCTATTTCCCCCCTTAAGGGTTGCTCCACGAAAATCCTAAATGAGCTCTCGCTCGAGATGATTGTACGAGCATGACGAATATTTAGATCCCAATTTAAAGAAACTGTAGGAAGAGATGTATTTTTTACGAAATAAAATAAAATGTAAAGGAAATAGTCGTCCACCCACTATTTTTTTATATGGGTGTCTGAATATTTTTTCACATGACCGGAAACACATTTTGGATAATATTTCGTTTGGGATTTTCGATAGAATGTTTTTTTTCCCCAAAGTAAAATGATAAATTATATTTTTTCCGATAAAATGTATAATATTCCAATATTTTTAGATTGAAAATAAATTTCAGCGTGACAATTTTTATAATCATTAAGAGTGAACTCATTGAGCAAAAGAGCGGAAAAAACTCGTTTCAATTTTTGTTTTATTTGCTAATAAAAAAACATCGCCTTGAAAGTCGTTTAAAATCCGGCGAGATGTTACGTCGGAAATGGTTAATATACTCGTATACGTATATTTACGTTGAACTGCCGGCAGTAGAGACAAATTGGGAAGGGAAACTATTTACCTCAATCGCTCTCTCTCTCTCTCTCTCTCTTTCTCTCCCGTCGCCATTCTCCCGCCTCTGAAGCTTAACCTTTTTTTTTGTCAGAATCATAACTCGGCCCAGTGGAATTCATCCCTCATAACGGATTCATGAGCCACGAGAGTTTCAGCAAGGCAGTTGAGGGTAATGGTCCGCGCGCACTATATATCCAAAAAGGGGGCCGCGATCTTAGCCCTCTTGCCGCGTCGAAGACTCCTCTTGTCTTCATTCTCTCATTTTCGCCCGTACTCCCTACACATTCACAAAGGCACATACACACACGCGCACATAAATCCGTACATCCGTGTGTTGAACAGAAGCAGACGGATATCACTTTATCCCTCTCGTCTTTGCTGTAATTGGTTGAGAAAGCCCATCGTAACAATGGACTTCCATCGCTCAGACGCACGACTCTCGCGAGAGAAACTCAGCAAAATGATCGTGGCTCGTTAGCGTTCGCAGGTATCTCCGATGTCTGTATGTTCTCTCAAACTGAAAGATCAACGAAGTGCCTTTCTTGTGTCACTTGTGTCACTTGTGTCACTCAAATCTCCAAACGATTAACCTTTATTCATGGCGTTATATGTGCTTTCACAGAAACTTTAGATACAGTGCCAATTATTCCATTAAAAGTGAGTCGCAACTTTCGAAAACACTTCGTACCGATACGATTATATTCGTACATGATTTTAGTAAAATATAGTAGTGTAAGGAGGGAGCTTGACGACTAAAAGTTGAAAAACATTCCGCGGGGGGAGAATTTTTCGAAATCCTTTTTTGAGTAGGAAAAAAAAAATTCAGATCGGTATATAACAAGTTCCGTAGAGTTACCAAGTTTAATGAGCATAGAAACCATTGAAATTTCGTATCTATAATATTTTTTATGTACATTATTGTGTTGCCAGATTCGTACTTTGAGCGAACGTCATAGTTTCAAAAATTTGTGAATTTTAGCGTTTCGGTATTGGGGTACACCCCTTGGCAACGTACATCGTTGTGAAAAGCTTCACTTAAGCATTTCAGGCCTGGAAAGTATCGTATCAAGATGAGGTTCCTCTACCATCCTCTCTTTCTCTCTCTCTCTCTCTCTTTCTCTCTCTCTCTCTCTCTCTCTCTTTCTCTCTCTCGTTTTCCATCTCGCAAACGGGAGAAATGTATATCCCTCGATTTCTCTAGATTCTCTAGAGCAGCCTTATACACACCTTGCCTTTTCACAGGGATGTTAGTCCAATGAAAATTTATCTCCGACGACGCCCTTTCGCAATCCCTTCTTCTTCTTTATATTCCCCTCGAGCGAGCACGATGGCATTATATTAAAGAGAGAGGGTGAGAGAGAGAGAGAGAGAGAGAGAGGGAAGAAAGTATAAGGAGGCGAGAAAATAAAGATTGAACGAGAGATTGTAAAGAGGAACTAACATTGTTCGCACGAAAAGAGTACAAATATATCGTTGACGAGGAAAGTTTTCACGTCTTCCGGCGCCGAATTCAAATCCATCGATGACTTCGAGATGACACGATTCGTCGACGACGATCCAATTGAAAAGTAATGTAATGAGTTTTCTTCGATGCATTCAGTAACTCGGAGTTTCCACTCGACAGGGAGGGGAGGGCGGAAAAAAAAGGATATCCGGGTCAGAGCAACGAGAAATGTAATCAGCATAGGTAGAACGCGCGCGGAATTTCCTGATGCTTGGATTTCCAATTTGCTTATACAGAATGTATGCAAACCTTGTATATATATATATATATATATATATATATATATATATATTCATATATAATGGTTCTATTTTATATGTATTCGCAAATGGGCGGCCATGCCTCGATAATGCATATTCCGCTGCAGAAATTTCGCGCAAATTGCGTTATCGGAATGGACTCTCACCCTCACTGATTTGGCTTGCTGATGGTTTCATAACCTGTACTGGACTGTAACATAACATTAGGTGTTTTTTTTAAAACTTTTTTTTTCGGCAACCAGCTAGTGACTTGTCATTATTATTTTTTAATAATATATTTCAGAAGTACGAGGGAGCTGGTTCGATCTGAAAAAAAAAGTGTTAAGATTAAAAGGGATTTGAAAAATCGAGGGAGATATACTTCGGTATGGAGCTTAAATATTCGAATATTTGTCGGAAGTGCAAAAATAGTTGTTCCTCTTCTGAAAACATTTATATAGAATAACTAAAAAATTTGACGAGATTCTTAGAAAACCTTGCGATTTTTAAGAGTTTCGTCCTTAAAAGTCACGTCTAAATCATTTTAACCTTCATCCTTTAAGAATTTACGTCGTTAAAAGTCACGTATAAATCGTTTCAATCTTTAACCTTTAAGAATTTACGTTTTTAAAAGTCATGTATAAATCATTTTAACCTTTATCCTTTCAATATAAAAAAATCGTAAACAAATTTTCGAGAAAAAGAGCCTCAATTAGTCGTAGAAATGCTTGATATGCACATCGAGTGCCAGTAATAAAAAAAGCATGGATCAAACGAGCTATCACGGTTAAAGTGATGTTGGTTACGCCATTATGTTCGCTAGCAATCGACATATATATATATATATATATATATATATATATTAGGGCGATTTTTTTTTTCAGTCCCCACCCGAAATTTTGTTGGATATATCGAAAAAGAAATTCCCTGAAAGTTACAGCCCTTAATATTAGTTCTAAGTACTTTCCCAAAGCGTGAGAAGATTTTCCATCTAAAATACACGTAAATCGAATTTTTTTTTTTTTCATATTTCTATAACTCAGCCGCATTTTATGCTATCATATTATTCTTGGTTTCGATTTACTCAGAATAAAACAATCTGAAAAAGTGCCTTTTGCGGTGAAAGTGTAAATTGTACTGGTGAGTTGGTACCGGTCACTGAAGTTGATTTTTACCCAAAATTCTCGATTTTTTGCTGTTATCTCCGGAACAATTAACTTTACGAAAAAAATGTAAATGAAAAATTTGTTGAAAATTTAATTTTCTACAAAAAAGGTCGTATCGACCCAATTGCTTGGATTAATATTTCTTGAGATATTGAACTTCAACTTATCAGTAGTATAAAATTTATATAGTATGAAATATTAAATAATAAAAGAAATTAAAAATAAAAAAAGTTCAATATCTGAAGAAATGGTAATCTAAGCAATTGGGTCGATAGAACCTTTTTTGTAAGATATTAAATTTCCAACAAATTTTTCATTTACATTATTTTCGTAAAGTTAATTGTTTCGGAGATAACAGCAAAAAAACGAGAGTTTGGGTAAAAATCAACTTCAGTGACCCGTACCAACTCACCAGTGCAATTTACACTTTCGCCGCAAAAGGCACTTTTTTAGATTGTTTTATTCTGAGTAAATCAAAACCGAGAACAATATGATGGCATAAAATGCGGCTGAGTTATAGAAATTTGAAAAAAAAAAAATTCGATTTACGTGTATTTTAGATGGAAAATCTTCTCACGCTTTGGGAAAGTACTTAGAAATAATATTAAGGGCTGTAATTTTCAGGGAATTTCTTTTTCGACATATCCCACAAAATTTCAGGTGGGGACTAAAAAAAACAGTCGAAAAAAAGAATCGCCCTAATATATATATATATTATATCTGGAGCAGCAGGACTTTTTCAAAGAGAGCCCAAAATGTTACGAGGAAACGACGTTTCGATCCATATGGAACGATCCGATTGTTAGATTTTGCATTCACTAAATGTATACAACACGAATAGCATACATTCTCACTGTGTGTACATAACGTGTGCAGGAGTCATTTTAATACGGTTGCCCACGGAATCCCGATAAGCCGGCATAGATTTGTCAGCCCCGGGGCAGCCAAAAGGACACGGGTGAATGGAAAATTTCATGTGTATAGGTATTTGAACGGGAGATGTAATACCTGCATTTTCAGAGATATTGTGTACACGAGAGTATTCGAATTTGCGATAGATATATTATATGCTGTCGAGATTGGACGTGTTTGGCTAATAGGAGACGAAACGGATTTTCGATATCTGTAATATTAGCGGTTAGAAATTATTTCATTATTGTTATTATAATCTAGGAATGGTGTGCCAAAATCATCAAATTTATTAACGAGAGACATCAATGATTTTTCTTCTCAACTTTATAGCTTAGGACAAAGGTACTTTGAGGGAATATTCGAGGTAAATTTCTCGAGAGAATAAAAACTTTATCGTTGTCAATTGTTTATAAACGCATATTTAAAAAAATCCGCGCAAATGGGTTTCGTGCTTCCGTAACATTCTCGAGCGTTCTTCCTCTATGCATTTCCGTCTCTCCTCTTCGATCGTTCGATCTCTTCTAAGGGCAGCTTGGTTCTCGAGAATATCCTCCGTATAACGTACACTCGATCTAGCGATAGCCTCTTTTAGATCCTTGCCATACTCGATCGCTGTTATTAACAGTGATAAAAACCAAATTTTTTTTCGTAATTTTTTCATCATTTTCTTTTCTCTAAATTATCAGATCTGTACAATTTCACCCTTATCCTGTCAAATTTGATTCGCGATTGTTTCTATTGTCGTCCCGACTTTAAAATTCGTTCTGTTTTTATTTACACACTTTTTACACTAACTCTTTTTTAATAATAATTTTTAAAAAATCAAATTTACCCTTCAGAGCCTGGTATTCCCATATTTGATATCTTCGAACACTTTAATAATAAGTACAATAGAATATTACTAAACGACAACGGTGTCATTGCAAACGTCGATACATAAACAATTAGTTAGTTGTTATTGCAGGAAAAAAGTTTTTTTATTTTATAAGATTTTTTGCCATTAAATAATGTACGAATGTTATTAGGGTTGAAATTTTTCATGCGGAAAAACTAATGGCCGGACTTGAAGGATTGAAAAAAAAAATACTGACGTTAATTTTTGTTTTGGGATTTTTTGTTTCATTATTATCATCATAATTGTCATTATTCTTATACACAGAATATATAACTTTTGCATGTACGTAAGGAAGTGCATATAGTACGTAAATGCAGTTCTCTTTTGCAAATCTTTGCAAAGAACCTGGCACTGTGCCACGAGTCAAGAAAGAGAGAGATAGAGAGAGAATGAGATAGAGGAGTGAATTACACACACAGTACCCCGATTCGCGATTTTGTCGTTTCAGAGACTTTGCTCACGTTGAAAGTAATTTATACATCCTTCTGGGTATTTTGGGTGATCAGTCATGGTCCTCTGGACAGAACTCTGGGCCGTATACGAAGATCTGGACTTTTACATCCTCTCTCGCATACCACCCTCGCTCACCCTTTAACGAGCTACACTAATTCACCGGGTAAACTTGCAAACAAACACGCTTCAACTACATTCTCGCCTCATTCGTTTCAACCCTTATGTATACCTATTCACACCCTATACAACGATCCGAGAACATTTATCCAAAGACCTATTACGCTACATAGGTACAGTATATAACGGACTAATATACCTTTAGTCAGACGCTCTTCCTGCTTTCGTCTATCGTCGATTACAAATTTCTCACGTTCCTTCTCCAAGTATTCGGCAAACTCTCGATCAATCTTCGCTCTCCTCGCTTTGCTCACCTCGTTCGCCATCTTTTGACGCTCCATGTCCTCCAACATTTCTCGTGCTATTCGACTCTTTTCCAGAATCGCCTTTCTCGAACGATTTTCCAAATCATTTTTCTCCTCCTCCGCTATCAGTTCGTTTATCGCATCCTCACGTTCTCGTCTCGATCGCTCATCGTTCAGCATCTTTTTCGCCATTCTCTCGAAAATCGCTTCCTTCGCTGCCATAATAATGGACTTTGCGAGAGTGAAAAAAATAAAATTACATTAGAATTTCACAAAGGGTAAAAATAGTTGCCATTATCCCCGTTGTAAGGTAACTTCAAAAGGAACAATCAGATATTATTATCATTTTCAAAGCTAAAACATTATCTTTTTTGTCCAATTAATGGATAAATTATCGAATCCAATTTCCTCTCCCCGTGATGTTGATCATCGTTTTTAATTAATTTATGTTAATAACGTGATGATCAAGGGATTTAATTAATCGTGTTCATATGTACCTTGTCGGCGTTAATCTGATTTTCCTGGGTCATTTTATCCGCCAAAATATGCTGACGTTTCACCTCCTCCATCAATAGTGCTTCATTCTCTCTTAACTTTTGAAATTTCCGAGCTTCCAGAAAGGCTCTCTGCTCGGCGAACAAACGGGATGCTCTCTCACGATTTCTTCGTCGATTCTCACGATCCTCGCTCTCCGGTGTCAAAGTCGCCTCAACGAGCTTCCGCTCGTGTCTCGTCTCCTCGATCTTTTGCTGACGCAAACGGTGATTCGAGACAAGCTGCTCCTGAAGATCGCGCCGATACTCGTCCTTTTTCAAGCTTGCCTCGTACAACTGCTGCTTCTCGAATCTGTCGTCCTATTATTTTTTTGACGTTATAAAAAAAAAAAAAATCACGAAATATGAAGTGCTAAAAAATGTGTTTACCTTTTTTGTACTATAATTGAAGCACTATGCGCTAGTTAATATAATGGAAAATAAAAAAAAATGTTTGTTGCGAAATTTTATACATCACTCGTTAGTTGTGAAAGGTTTTAAGGGGGAAAATAGCGTTTGGACAGCGTTTTCTCAATGATTTTCATGAATTTTTTTACAGTATAAAAAATGAATATAATTTATTGAAACTTTGAGAATATTTTATACATATATTTAAGAATATACTATAAAATTGTTATACATATATTTAAGTGTATACTATAAAATATTAGCGACCCCATATTGCAGGTCACAATCAGACTTAGCATTTTGCGTACATTCTGGAAGCCGCAATTTTCAACTGAAATCAAACGCGGTTGGAATTTACTTTTATTATATGTCTCTCTTCTATATGAACCTAAATGCTAACAAAAAAATTGAAAATTCAATATTTTACAGGGGTCAAAACAAAAAAGCATGATTTTTTGCCATTTTTTAAAACTTTATTTGCAAAAAAAAAATTATTTCAAATAATGATAATACTTCGATTTTAGGTTCGTATACAGCGCAATACTATGAAGAAAGTAACTGATCATTTTCAAAACGATTGGTTGAAAACTTTTCAAACTAACGTGTACGCAAGTTCAAATAAAGTCGTTTTCAGAAAAACGCGTTTGAAAAAATAGTACCAAGAAAAACAAGCAATATGGGGTCGCTAATATTTCATAGTATATACTTAAATATATGCATAAAAATTTTATAGTATATACTTAAATATATGTATAAAATATTCTCAAAGTTTCAATAAATAATATTCATTTTTTATAGTATACAAAAATTCGTGAAAATCATTGAGAAAACGTTGTCCTAACCCTATTTCCCCCCTTAATGGCTTATAACAATAGAACGAGTCGGAATTTTCATTTAAAGTTTTGGGAACATATTTTTCAATAGTTTTACTAACAATTTATGAAATAAAAAAAAATCGGTTTTTTGAACCGTCTAACCCTATTTCCCCCCTTAATGGAGTTGTGCAAAATTTCTGAAAAATTATCCTCCATGTTGGTTCGTTGGTTACATTTTTTATTTTGGTAGCTCGTTTTATTATTTATTTTTTGATTGAATTCCTAGTTCCGAAGTCATTGAAAAAAAAAAAATTATGCATAAAGCCTCACCTGATACCAACCCTGTATTATCCGATCCTCCTCAATTTCTCTAATTTTCAAGTTCTCCCGGCATGTTTCTCGTTCGAAAAGCTGAATTTTCGCGGCTTTTGCGTGGTAAGCCTCGCGAAGTTGATGCTCCAACCGTCTCAATTCGATCGAATCATTTCTGAGCGATTGCCTGAGCTTTTGTTCGCGTATATCGTTGTCTTAAGTATTGCGAAAGAGAAAACACGTGACGTTCATGAAGATCTGAAAAAAAATTAAAAAAACGTGTGCACATACTCTTTCTCCGCATCAATTCTTCGCCCAATCTTTGTGTTTGTTCTGCTTGAAGGCATCGAAGCTCTCGAGCTTCTTGAGCACGAAGAAGAGTTTCTTCTTGCTCGGCCTCGTGTCTCTCGATGAACACACGCCTTAGAAAATCATTTTTCTCGCCTCTCTTCATCAATTCATCCTGTCGCGTCTTCATCACGTCCATTCTCTTCATAAGTTTCGTTTCTTCATTTTCATTATCTATCTCGCCTTTCGGCGATTTTTCATTATTTAATTCCTCGTTCTCCGTCTTCTCCATAACCTCAACAAGATCTGAAACTTTCGGAAGTGTTGATATACGCGTGACTAAATAATTGAATGCTGATATGAATTTTGTAACAATAGACTATCGCTCCGTTATTCAAAGAGTGTCTTTGTAACGATTGCAGCAAATTATCGTTATTACAGGACGATTGCAGTAAATTATAGTAGAAAGAAAAGTGTCAGTAGAAAATTCACTACATCCAAGAACGTATTTGTGACTTTCACCGTTCAATAAGAGCGAAAAAAAACGTTCTTTCGCACGCTCTCTTCGTCGACCAGCTCCAGCTCTTTTATCTTCATTCACCGATCCATAGCCAGCGTCTCTTCATCATCGCATTCTTTATCGTCTCCCTGCAATTCTTCAATATTAAATTCCTCTTTTTCCCGAGTACCTCTTCATCATCATAAATTCTCGCGAAAGTACGAAATTGATCGATATAGGCTGGTCCAACGGTGAAATTAACTCGTGCTACGAACTTCGTTACAATATACCGTCGTGCTTAAAAAAAAGGAAGCATTTTTTCCGTCTCTTCGTTGCGTCATCTCGGGATTTTCTCTTTACAATCAACATATTTGTCTCTCCGAACAATTCTCGTTTCATTCATCATTCGGATCTTCCGGTAATTCATTCGTGATTAAATTCCTCTTTCATTCTGTCCTCTTCCGTGAGACTAAACGAGAGATCTCAAAATTAACTGGAAAATTGACTCGAGCGACGAATTTATTTTACTCTTATCGCTGGTACATTTCCTGTCCCCAATTCTCGCGTTTGTTTTAATTTTGTAAAGTGCTTGGGGAAGAATATTATTCGTACGACATTATAAGGGTTCAATCCTTTCAGAAAATGAATGTTGCACCAGACGCTCGGCCGGAGGACAGAAAATTTACTGGTTGTTACGGGAGAAGAGGGAGAGGAGAGAGATTCTCGTGAAAATAGAAAGAGAGAGAGAGAAGATAAATACGAGGTTAGCAAGGGAAATGGAATAGAGGGTGAGAGACCCCCGACGTGCTGGTTATTTACTACACGCTTCATAACCGCGCGTTCGCCATGCCGTTTTCTATCTAGGATCTAGGATCCAGACGTACGGTGCGATAGTGCAGATATAGAAGCAGCTCTCGTCGTCGGAATTCTAGACGACGTAGAAAAGAGATAGATAGAGAGGGAGAGAGAAAGACAGGAACCGGAAGCGAGTAAACCAGACCCGTTAGCTGTTCACCACTGGCACGACGTCGTGTCCTGCGGTCGGAAGATCTATAGTCAGCCAGCACAGCCATCCTCTTAGAGACTTCTATTGTATATGTAGTATTATAGCCCGACGAGAACAAACAGCTCCTTCTACTCCTCTGTCTCGTCGAGAAATCGCGTAAACTACATATACAATAGTATTATAGACGTATATCTATATATGGAAAATTGTTCAATTGCTCGTGCCTGAGGGATTTGTGCCGGGTTGGAAACAGATAATTAAGAGTTTATGTAAGAGTTTATGTGGTAATTATTCATTATCTATTAATTTCCTTATAATTGACGATTATTCATTTTTATTTTCATTAGAAGTTTAATTGTATCAGCCAAATGCAATTTTATAATCGTACATCCGTACGTTCTAATGGAATTTTAAGTTATTCGATAAGATCGAATGAATTCGATAAGAGAAATATTTTTTTTAAACCAAGATGTTTTTGCAATCTGGCCCAAAATTAGTGGGTATATTGAAATTGCTGTAACGTTGCATTCCGACATCCCTGTGATTCCATTCCGTGCTCATTCTCTTTGTAACCGTTCAATCGTTAAAATGTCACTTGATCCATTGAGCTACCCCTTCTCATTATTTCCAGCGATTTTCAAAGGGCCCTTGCGACCACAACAATTGAAATATCGGGATAAATCAAACAGGCAAATCGCTGAGTCTACTCATGGCGTTTCCAGAACCCTCCCTATAAGCCAAAGTTGGTCAAACGGGAGCGAATTTATGGACATTTGAAATTTCAATATTTTCCGATTTTTAGAAAAGTCAGGAAGAAAGGGTAAAAACTCTTTTTTTCTTTTTTTATCACGTTCGAAATCTATACGCGATCGGAGATTTTTTATTGATTTTGAATCACACCGAGTTTTTGTCGGAAAATATAAACAATACGATAATCGAAAATGTTTCACGTTTTTGTTTCTTTTATAAATAATCGGAGAACCCGAGAAGCACGAGCTACAGCAACCTTCTAGTACTGTGTATACGCCGAGGGTAAACTGAGTAATGCGCGTTTCGGTCGTATTAGCTAGCCGCGTTTAATTAGCGAAGCGGAGAGTGCTCTCAAAGTACCCACCTATACGACCATCTATACAGTCAGGCACTGGCCAATGTATGTGCTGGATCGTGAGCGATAAAACGAGACGAATTGCTTTAAAAGCCTAGCCTGCGCCACTATATGTGCCTTTAACGATGATTATTGAAGAGGGATGTAAACCCCCGAGGCCCTTTGACCAAGGATAAGTAGTAGCAGTCGAATAAAATAGCTTTTTTTTAAAGCAAACTAGCTCAGTTTCCCGTGGACGTTACATTCAAATACAGTAAAGGGTCGACTTGCAAAACAAAAAACACATTCGTAACCGGCGAGAAATTTCCGATCAGGTACCGACAGGGTGATTGCTTTCGGAGAATTTTGAAGAGGAATGTTAAGCTTTGAGGCCCTTTGACCAAGAATGAGCAGTAAAAGCCAAATAAAATTTCTTTTTTCTGAGCAAACTAGCTCAGTTTCACGCAGACGTCACGTTCAAACACGGTAAAGTTGACATAAAAAAAAAAAAAAACATTCGTAACCGTTGGAAATTTTCGATCCAGGAACCTACTTACATTCATTTAAGGGGAAAAATACGGTTGGACGGTTAAAAAAATCGATTTTTTTATTTCATAAATTTTTTGTAAAACTATTGAAAAATATGTTCCCAAAATTTTTAATGAAAATTCCGACTCGTTCTATTGTTATAATCCATTAAGGGGGGAAATAGGGTTAGGACAGCGTTTTCTCAATAATTTGTATGAATTTTTTTATAGTATAAAAAATGAATATAATTTATTGAAACTTTGAGAATATTTTATACATATATTTAAGTATATACTATAGAATATTAGCGACCCCATATTGCTTGTTTTTCTTGATACTATTTTTTCAAACGCGTTTTTCTGAAAACGACTTTTTTTTAATCTCATATAGAAGAGAGACATATTATAAAAGTAAATTCCAACCTCGTTTGATTTCAGATGAAAATTGTGGCTTTCAGAATGTACGCAAAATGCCGAGTCTGGTTGTGACCTGCAATATGGGGTCGCTAATATTTTATAGTATATACTTAAATATATGTATAAAAATGTTATAGTATATACTTAAATATATGTATAAAATATTCTCAAAGTTTCAATAAATTATATTCATTTTTTATACTATAAAAAATTTCATGAAAATCATTGAGAAAACGCTGTCCTAACCTATTTCCCACCTATTTCTAACCCTATTTCTCACCTTAAGGGGTTTGGCCACGGTAGCGGGTATAAAATCACGTGGACAATTTTGTTTTGTATGAAAAAGTGATTTATTTATAACACTAATTACACATATATTTCGTATAAATATCAAGCTGATAAAAAAAATTTAGGTGTTTTTTTGTTGTACAAAATAGCCGTCTACTGCTATATTTGCTTTTGGCACGCGGCGCTCCGCGGCGTGACATTTGGCATCCACGATTTTTTACCTAGAACAAAAAAAAAATTCTCCCTAATCTTCATCAGAATACCGAGAGAAGTACGTACGGAATTTCAGAAATATTATTTTATTCGAATATTGTAGGCGTTTGAACTTCAAAGGTGAATTTTCAGTGAGAAATTTCGTATAAAACTGCTCATAAAATAGAAAGTTTTTAATTAATCAGAAATTCCGTACGTACTTCTCCAGGTATTCTGATGTAGATTAACGAGAATTTTTTTTTTGTTCTAGGTCAAAAATTGTGGATGCCAACTGTCACGCCGCGGAGCTTCTCAAAAAAAGATACCAAAAGCAAATAGGAGTAGTTGACCATTTTCTATAACAAAAAAAATATCTTTTGTTAGCTTGATATTGGTACTAAGTAGATGTGTAATTAGTTTTATAAATAAATCACTTTTTCATACAAAAATAATTGTTAAGTGTGCACATGATTTTATACCCCCTACCGTGGCCATAACCCTTAACGAATTTATTCGACAAAAAAAACGAACAATTCATCGTTCTGCCGCTTCGTCATTTTTATATCGTTTTCTTAAAATGACAATTGTTTTCCATTATCAAGGACCAATTTGTTAACAAATACGAGTGCCATTTAGGACTCGTGACCCTAATACAAAACGATTAATGATAGATGATCAAACATTCGCGAAGTATCGTGCACGCATAAGGCCAAAGTTCGATGATTAATATTGTCTGTTTGGCTGTTTGCTAATTTCTAAGCAAACAACAATACTCGCCATCAGAGCGATATGTCTCGCAGCTGACGCGCTCTCGACCTCTGTCTTCCTGGGGTCATCGATTTGCCCCAGGGATTCACAAATACACACACACCCACACATACATATGGATACATATCTTCACCATGGAGTGTAAAGCCAAAACTGTATAACAATTCTCCGAATGGCTGCGGAAACCCGAGTTCAACTCTCAATTGTCGATTCTCAGTTTGAAACGCAAAATGTTTGCCAATCGTCCGATATATATAGGGTCATACCACTCTCCGCGCGTTTCACTCGCAGTCTTGTACTCGAAAACCCGATCATAACCTCACGATCGTTTCCTCTTCCATTTGATATCGCTCATTCTCTCTCTCTCTCTCTCTCTCTCTCTCTCTCTCTCTCTCTCTCTCTCTCTCTCTCTGTCTATCTCTTCCATTCGAAATAGCTCATCCCATCTCTCTGTGTCTTGATCACTATATTCAGGAATTAGGTTCAACAAGGTTTCAAATTAACGACCAAACTGAACCGAATAACGCGTGGCTCGTAATGCAAATATTTGACAAAACCGTTGACATACTTTGAACCTTTTGTTATTTAAGTTATGCATGCACTATGACCCAAATATGCCATTCAATGTCTCGTTAATATCATCCACCGAAATTCCATAGCTTATAGTGCTTTGGGCTGTATCGGAGTGGTTATATACAAACGCTCGAAAATCAAATAATCATAATTTGATTTGAGTTATGAACTGTGTACATTTATTTATTATAATACGGTATTTCGTGTGTATATTTGTTTTTTGGTGTACTTGTGGACGGATATGCGTAATAATATATATCTAGGTACTTTTCATAAAGGAAGAGCATTATTTTGGGGTGGGCAATTATTTGGGTGATGAGTCTCGGTGAAAATGTAAAATTTCTGACGATTTTTGCCGGAAATTAAAGCGTTTACACCAGAAAGTATAATTGCACAAATTACGAATGTATACCAAAATAATTCGTTCCAAAATCGACGATTGAATTATTCTGGTACTTGTTAAATATCGTTTTTTTATTATTCTGTAGTCCTTTTTCAGATACTTAATGTGGAAATTATCACTTTTATTCGAGATTCGAAGAAACTCATGAAAATTGTAGTAACAAAGAGGAGTAATCATTGATCAATGAAAAAAATGATTTTTTCATAAATCACATATTTGTTTTCGCCAACCTTCTGAAACAAAAATAATGATTTACCATACGATAATTATAAACAAAAGATTAAACATTGAAAAATGAATAAAAAACATACAATCCTGTTAATCGCTTTATAAATTTCACGATCCTTTTGAGAATTATCAAATAATCTCTATTTATCCGTGTTTTCTGTATTCAAGATATAATTTTTCTGTCATCTCGACTGTTGATTCTTCATTTGACGTACGGCATTGAGCATCTTCTCGAGACTCGACCTGAGGTCGGTGAAAACGTCGGTACGCTCTTGCCGAAGCCTTTTCAACTTTGACATAGCCGCGCTACGTTTTGGTCCCACGTCGACTTTCCATTCCCAGCAACGAATGCTCTCAAAGTCCTCGAGAACTTGTTCACTTTTCGAACGTATTTTCGACTCCGAGTTAACCCGTATTCTCGCAGCCTCAGCATTCACTATTGCCACGTTATCGTTTATTTGGGTCGAGAATTTTGCAGCTTTCTGAGAACAATAGCCCTCGCTGATATTTCTCGTTCTCACAGATTTTTCGCAATCATATTGTTTCACTTGTCGTCGTGAAGTACCGTTGGTGATATGTTCACTCGCGTGGACCGGCTTGCTGTCGATATTGCTGACTCTGTGGACATATAAAGAGAGAGAAAACATTAGAAAAGGTCTCTCGTATAAACATATATACGAGACATCGTTTCACAGTTTATTGCTGATTGAATCAATTGTAATTGCTGCTGGGACTGCTGAAGAAAAGGAGTTTCGAAAGTTGTATCAGAAACGACAACGACGTCATTTTGAGAGAAATATAGGGAATGCCAGGAGAAACAGAAATAAAAATGGTGAAAAAGATGAGAGAAAACTCACGTTATTCGAGAATCAAGTCTCCGTGAGTTTGAACAAGTATCTCGTCTACGGAAGAGGGTACTTCGCTTTATACCCGGAGGCTTCATCGTCTCTCGGGCATTTCCGTTCGACCTCGAAACTTGCAACATGCTGAAGTTACTTGAAGAGTGATATAGCGATTCGGAATCAATAAGTGTTCTCGTAGCTAAGAAATTTCGATATTTATTATTTGCCGATCAGATTGCGCATTGTCTGGAATTCCTCGAATGCGCGTATTTCGAAAGATAATATTGATGAATTTGAAGATGTACGAGGTCTGTTGAAAGGGTATCGCGAATTTTGAATTTCCGCGGGCTACGTATATTCGATTTTCGATTTTTTTGTGGCGTTAGGTTGGTACTCATGTCCCTCACTTATGCTGAAAAAATCGGCCATTTTAAATGTTTAGTTAATTGTTGGAAGCTGTTTTGGTTAGATGTGTTTTGGCTTGTCTTCGATTTTTGCCTATTCCAAGAAATGGATCAAAGAATCTGTATCAAATTTTGTGTGGAAAACAAAATTAAGGGCGCGGACGCATTCCGAATGTTGAGTGTGGCATATGGTGAAGCTACCTTGGACCAAAGTAACGTTTATCAGTGGTACAAAATGTTCTCAGAGGGCCTAGAAGATGCGAACAACGAAATGCGTTCCGGACGTCCGAGCACATCAACAACAGACGAAAACATTGATGAAATGAAGAAAATAATATTGGCCAATCGTCGAATGACTGTAGAGAAGTTGCTGAGGAACTAAACATATCGATTGGCTCGTGCTATTCGATTTTTACCAATGATTTGGGCATGAGAAGGGTCGCCGCGAAATTCGTGCCAAAATTGCTCAATTTCGAACAAAAACAGTGTCGCGTTAACATTGCTAAGGAGCTGTTGGACTCTGTCCGCGAAGACACAAATTTGCTCCAGAGGGTCATAACTGGTGACGAATCATGGGTTTATGGTTATGACGTGGAAACCAAAGCTCAATCATCGCAATGGAATCTGCTTTTTTGGAATAGGCAAAAATCGAAGACAAGCCAAAACACGTCTAACCAAAACAGCTGTCAACAATTAACTGAACATTCAAAATGGCCGATTTTTTCAGCATAAGTGAGGGACATGAGTACCAACCTAACGCCACAAAAAAATCGAAAATCGAATATACGTAGACCGCGGAAATTCAAAATTCGCGATACTTTTTGAACGGACCTCGTATGATGCAAAGTGAAAAAATAGAGAAAACAGATCGTAAATGCCGATAATTCGCTCATTCACACGATTTATTTAGTCAAATTTATAAAAACTATTTAAAACTGGAACCCTTCGAAATTTGGAAAATGTATTGAATTCTTCGATTCCCCAATTCTATTCTTTTCGATTAAGTTTACAATAACGATCGACTTTGAGTTGAAATTTTTCATTATGGAGTTTGTAACTAAATTCAAAAACAAAATATTGCATAACAATTTGTCGCACTAACCACTTCTCATTACCGTTTGATCCTTCAACGTTTTTCGAGAGACTTTTTCCTCCGGGGAAAACCGAAAAAAAATCACGTCAACATTTCACTTTCGCATTTTTGTTTTTTAATTTCCCTCAGCACGTGGACATATTCTGTAAAAGCTTTTACCGAGTGCACCAGGTTATATACGGCCGGCTTATTGTTGGAATATATAGTAGTCGGGCTTCAATTTAACCTGGATTGAAAGTCAAGACTTGGGAAAAGGAGACTTTCCAGCGTCTCTCGACGCGCAATATGTAAGCAGCTCGTGGGGGTCGAGGGGATGCGAATAACCGTGCTCTCTCCTCATCCAGCTCACCCTTTTTCGCCAGAGGCTCTTGAAATTATATTCTAGACAGTGCCAGCGCTCTGCGAATCCCGTATGGGAATGAATTTTTTCGCTTCGTCTCGGATGTAAACTCTCTTGAGTTCACCGTCAGCCTTCCGTGGCATGTTGCCGACCTTTCGCAATGTATGTTTTTTTACTCTCGTTTTTTTTTGTGTGTGCTCTCATTGAGGATGCGGCTTTCCACGTCCGTTAAAAATATTACAAACGGAGAAACTTTTAATTTGCATCGCCGCGCCCTCGTTACACTCGTAATTTAGATACTGTGGAGGTTAATCTTCGAAATAATAACACGCGAAATTTCGGGAATATTTAGTGACACGTCAAAATAAAAATAATGAAGAAAAAACAATCGATATTGACTCGCAATGTACTTCATGCCAAATATAAATAAGAATAAAACATTTTTATTATTAATTTAGCGACAGCTCAGTGAGTATCGAAACTTGCACGTTACTTTATCATAATTTTGGAGTTTTCGAAAAATGTATACCAATGTCAATTGGTATATTTTAAACACTCCGGAAGAAACAATATCATTCAGGAAAATAAAGCTTCCTCGGTAGGAGGTAAGAGATGATGTTAAACTTGGGGGTGAATCGAAATTAAATGGAATATTTGATGCAACTGGAATCGACAGAAATAATGATAACATTGTCGAACGACTTTACATGAGATACTGACAAATTGTTACAAGTATAAGATATTGCAGCGACAGAACGAGAATGTACATACCTCCTCTCCCGTTTCGTATCGATTGTATCATCTGTATAAGTTTTTGCTCGCACGAGTGACGTAGCAAGGAAAAACATCGTTCCTGACAGTTCATTCGATTCGTCTTTTCTCGTATTCTTCCTCCCATCTCCCACTTTTCTGTGAGAGGGAGAGCGATGGGCATATATGGGAGAAAAGATCCTGGTGCTTCGGGCTATCACCCTCGTCTGTTTTCGAATCGGAAATTATATACACATATATATATATGTATATGCTGTCTTCCATCGGCTCGCGTCCAGACTGGACCTCTTGGTGAAATTGGATTGCCAGTTTTCCTTTCGTCTTTATTTTGCTCTATCTCTTTTTATTTATCTCTCTCTCAACTTTCGTATCTATCGCCCTATCCGTCTCTCTATATTGACCTACTCGCACTCTTTCGCCCGGTGAGTCGTAAAATTGCCGGCGTTATCTCCATCACTTTTATCGAGAACAGACGGGAAAGGTAAGATAAATAAATGCATTCTACCGATCGAACGGGTCGATCGTTGAAACTATTGTCACTCGACAAAGCGCACTCTCCGTTTTAAATAATTCGTCGATTATGCGATATTACATTTAGCAAATTTGCGTATTGAATAAAATCAAGGATTTGGTGGGGTATACGAGGAACTGTCAATGAATCGAAAAGGCAAAAGAAAAGCAAGTACTTCGCAGGATTACAATTGTTTCGCAGAGTATCTTCGACTTAGCTTTTCCTTCCACAAAGTCACCACGAATACTGAATCCTGCATATCTATTTGATCCTTCATAACAAATCTTCCAAGTTTCCAAATCCACCAACAACGCCCGTGTTAAGGGGGGAAATAGGGTTAGGACAGCGTTTTCTCAATGATTTTCATGAATTTTTTTATAGTATAAAAAATGAATATAATTTATTGAAACTTTGAGAATATTTTATACATACTAGGGGGGCTCTGCCCCCCTGCGCGCTTCGCGCGTCACCCCCCCCCCCCCCCTGCCCCGGGCACCACCGCCCCCGCTCGATCCCGTCACCCAGCCTACTCGATCCCGCTCGCTCTCCTCAACTCTTGTACACGACGGCGGCGGCGATATATTTATATAATATAGAGAGATATTTAAGTATATACTATACAATTTTTATACATATATTTAAGTATATACTATAAAATATTAGCGACCCCATATTGCAGGTCACAATCGGACTCAGCATTTTGCGTACATTCTGGAAGCCGCAATTTTCATCTGAAATCAAACGAGCTTGGAATTTACTTTTATTATATATCTTTCTTCTATATGAACCTAAATGCTATCGAAAAAATAAAAAATTGGATTTTTTACAGGGGTCAAAACAAGAAAGCATGATTTTTTGCCATTTTTTACAACTTTATTTGCAAAAAAAAAATTATTTTAAATAATAATAATATTCCGATTTTAGGTTCATATAGAGTTCAATACTATGAAAAAAGTAACTGCCAATTTTCAAAACGATTGGTTGAAAACTTTTCAAACTAACGTGTACGCAAGTTAAAAAAAAGTCGTTTTCAGAAAAACGCGTTTGAAAAAATAGTACCAAGTAAAACAAGCAATATGGGGTCGCTAATATTTTATAGTATATACTTAAATATATGTATAAAATATTCTCAAAGTTTCAATAGATTATATTCATTTTTTATACTATAAAAAAATTCATGAAAATTATTGAGAAAACGCTGTCCTAACCCTATTTCCACCCTTAATGGGTTATAACAATAGAACGAGTCGGAATTTTCATTCAAAATTTTGGGAACATATTTTTCAATAGTTTTACTAACAATTTATGAAATAAAAAAAAAATCGATTTTTTGAACCGTCTAACCCTATTTCCACTCTTAATGCCTTTTCAATCCCGAGTAGCTAACGATTTTTCACTCGACGATTCCTGGTGTTCAGTAAACTTTCCTTTACTCAATATCAAATTCACCAAAGTATTGAATAAAAGTAAGGCGTACTCGAAGAACTGTTCACGGTATGGGAAACTTATGAATTTGTCCAAGGTGAAAATCATTCTGCAGAGTGTGACCCAGACTGACGTCGTCTTTCGACGAAGACCCTGCAAATACTGAACCGGATCGATATTGCAATTACCTCTCGGGTCTACCTTTTCTCTTGCCCTCCGACTATCCGTCTTTTTTTGCCTATACACGCTCTATTATAGACATGAAAAGAAAAGAAGTAATTGGAGGGGACAATTGCAATGATTGTCGTGTAAAGCCTTGTAGAAAAATACCAACGAAGAACAGAGAATGGTTCGTCGGTGCCAACTTCAAAAGATAATAATTTTCAAGGGGTAATTTGTCGCGACATTCAACTTGCGAGAATTTTCGAGCGATAATCCTGCGGAGAAATGTACAAGTAGAGGAAAGAAAGAAATATAAATGATCATCAAAGCATTCTCATCAAAGCGAAAATACTCCGGTCATTCTCCCGTTGCTCTATCGATCGTCCCTTTTACTCGTTTTTGACATATTGCATTGTTGAGGATTCTGTTCGTCATTCCACCTCCGTATTTCTCGTCTATTATCGTATTCACAGACGGAATCATTCATCATGTACGGGGATCCGGCTACGCTCCCTCTCGCCCATGGAAAGTCATTTCAACACGAGGCTCTGTCGGCATCGGAACTCCTCGAGATTCTACGAATATATCGTTCTGTGTGTGCGTAAAGTGAAGTTGCACCAAAACGCATATTAGACAGTAACCATACACACAATCCACAGAACGGAATAACTCCAAGATACAGGCGATATGGAAAAGACGATGAACTTTCGCGGAGTGAACAAGTTTAACGTCATCGTCAATGCCCTATCGGGAAATTTTTTTCCTCTCACTGAGGAAAAAACGAATTTGGGCCTTGGTGGTACGATCTACATGATCTTTACATGGATCATTAAATTCATCTATCTAACGTTAACGACGATCGGTTTGCTGTTTTGTGTGCCAACATTGACGGCGGTGCAAAATGGCGGTGTGAATACAATCGTCAGTCTGGAAAGTTTAATTCTTTCGGTCTATCTGAATTCACGACGTGAACATTTGCGCAATTTGATTCGCAAGATAAACATAATTCTCGTGAAATCCAATGATATCGAACGTTGCATTCGCGATACCGTGGAACCGCAAATGAAACGCTTGAAGATCTATACAGTGGTGGCTGTCGGTTCGGTGATTATTTGGACGGGTTTGCCCGTCATCAAAGTTTTCGATAATGATCGATTCACGTACGATGATTACTCGGTACCGGCGTATATGCCTGGTGAACCATTCAACTTAAGAGTTTTTCTGTGCGGTTTATTGTTGGAAATTATTGCCGGTTCTTGCATAACTTTCAAAAAGACGGGCATAGACATATATGTATGTTCCTTTATCACAATTTTGACTGCAGAATATAAATACGTCCGCGAAATGATAACGGACGCTCTGTGCCGTGGTAACGGTGATAAAGACGAGTTTCTCGTTATAGTTTCATTGCGAAAATGTGTTCAACATCACTCGATCGTCATGGAGTATGCATGTTTTGTGAAATTTCTTACATATATCATGTGAGACAAAAATAACGTGCGAATGGAAACTTGCACATTACTTCCCTCATTTTTTTTTGTTTTTCCTCATCGTTTACGAAGCCTCGTTCATCGAGAAACGAGTTTTTCAAATTTCACTTCGTCATAGCAAAAAGCCTTGCGTATGTGGAAAAATCATGAGAAAACAAAGTGCAAGATTCGATTGACACCTTTTTTGCCTTTTTAGTTTCCAAAAGGAAGAAAAAGATTGACAAGATTCAGGTTTCTCGTGGAGAAAGAAATGTTACAATATTTTCCATAAATTGAAAAATATCATCGAATAAAAAGCCTCTTTCTGGATTCTCACCAATTTTAATATCAAACAACTTCATTCAGACTATCACTTTATTTGGGAATAAAGTTTAAGGTAGTAGTCTGGTAACTTAAGCCGATTTTCATGTCTTTTTTCAGGGCGTTTTTTTGTAGGAAAATAAAAATGAATCGTTTTGGATATTTAGGATGTTTTTATTTACATATTAAAGATACAAAAAAAAAAATGTTGAAAAAATTTAATAGTTTATTATTATTATTATTGATTGAAGTTGGCACCTCAAAAAAAAAAGCGCGTGGGTGGCCCCGGTGATTTTGACTCTTGATGTTATCTGAAATAAAAAATTCTTGATAATTCTTAATCTATAGACATGTCATTCTGGTCGGAACTACTGAAGTTAAATTTCATGGATAAATAACAAAATGGAAAAGGACGTTTTTTTCCAAAGTCCGCCATTTTGTTATTTATCCATGAAATTTAACTTCAGTAGTTCCGACCAGAATGACATGTCTATAGATTAAGAATTATCAAGATTTTTTGATTTCAGATAACATCAAGAGCCAAAATCACAGGGGCCACCCACGCGCTTTTTTTTCGAGGAGCCAACTTCGATCAATAATAATAATAATAATAAACTATTAAATTTTTTCAATACATTTTTTTTTTGTATCTTTAATATGTAAATAAAAACATCCTAAATATCCAAAACGATTCATTTTTATTTTCCTACAAAAAAACGCCCTCCAAAAAAGACATGAAAATCGGCTTAAGTTACCAGACTACTACCTTAAGTTTATTGGAGTTGAAACGTTTAAACAAATTTTTCTAAAAACTCCCAAAATCCAAACCTCTTCATTAATACTCATTATGTTCGCTACAGCAAATATTTTTTCGCAACAAAAAAATCTTTTCGTAGAACTGGTCAATTACTTACCGAATTATTGTCCGTCAATGTCGGCCTTACATATGTTAATTGCATATTGAGATTCTGCTTTTTGGGTTTTTCCTTCATCACAGTAAGTAGTACAAAACAGTAATGAGCATTTTTTTTTTAATCATTACGAAGTCAATTCAAAAAGTTGATCATTTTTACTGTTATCCTGGGCTTGATCGTAACAGATTGAAGGTGCTCACTTCGAAAAGTGCTTATACGTGACATACACGATTGGCTCCATGATACAAGTTTACATGCTTTGTTGCAGCGTTCAAGAATTACTGGAAGCGGTAAGATGCGCGTTATGCTCGACAAAAATCTTCTTTTCCTTCAAATACATTAAAATTACAATCAACATTTTCGTATTATGACTTCTTCTGAATTTATGGGCTTAGAGTACATCAATGACTGCCGACGCGTTTCACGAAGATTGGTACGGACGTGGAAATGAAGTCAAAAGTATGTTTCGCACTATCGGTGCTAGTTGCCAAATGGAGTGTCGAATCAGCGCTTTTCGAATCGTTGATTTAACCGTGCCAACATTTAGTTCGGTAATTAATTATAATATTTGCAACAGAAATATTGACGCCGCATTGAATTACGATAATATATTAAATAATTTTTTTTTAACTGAATCTAGATACTGAATCAAGCTTACTCGGCTTGCATACTACTATTAAGGCTGAAATGAAATTCCGAGAAGAAAATCATTTATGCATTTGGAGGATTTGTACGCAAAGAAGATTCTACACTGTATTGTAATTTTATAATAATGGTTGAACACATCACAGTTAAATGATACACAGATAAATACCGTTTACCTGTGAACGACGATTCCATTGAGAATTCGAACATTCTTATTAGGCCATCGTGACGAAACTTCCAAATTCCCGAATTCAATTCAATAAAGTATCGCGTTGAGTTAAAGCTCGGAGTGCACGAAGATCCGCGGATGAAATGGAAAAGCTGTGTTTTTGTCAAGCGTTCGAATCATTCGTCAGCGTGACTGTGACTGATAACGACCCCCCCGACAAAGTCACCAGGAAGACTGAATCGGATCGATTTTTCTAACTCCCTCTCGGTTCTATTTTCTCTTGCTCCCCGTCTATTCATTTTTTTCCACCCACTCCGTCATAAACATCAAAAGAAAATAATTCACGGGAAGATTTGCAACAGTTCTCGTGGATAGCCATTTAGAGAAATGACAAAGTGGCAAAGAATTCCTCGACAGCGTCTACTTCATAAGTAATAATAAAGATTGGTACGGACGTGGAAGTAAAGTCACAAATATATTTCACACTATTTCGCGTTATTTTTTATGTGGACTGTCGAATAAGCGTTTTTCGAGTCGTTGATTTAACCGTGCCAACATTTTATTCGGTAATTAATAGTGGTGTTTGTAACATAAATATTCTCAACGGCTTTAATTTCGAGAATTTTATCATATCATTTTTTATCTAGATACTAAATCGAGCTTACTCGGCTTTCATACTTTTATTAAAAATTCAATGAAGGGTCGAAAAAAAATTGCATCGATTTGGAGGATTTTTAGTAAAATACACAAGATATCACTCTCCGTTGTATTTTGCTCATAACAATTGCGGGCATCATAGTTAATTGATAAAGTCTAATGAAATACCATTTACTTGCGAACGATGATTCGATAAAAAAAAAATTCGCACATACGTAGTTGATCTTCGTAACGAAACTTACGACTTTCAAAATTCTATAAACTGACTAATAATATTACTTACTAATTACTAATCAGCCCCTGTTCACTCCCAGATGACGTTTTATCGAAGTTTTTGCTTTTTGTAAAAATATACAGTTCGCGAAAAAGTATTGAACGGATTTTGTCAATTCTTCACGTTGAAAATCATTTTGTAGAGCGACAGTATGTCATCACCTTCCGACGAATGCTGAGACACTGAAAGTAAATCGATGATTCGCGCAATACGGTCAAGCCACAAGAACCTTATTAATGTTTAAAGAATGTTGTTAGGCGAAGCATGTATGGCCGTCGTTGTAACTTTTTACGATTTATTGTATCGAATTTTACAAAATATTAATTTGACAAAATGGATGGCAGATGAGTGTAGAGAATCGCTTCGCTTATTATAGATTTACATCGCACAAATCAAATCAATTTTCTTGATCATCTATTACGTTATGATTCTCGATTTCATGTACCTTGTAATTCCTTTTCATCGTCTAATCTTTTCGCCGATTAATATACATAAATTTGACATTTCAGTTTATAGCACACAAAAATCATTCCGACCCACAGATTCTAAATACACTGATATAGTTGACAGTTTCGAATTCGAAGCGAATTCACGTCGTACACGTGCGAGAAACGTTCATTTAAATTCGTATAAGTATAGTTCAAGGTATTTTCGATTGATATAATATTAACAATAGAAAGATAATTACGCAACTGTTGGTTGGAGGAATGGCTTCAGCGATGGCTCTTTCTCTCTTTCTATGTGCTCCGGGGTGTCCGAAATACGTGATGACCGGTGATCCGAATATTCCACCGAATGGCCAGTTCGAACGGTACTAGATAGATAGGCAAAATGACTCTTCCTCTCGATCTTTGGCTCGTGCGTGAGCCCCAAGCCTTGGATAGTCAAGCGTGCTCGGGATCTCGATGATATTGATGAGTTGATAGGTCGGTGTCCCCGAAGCGAAAGAGAAAGAGTAGAATAAATTCGGAGAGAGCTGCCGTCTATCCTCTTTTCGCATACCCCACACTCTAGTCATTTCACTGCGTCACACATTATCGTTCTTCACTATGGCTGCTACGGCCAATTGCCAGCGCCAACATTAAAAATATACCCGACATCTTACATAGTCTTTATAGACGGATAATTTGTGAACAAATTATTGTCACAACCACATCAAAAGAATCGATACAGGAAGAGAAAAGGAAATACTTTCATGACAAATGCAAGCATTTTACATCGATACGACAAAATTATAAAAAATAAAAGATAATTATAGTTTGTATATGAAAAGGGAGATACGGGTCTTTGTCTGAAATTATGGTGTACATCAAAGGAGAAAAAAAGGTACTTTGATCTCCGTGCTTTTTTTCCGCTATCCTCTTTGCATAACAAATTCGTACGGCGCTCGAAGTCTCCATTCGCTTTCCGGTTATACACGGAATGATTAATCCTAAGGGATGCTCACGTTTTTCGAAATTAATGCCGACAATCGTCAGTGAAACTCGCAAGCTGAACCGATCAACCAAGAAAAAAAAAAAAAAACGAAACATTCACATCGGCTCAGTAAACAATGGACTTTCGTGGCATAAACAGGTTTAACGTTGTCGTAAATGCCCTATCGGGCAATTTTCTTCCCTCAAGCGAGGAAAATCACGTATAGGCCCCGCAGCTACTCTTTACGTTATTTTCATCTCGTTCAAATAGTCTTCGTATCGGCAGCAATGATCGAAGTTATTTTTTCACCTACAGTGTGTCAAAAAGGTATTCATACACCTTGTTTTTTTGCGATAACTTTATAGACATAAGCGATACGCAAAGAAAGCCAATTTTATTTAATAGTACATCAGGTACAGAGATAAACTGCAAATGGAGAATTTGTTCCCAGGAATAATAGAAGAATTATGCAAAAGAACGAAAATTTTTGGGACAAAAAAGTATTCGTACACTTACGATTGAGCTGCTAAACCTCGATATTCACTCACGGACGGTCTGACCACTGCGTACAATGTAAACAAGTCTTCGTTTACACAATGGTTTTGACCTATTCCATGCGGTAGTAGATCTTCAATTTCTGAACAGACACGATGGCAAAGAAAAGCGAAATATCAATATCCATGCGAGATAGAGTGATTTTTCTTCGGAAACGCGGTGAAAGTTATCGAAAAATTAGTAAAGAACTAAATCTAAGTTTCGCAACAGTGCAATATATAATAAAAAAATACGAAAGAACAAACAGCACAGAAAATAAGCCGCGAAGGGGCCGGGTCGAAGTTTCGGACCGTAAAAGCTACGACGGTGCAAAACTCCGAATTTTAATAGTACGAATTACACGGTTCATTCCGACGACAGTTTGAATAATCGAATGTAAATAACATCGAACGAGTATGAATCGATACCAAAAATGATACGAATTTAATATCGCCGAGTAAATATTTTTTCGAAAGATTACGCAGACGACAGAGCAATTTATGGAACGGTCGGTAGTACTAATTGAAAAATTCCGAATTGGTGATTTTTAGAGATCCGCAAAGTTCCGAAAATTATATTATCGAACAAGAAACTATCGGAAAGGTGCGAACGTAATAAAATTGAAGAAAAGAATTCTCGGGCATACGAATTTTTCGGACTCCGAAAATTACGGCGTCGACGATGCGGTATGCCGAAAATAAAAGTTCCGAAGGGGCAAAATTTCGAAAATTTCAAATTCGTGCGTTTAGGTGGCAGCACTACTGGTGTTATGTCCTGTGGATCTTTTTTCACGAGCGAGCGTCAGAGCCCACTAGTAGCGGCTACTTTTACTCTCTTTCGAAATTTTGCCCTGTCGAAATTTTGCCCCGTCGAATTAATACACTGTCGTCTGTTTACCCTTTTCGGGGCATACAAATTCTAATATATTTGGCTTCGAACTTCTTTTTTCTGAACCTTTTCAGATATAAAACTTGACCGTTCGGCAACTCGAGTTTCTAACACCACAATTTTTCGGAACTTTACGTTTTCTAATCGTTAAAATACGATTTTTTAAGTAGTAGGAATTTTGATTTTCGATACTTCTGCAGGTCGATCCCATAATTATTCCTGTCATTTAATCCTCGATGTATAACTATTCTTCGCAATGACATTTCTCTTTTAAAAAGGACGGATTTTAAAAATGTCGAAAAGTTTTAAGATCTCCCCACATAAATTCGGAGTTTTGAACCGTCGAAGCTTTTACGGTTCGAAACTTCGACCCCGCCCCGCCGCGAACCGGTCGACCGAGAATACTAACGGTACGAGAGCGTCGGAGTATTGTTACAGAGGCTACAAAAAAACCGTTCATAAGTGCTTGCAGTTTAGCGAATGATGTCGCGTCAACAACTATTCGAAACGTTTTGCATTCTGGCCAAATATACGGCAGAACTGCCCGCAAAAAACCATTAATTAATAATATAAATCGAGAAAAACGTTTAGGTTTCGCAAGAACCTACGTAAAAAAATCTATAGAATTTTGGAAACGTGTCGTATTCTCGGATGAATCGAAGTTTAACATCTTCGGGTCCGATGGAAAAAAATTTGTCTGGCGGAAACCAAATACCGAGCTCCAGCAGAAAAATTTAATACCGACTGTAAAGCACGGCGGAGGAAGCGTCATGGTTTGGGGCTGTATGGAATATTATGCCGTTGGCAATCTGGCTTTTAAAGATAGTACAATGATTGCCCAGAAGTATATCGACGTGTTGCGCAGCAATTTGAAAGCAAGTGGAGATAAAATGGGCCGGGATGGAAATTTCTACTTCCAACAAGATAACGACCCGAAACATACTGCCATGAAAACGAGGGAATGGTTACTCTATAATATCCGCAAACAATTGATTACACCACCACAATCTCCGGACATCAATGCTATTGAAAATTTATGGCACTTGGTGGATGTAGAAATTAGAAAAAGAAAAATAACAAACAAATCCGATCTCCAAAGAGTGCTTTTAGAAGAATGGACGAAAATAGCAAAAGAAACAATGCAAAAGCCAGTAGAATCCATGCCTAAGAGACTCGAGGCGATAATTGATGCAAAAAGGATGCACACCAAATATTAGTTATAATTAACAACTATGATGATGTAGGTTTTCACTATAATCGTAAGTGTATGAATACTTTTTTTGCCCGAAAATTTCCGTTTTTTTGGCAAAATTCTTCTATTATTCCTGGCAAAAAATTCTCCATTTGCAGTTTATCTCTACACCTGATGTACTATTAAATAAAATTGGCTTTCTTTCCGTATCGTTTATGTCTATAAAGTTATCGCAAAAAAACAAGGTGTATGAATACTTTTTTGACCCACTGTATATTGAAATGACTTCAGGACGGAGCTATTATGGTCGCACTCATCTTTGAAATGCTCGACGTGACCGTATACATGATTTGACAACGGAAATATTTGCGAAAATTGATCAGTAAGATCAACAGTATTCTCGTAGAGTCCGAACAATTGAGAATGTGGGTTGATCGTACCATTAACCCCCACAAGAAGCGATTGGAGATTTGCAGTGTTCTCGGTGCCTTTTCGGCGTTAATATGGACGACAATTTCACTAGTAAAAACTTTTGTAACAAAAAGTTTTACTTACGGCGATTTCACGATAACGGTATATTTAACTGAGGCACCGTTCGGTGTAAACATCTTCGTCACTGGTATATTCACACACACACGATAGGGAGTATATATATTCTCTTGAAAAAAAAGCCATTGGCGTCTAAGTTATGTTACTTCGTGACGATATTAACCGCCGAGTATAAATACGTTGGGGCACAACTGACCGAAGCATTGCGCCATGAAAACGATGAAAAACATGAGATTTCGGTAATCCAGAATTTACGAACATGTTTTCAAAATCACAGCTTCGTCATAAAGTATGTATATTCCGTTTAGTTGTTCGTATTGCAAGGAATTTAAATTGAGACCTTGACCACTTCCTTCTCAGAACAATCAGAGTCACAAAGTGCCCTCGAATGAACGAGCGACTTTTTTAATTGCTGGCCCATGAATTGAGTGCAGAGTCGATTATACATCAACTTCATTGAAATTCCTTTCACAACTGGCCAAATGCTCTCCGAACTACCGGCGATCACTATCATTGTTATCTACATCAGTTGTAAATTCTGTTTTGCAGCCTTCACCCGTATAACAGTAAGAGGAAATAAAGTATTTGTCATTTGTATGCCGTGAAAACGATACTTATATTTATATGTCAATTTCCTGGACGCATATGATTATTTTTCAAATCCCACAGAAAGAATTTTAATTTTAATGGAATAAAATTTAATTGGCTGATTTGCGAAATATTTATTTTCAGCTGTAATAAATTTCGTTTAATTCAATTAAATCTGATCCAGATTTGAGTGAAAATTATTTTCATCAAATAAATCTCGTTTCGACTACAATTTCGTTACAGATTTTATCAATTTAATGAAGAGGGGCTTTCACCCTTGAGAAAACTTTATTCTCACGAAAACAAAGGTTCTTCTAGTATGAGCAAAAATAATAATGGCCATATTTTCGGTCACCAAGGGTGGAATACACCCGTAATTGATTCACCGCCGTTGTAATTTACTTAATTATACACTAATTACAGACCGATGTTCAATTCCAAAGATTATGTTTCTCGATTTAGACCACTGGCAGTTTCGCACAAGTGCATATGTTTTACTCATGCGTTCAAGACTTGCTGGAAGCGGTAATATCGACAGGATGCTATATACATATTTGTTTAAAGTAGTTTAAAAAACATGATATTTCTATTTACGTTCCCTCGGAATATCTCAAATACACAGCACCTTGATAACTGACGACGGATTTTACGAAAACTGGTACGGACGAGGACCGAGAGTTAAGAATATTTTCCGTACTATCCGATTGGGTAACGAGATAGAGTGTCGACTTACAGCTTTTCGGGTCGTTGATCTGTCAGTTCCAACATTCGTTTCGGTAAATAATTTAGAATTATTGACAAACTAAGGATTTTACGATTATTATGCAACGCTTTTCATACGTTTCTTTTTTTAATCCAGATTCTGAGACAATCTTATTCCGTTTGACAGCTTGTACTAAGAATCGAATGAATCGTATATCGGTGTCCAGTGTAGATAAAAAACTATAAAACATATAAGACTAACATTTTATTATTTGTCATGATGTTTATTAGGGCACCCATTTGTAGTTTCATAATAATTGATAGCTCAGTGAATGCAGACTTAGTTACAGATTTTTATGAGAAAAACGGCCACCCTTAATTTTTCTCACCCTTCCATAACGTATTCGTACCCGTTCATCCATAATTTATGTAATGTACGCAAAAATGAGTGTAAAATATTATCGATCACTTTGACAGACAGTAATGGAGGCAGTTCTTCTGAGTTTCTGATTGTAATACAACTGAAGCTCAGTAAAATGTAGCTACCTGTAATCAGCGAGATTTGTCGTGGTTGGCACAGCAGTGCATTAGGATAGAGTGGATACGGACAACACTCTGGAATGGAACAAAAATGGGAACAAAGGGAAGACGTAATAACCTGAAAAGGTATACGATGAGGACACGAATAATCAAAATGAAACATTATAAATTCCTTTGTATAGATGCGAACAACCTTCCTAGGAAAATGCCGGATATTCAGGTACAAAAATAGTCTAGTATCATAGAAAAATATATACATACGATTGGTTCCAGCGGACAGCCAAGAAACTTTTCATGTCCCAGTGTAACACCGCTTCTTTTCAGTCGGCGAAACTATAAATGTACAGTGATAGACATATGCTTGTTCTTCACCATAATAATCATTCTGCAGCACGATTGTTAGCAGGTCTTCACCTTCCGACGGACGCTGAGATACTGCCTGAAAATCGATGACCCTACTTTTCCGCCCGATACTCGCCCTTCTTTTTATTTCTCCCTCGTGCAATACGGTCAAGCTGAGCGTTCTTCATTCATGATTAACAACACACAAAGCATGTACTGCAGTATTCAACAAAGGAGGATAATTTCCGAACAAATTGCTGTCGCGACGACATCAAAAGACCCGATGCAGGAAGACGAAAGACGTACTATCGACGACAAATTATCATCATTTTACATCGATCCGGCAAACAAAATGTGGACGAAACGATAATTATAGTGTATATCAAAAAAGGAAAGAAGACTCTTTGATCTCCACGCTTTTTTCACCGTCCTCTCTGCATACCAAATTCGTACGCGGTGCCTGATGTCTGCAATCGTTTTCCCCTTACACACGGAATTATAAATCATAAGGGGGATGTTTGTCGGTCGACGTTTCTCGAAATTAATTCCGACAGTCGTCAGCGAACCTTGCAGCCGAACAGATCGACTGAGAAAAACAAATATATATAACCTAATATTCACATCGATTCGATCAACAATGGACTTTCGCGGGATGAACAGGTTTAACGTTGTCGTAAACGCCCTATCGGGCAATTTTCTTCCTCTGAGCGAGAAAAAAACGAGTATAGGCTTCGTCCCTTCTCTATACGTTATTTTCACCTGGCTCGTTGAAGCAACTTTCATACTGACAGGAATTATCGGATTGGTATTTTTTTCACCGACATTGACGGCGCTGCAGGAAGGTGGTATTACCACTGCTGTTTTTATGGAAATGCTCGCCGTCACCAGTTACATGAGTTCACAACGCGATTTTTTGCGAAATTTGATCGCTAAGATCAACGGCATTCTCGTAGAATCGGGTAATTTGAGAACGTGCGTTAGCAATACCACAAAACCTCACAAAATGCGATTGAAAATTTGGACGATTTGGGGCGTCACTTCAGTTATCTTATGGACGTTAATACCACTTGTAAAAGTTTTTGATACCAAAAGTTTCACTCATGGCGATTATACGATGCCGGCGTATTTCGCCGAGGCACCGTACGACATAAAAATTTTTCTTGCCGGTATACTCGTACAAATGATGGGCGTTACTTACCTTTTTTTAAAAAAAACTGCCGTAGACGTCTATGTCAGTTACTTCGTAACGGTATTGACAGCCGAGTATATATACGTTGGGGAACAATTGACCGAAGTATTGCGCCAGGAAAACGAAGAAAAAAACGAACTTCTTGTTATCGAGGATTTGCGAAAATGTGTGCAACAGCATATCATCGTCATGGAGTATGTATAATTTGTTAGATTTTTCATATTAAAACGAAAATAATTTCAGCCTTACATATTGTTTCTTCGTCATTTTCAAAGAGTCACAAAGTGCCCACTATGAGCAAGTGCTCGTGTTCGTAAAAGTACGAGCTTTCTCAATTTTGGCTTCCTCGTAGACAAAACCTTTGCTATAAATCTTCGAAGATTATGAAGTAACAATGTACTAGCTTCAACATGAATCTTGTTTCTTTCACCTGTCCGATTATATAATCTGAAAGTTCTTTAAATTTCATGGTTATTAATTTTATATGCATTGGTTTGGGTATTCAAAAAATTTGCTCGAATTTTATAAACTTTTTGTAGAACTGCCCAACTGCTCTCCAAACTACTGTCTGTTAATGTCAGTGCTATCTATCTCAGTTGTATATTGAGATTCTGTTTTCTAACCTTCAATATTATCACAGTGAGTCGAAGAAAATTGTTTATTTATTTTAGTTACTGAAACCGATGTACAGTGGGCCAAAAAAGTATTCGTACACCGTGGTTTTTTTGCGAAAACTTTATAGACATAAGCGATACGCAAAGAAAGCCAATTTTATTTAATAGTACATCAGGTGCAGAGATAAACTGAAAAAGGAGAATTTTTTCCCAGGAATAATAGAAGAATTATGCCAAAAAAAACGAAAATTTTCGGGCAAAAAAAGTATTCATACACTTACGATTATAGTGAAAACCTACATCATCATAGTTGTTAATTATAACTAATATTTGGTGTGCATCCCTTTTGCTTCAATTATCGCCTCGAGTCTCTTAGGCATGGATTCTACTAGCTTTTGCGTTGTTTCTTTTACTATTTTCGTCCATTCTTCTAAAAGCACTCTTTGGAGATCGGATTTGTTTGTTATTTTTCTTTTTCTAATTTCTACATCCACCAAGTGCCATAAATTTTCAATAGGATTGATGTCCGGAGATTGTGGTTGTGTAATCAATTGTTTACGGACATTATAGAGTAACCATTCCCTTATCATGGCAGTATGTTTCGGGTCGTTATCTTGTTGGAAGTAGAAATTTCCGTTCAGGCCCATTTTATTTACACATGCTTTCAAATTGCTGCGCAACACGTCGATATACTTCTGGGCATTCATTGTACCCTCTATAAAAGCCAGATTACCAACGCCATAATATCCCATACATCCCCAAACCATGACGCTTCCTCCGCTGTGCTTTACAGTCGGTATTAAATTTTTATGCCGGAGCTCGGTATTTGGTTTCCGCCAGACGAATTTTTTTCGATCGGACCCGAAGATGTTAAAATTCGATTCATCCAAGAATACGACACGTTTCCAAAATTCTATAGATTTTTTTACGTAGGTTTTTGCGAAACCTAAACGTTTTTCTCGATTTATATTATTAATTAATGGTTTTTTGCGGGCAGTTCTGTAGTATATTTGGCCAGAATGCAAAACGTTTCGAATAGTCTGGGGACACACGCTCTTCCCCGATGTTGACGCGACATCATTCGCTAAACTGCGAGCACTTGTGAACGATTTTTTTGTAGCCTCTGTAACAATACTCCGACGCTCTCGTACCGTTAGTATTCTCGGTCGACCGGTTCGTGGCTTATTTTCTGTGCTGTTTGTTCTTTCGTATTTTTTTAATTATATATTGCACTGTTGCGAAACTTAGATTTGGTTCTTTACTAATTTTTCGATAATTTTCACCGCGTTTCCGAAGATAAATCATTGTATCTCGCATGGATATTGATATTTCGCTTTTCTTTGCCATCATGTCTGTTCAGAGCTTGAAGATTTACTACCGCATGGAATAGGTCAAAACCATTGTGTGAACGAAGACTTGTTTACATTGTACTCAGAGGTCAGACCGTCCGTGCGTGAATATCGAGGTTTACCAGCTCAATCGTAAGTGTACGAATACTTTTTTGGCCCGAAAATTTTCGTTTTTTTGCATAATTCTTCTATTATTCCTGAGAAAAAATTCTCCATTTGCAGTTTATCTCTGTACCTGATGTACTAGAAAAATAAAATTGGCTTTCTTTGCGTGTCGCTTATGTCCATAAAGTTATCGCAAAAAAACAAGGTGTATGAATACTTTTTTGACCCACTGTATATTTACATTTTAACCGGTAATTTCGTGGACGCAAATATCTTTATTTTTCGAATCACACCGAGTGAGCGGGTTTCTATTTCAATTCGATAAAATTACCATAAGTTGATCTTGTCGCGAATTGCTCAATCGTAACTCAATTAAACGAAGTTTAATTCAACAAAATTTTGTCTCGATTTGAATACAAATTATTTTAATCAATTAAATCTTGTTTCGACAACAACTATGCTATAGATTTTTTTCAGTTTAGTGAAGAGAGTATCATTCATAAAACGAAAACGAAGGAGAGATTTCCGATCATCAAGGATTGGATACTTCCTTAATTGATGAACACTAATGCCGATTTTACTTATTACAGCTCGACGATTATTTCGAAAGATTAGTGTTCGTGGTTTATTCTATTGGCAGTTTCGGACAAGTGTACATGCTTTGCGCCTGTGTCCAAGAGTTGCTCGAAGCGGTAATGTCGATGCAGTGCTATACAAATGATAATCAATTTAAAAAGTTTTGTAAAAACATTTCGGCTTACGTCGACTCCGAAATTTTTCAAACGCAGAGCACGTCCATAACCGATAACGCATTTTACGAGAACTGGTACGCACGGGGACACAGGATTAAGAATATTTTCCGTACCATCGGATTGGGCGACGAGATAGAGTGTCGAGTTTCAGCCTTTGGAATCATTGATCTGACCGTGCCAACATTTCTTTCGGTAAATAATTCTACAATTAGTGTCAGCACCACTCTTAACATTATGAGTAATATGAGATGTTTTCGTACTTTTTTTTCAACCAGATTGTCAATAAAGCTTACTCCGTTTGTCTGCTAGTACTGAGGATCTGATGAATCTTGTATCGGTTGCATACTAGACAAAACACTATATAGCATGTGTGTAATATTCTATAATGTGCCATGATGTGAAAAATCTTCCTTGGAATATTCCACATATTTCGGTACAATGATAATATAGTATCATACAAAAGCGTGTACTTACGTTTGGTTCTAAAGAACTTCATGTCCAATAATAATGAATGTCAAAGGTACTCTGAAAAGTCACACTGACAGACATTCGCTCGTTCTTCGCACGATAAAAATCGTAAAGAACTATTTAAACGACGAATACTGATAATGCCGTTTACCTGTAAACGATGATTCAATTAAAGATTGGAAAATGTGTATTCGTCCCGGTCATTACCACCAGATAACGCTTTTCCCGCGGTTTTTTTCACCTTAGAGGTATACATTTCAGAGGAAACTGTTGAATAAACTTGGGCGCAGGTATACATTTCAGAGGAAACTGTTGAATAAACTTGGGGAATAAACTTGGGTGCACTTTAAAAATCATTCGGTAGAGCGCGACAGCATGTCATCACTCTCCGACGAACGCTGAGGTACTGAAGGAAAAATCGATGATTCTACGTTCCCGCGTGCCGCCAGATACTCATCCTTCTTTTTCCCCCACACGCAATACGGTCAGACTGCACGCTCCTCATTAATGTTTAAAAGGTTGCGCGGAGCATTTCCAACTTTCAAAGGAAAACAATTTCTCAACAAATTGCTGTCGCAATGACAGCAAAAGACACGGTACGGCAAGAGAAAAAGACGTATTTTTATGACAAATCGCAAGAATTTTCCATCGATCCGATAAAAGTCATGCGAAAGAGTCGATAATTATAGTGCATATATCAAAAGGTAGAAACGGGTCTTTTTGCCTATAATTATAGTATACATGAAATGAGGAAAAACAGGCTCTTTTGATCTCTATGCTTTTTTCCCCCATCCTCTTTGTATATGAAATTTATACGACGTCTGATATCTGCTTTTGCTTCCCCCTTACACAGGGAATGATTAATCATAAAGAACGTTTGCCGTTCGATCTTTCTCAACATTTATTCGGATAGTTAACAGCGAGACTTGCAGCCGAACAGATCGTATGCGAAAAAAAATATACCGCATTGTTTACATAGAGTTAGTCAACAATGGACTTTTCTGGTTTGAACAGGTTTAACGTTGTCGTAAATGCGCTATCGGGCAACTTTCTTCCCTTGAATGAGAAAAAAATGAGTATAGGCTCTGTCGCTACACTCTACGTTATTTTCACCTGGTTAATCGAAATAGCGTACATACTGACAGCAACGATAGGATTGGTATTTTTTTCACCGATATTAAAGTCCATTCAAGACGGTGGTATTACCTTGGCAGTTGCCACTGAATTGCTTGCCCTGACAGTTCACATGAATTCGCAGCGCAAATATCTCCGCAATTTGGTCAGTAAAATCAATGGTATTCTCGTGAGATCAGGGGAATTGAGAAAATGCATTCGCACTGCCACGAAACCTCACATGGGGCGAATGAAGATATGCATTATCATGGGTGTCAGTTCGATAACTATGTGGACAGCAGTGCCAATTGTGAAGGTTTTTTATAGCAAAAGTTTCACTTACGACGATTTCGCGGTACCGGCGTATTTGGTCGAGGCACCGTTCGATGTAAAAATTTTCGTCGTCGGTATAATCATACAAACGATGGCGTGTTCTTATCTTTTCTTGAAAAAAACTGCTATAGACGTCTACGTAAGTTACTTCGTGACGATATTGACGGGCGAGTATCAGTACGTTGGCCAACAACTCACCGAAACATTGCGCCAGGAACACGATGAACAAAACGAGATTTCGGTTATCGAAGATTTACGAAAATGCGTGCAACATCACAGCACCGTTATAGAGTATGTATATTTTGTTAAATTTGTGTTATTTCAACGAAAATCAATTGAAATCTGCACAGTGCTGTCTCAATGCACAGTCACGGTTGTGCATGATACGGTTCGAACGTATTCGAGCGCAGCTCTCTCTTTGTAACTGCGCCAGATATATTTAATTTCAATAAAATAAATCCATATTTTTCGTTGTATTTGCGAGTGCATAGAAACCAATTCTCTATACATAATATTTTATTTTAATCCGTTTTGTAGAACTGGCCAAATGCTCTGCAAGCTACTGTCCGTCAATATCTGTGTTATCTACATGTGTTGCGTATTGAGATTCTGCTTTCTAGCGTTCAATCTTATCACGGTGAGTCGAAGGAAATCATCTATCACTTTGATCCATTAATATTGATAAATTTGCATTTACCGAAAAAAAAATGTATTTGCATGAACGAAGTTGTTTCGTTGATGCATATACATTTTTTCCGAATCGCACCGAGACAGATTTTGTATTTTCATTGAATAAAATTCAGTGAACGAGTTTTGGAATTGGTTTATTTGCAACTTTTAAATATTTCGTTTAAATCAACTAAATTTTGAGTCGACTAAAATACAAATTATTCGTATCAAATCTCATTCGGACTGCCAATTTCGTAAAAGATTTGTAGACTTTAGTGAAGTCAGTGTCGCCCTTTCTCCATGAGGAAACAAAAATAAATAACAGATTTTCGCTCATCAATCAAGAAATACTCCCTTAATTGATTCATTGCCGCAGCGATTCGCTTGATTGTTTTCGTTATTATTGCAGATTGATGATCCTTTTATGAAATGTTTGTACGTGATCTACGCTGCTGGCAGTTTCGTACAAGTTTTCATGCTTTGCTCGTGCGTTCAAGAATTGCTCGAAGCGGTAAAGTTCACTCAGTGCCGCATGTACTTTCATCGCACATATTTAATACACGGTTAAAGTAAGAAATGTCATTTTGACTGACGTTAATATGAAATTAACCGAATACAGAGCACGTCGATAACGGACAACGCGTTTTATGAAAACTGGTACGGACGAGGGCCGAGAGTTAAGAATATCTTCCGTACTATCGGATTAGGTAACGAGATAGAGTGTCGACTTACAGCTTTTCGAGTGATTGATCTGACCGTGCCAACATTCGTGTCGGTAAATAATTCTAATGTTCGTGGAAGTAGAATTATTTTAACGTCCGGTTTTAACGTCTGATGTAACATTTTTTTAAATCCAGATGCTCAACCAAGCCTACTCCGTTTGCCTCCTTATGCTGAGGGTAAGATGAATCGTGTGCCAGTTGTCAACGTGGGCGAAATACTATAATAATATGTGTGTAACAGTTTTTTATTCGTCTTGATATTATTAAAACCCTCCATTAAACCCTCTCTACGAGGTCTGTTCAAAAAGTATCGTAAATTTTGAGTTTCCGCGGGCTACGTATATTCGATGTTCGATTTTTTTGTGCCTTTAGGTTGGTACTCATGTCCCACACTTATGCTGAAAAAATCGGCCATTTCGAATGTTTAGTTAATTGCTGACAGCTGTTTTTGTTAGACGTGTTTTGGCTTGTCTCCGATTTTTGCCTACTCCAAAAAGCAGCTTCCATTGCGATGATTCAGCTTTGGTTTCCACGTCATAACCATAAACCGATGATTCGTCACCAGTTATGACCCTCTGGAGCAAATTTGGGTCGTGGCGGACCGAGTCCAACAGCTCTTTAGCAATGTTAACGCGACACTGTTTTTGTTCGAAATCGAGCAATTTTGGCACGAATTTCGCGGCGACCCGTCTCATGCCCAAATCATTGGTAAAAATCGAATAGAACGAGCCAATCGATATGTTTATTTCCTCAGCAACTTCTCTAACGGTGATTCGACGATTGGCCAATATTATTTTCGTCACTTCATCAATGTTTTCGTCTGTTGTTGATGTGCTCGGGCGTCCGGAACGCATTTCATTGTTCGCATCTTCTCGGCCCTCTGAGAACATTTTGTATCGCCGATAAACGTTGCTTTGGTCCAAGGTAGCTTCACCATATGCCACAGTCAACATTCGGAATGCGTCCGCGCACTTAATTTTGTTTTTCACACAAAATTTGATACAGATTCTTTGATCCATTTTTCGGAATAGGCAAAAATCGAAGACAAGCCAAAACACGTCTAACCAAAACAACTGTCAACAATTAACTAAACATTCAAAATGGTCGATTTTTTCAGCATAAGTGAGGGACATGAGTACCAACCTAACGCCACAAAAAATCGAAAATCGAATATACGTAGCCCACGGAAATTAAAAATTCGCGATACTTTTTGAACAGACCTCGTATATCACACTGGTATAAATATGCAGCAGTGACTTTTCGAAGTAGACTTACTGCCCAGAATTGATTGAGATCCATATATGTCGACTAACAAGAAGAAGTTTAGAAATTCTCTTACGAAATATCGAACTAGTCGTATGGACCAGTTTGACATGCGGATGGCCCTGATTGAAGACATAGATAGGAGTGTTAATACATGTGCCTCATACGTTTATCATAAATTCGGTGAACGCAGATTTAATTACGATGTGGGTGTGAGTAAAACTCACATGGGCATGAAAAACGGCGATTTATTATATTGAAATACATTGTATTCAACGAAAGATAAAATTTTTTTCATTATAATAAATAAATTGTCCTCAGTGCGGGGAGTAAAAGTGATCAATATTGATATGGGTCATTCATGATCCTAGCCAGACCAGGCAGATTCTTATACCACTGTATTGGTTTCGCCAAATAACAATAACATTTTCAAAGGAATTGTTAAGTACTTAATTTATTTGAAAATATTGACTATAAGTGTTGGTTTCGTGTCGATTGGTCGTGCCGTTTTGGAGAAAATAGCGATGATATTTTCGGAGCGGTCGTAAGGTGTGATACATCGCCTGAAAGAGCGGACGTCTATGTAGGCCTGAAAGGAAAATAAATTTTGAATCACTTACCGTCAAGATATAACCCAAGGATTCTATGGAGAATATTTTTAGAAAAATAAACTTTAACAACCATGGTGAGAGTCAATATAACATGATACTTTGACGACAGATTGCAACATTTTTCGAGCGATCCGACAAAAAAATACGGAAAAAAGGATATAATTACAGTTCCTATCGAAAGGAATAAAAAACATTCGTTTCTTGCTGTTTTTTGTTTCTAGTGAAGGGAAGGGTCGAAAAAATCCTGAAAGGGAAAAATATCACCAACCTGAAAGGGCTATCACGTTGGAATACCGCAAATTAAAAAAAAAACATCCTTCCTTGAAAAAGGTGGCAGATTTAAGTACCATAAATAATTCATATAATACCATAGAAAAATTTGTACATACGATTGGTTCTAAACACTCACGTTACTTCATGTCCGACTAAAACAGTTTATCTTTCCAGTCATTCGTTAAAAAAGGCAAATATTGCAGAACAACATCGCGAAGTTACACTGATAAACATTTGAGCGTGCGTTCTTCACAGGAAAAAAAAGCTCATCCCGCAGCACGGTTGATAACAAGTGTTCACCTTCCGACGATCGCGTACATACTGAATAAAAATCAATGATTCCCCTACCATCTGCCTATCGACTTTTAGTTCCTCCCTTTCCATTCGTCTTTTTTCTTTTACGTACGAGGGTCAATTCGTACGCTTGCTCATTAACATTTACAGCTTTGAATAGCGTATAGCATCGTAAACTTCAAAGGGAAATGCTCTCGGGACGATTTAATTCTTCGATATTTTCCAAAGGCCCGGACATGGCATATACCAATAGTGGAAAATGTAAGTAGCGAGAGTCGATACGAAACGTTCCTTTGAAGACTAACTGCAATAATTTCCAAACGATCCAGAAGAAAACTGCGGACGATAATGATATAATTATATGCCCTAATCAAAGCGGAAAAGATGAGTCGCTATTTTGGCCCCGTTTATTTTTTTTCCCCTCTTTGCATATTTAATTCCTACATTTACCGGTCGTTGCCTTCGTGGTATCGACAAATAGAATGACTAATCATAAGGCATCGTTCAATCTCTCTCGAAATTCATTCCGACAGTGATCACCCAGACGTGAAGCCGAACAGATCACTCCGGAAATTGTCCTAACACATGCAAATCCAACTGAATGAGTTACATTCAAGTTTTTGCATCCACAAATTCGAGCTGAAAATTATTCCAATTTGCACATTCGACGATGGACTTTCGTAGCGCAAATAAGTTTAATGACGTCATTAATGGTCTGTCGGGAAATTTTTTTCCAGTTATCGAAGAGAAAAAAAGTGTCAATTTGAGTGCAACGTCCTACGTGATTTTTATCTGGCTCCTTGAATTCGTATACGCAACTACGTCGGCGATCGGTTTGATAAATTACACGACACCGGTCAATGCTATTAGGGAAGGGTCCACTATGTGTATAGTCATGGTGGAATTGATGAGTCTTTCCATTTATATTAATTCACGTGATGGACATGTGCGGAATTTAATCCGAAAGTTGAACGGAATACTCATTGACTCCGCTGATTTAAAGAGATGCGTTTACGATGTCGTTGAAAGACGGCAAAGATACTTAAAGGTGTACTCAATTGTGGCTGTCATATGTGGGTTCATGTGGACGCTGACACCGATTATGAAAATTTTCAATAACGATCGATTTACTTACGTTGATTACACGGTGACGGCCTATCTACCCGGTGAACCGTTTTCCGTAAAAGTTTTCATCTGCGGTGTACTTCTACAAGTTGTTGCCGTCTCTTTTGTTGTTGTCAAAAAAATTAGCTTAGATGTATACATGACTTACTTCGTGACCCTATTGACAGCTGAATATAAATACGTTCGTGAACAGATAGCCGTGGCTCTTCATCGAGAACATGGCAGTGAAAGAGACGAGAACTCGGTGATTGTTGCTCTTAAAAAATGTGTACATCATCATTGCATCGTCATTGAGTATGCATACTTCAATAAGATTCTCATCACAAGGAAAATGCACACGATTTGAGCGCAATCTATTTCGTTCCGACAAATATCATTTCGTTTCACTGCATTTTGTCTAAAGTAGTATCTAGTCGGTCAATAGCTGAGTGAAAGATAGACAAATTGTTGATTCATCGGAACAAAAGAAATTCGAACAAATTGTTGATCCAAATCATTGGAATATTAAGATATTTCGATGGGGCCGGGTCGAAGTCTCCAACCGTAAAAGCTTCGACGGTGCAAAACTCCGAATTTTAATTGAAATAAATAATTGAAATAGTACGAATTACATGGTTCATTCCGACGACAGTTTGAATAATCGACTGTAAATAACATCGAACGGGTATGAATCGATACCAAAAATGATACGAATTTAATATCGCCGAGTAAATATTTTTTCGAAATATTACGCAGACGACAGAGCAATTTATCGAACAGTCAGTAGTATTACTTGAAAAATTCCGAATTGGTGATTTTTAGAGATCCGCAAAGTTCCGAAAATGATATTATCGAACAAGAAACTATCGGAATGGTGCGAACGTAGTAATATTGAAGAAAAGAATTCTCGGGTATACGAATTTTTCGGACTCCGAAAATTACGGCGTCGACGATGCGGTATTCCGAAAATAAAAGTTCCGAAGGGGCAGAATTCCGAAAATTTGCAATTAGTGCGTTTAAATGGCAGCACCACTGGTGTTATGTCCCTATGGACCTTTTTCACGAGCGAGCGTCAGAGCCCACTAGTAGCGCTAGTTTTACTCACTTTCGAAATTTTGCCCTGTCGGAATTTTGCCCCGTCGAATTAATACACTGTCGTCTGTTTACCCTTTTCGGGACATACAAGTTCGAATATATTTGACTTCGAACTTTTTTTTTCTGAACCTTTTCAGGTATAAAACTTGACCGTTCGGCAACTCGAGTTTCTAGCACCACAATTTTTCGGAACTTTACGTTCTCTAATTATTAAAATACGATTTTTTAAGTATTTTTGATTTTCGATACTTTTGCAGATCGGTCCCATAATTATCCTTGTCATTTAATCCTCGACGTATAACTATTCTTCGCAATGACATTTCTGTTTTAAAAAGGACGGATTTTAAAAATTTCGAAAAGTTTTAAGATCGTCCAACATAAATTCGGAGTTTTGAACCGTCGAAGCTATTACGGTTCGAAACTTCGACGCCGCCCCATTTCGGTTTGTCAGAGAAGAAAAAATGACGGTCTCGCCATCCGGATAGTTCAATGTTGCATCAAATATCTTCGGGCCCAGTAGTATATGGTCTCTGTAATCAAAGGAGCCGGATAAATAAATGTGTGTTATTCCGTGGGAAAAATGTATGGCGGGTCTCATGACAAACTAATAATCGATTTGACTTCCTCGAATTTATTTTAGCACCGGTTTATCACGTGGTTGTCAGGATTATATATCTATTCGAGTCCATATATCGTCGCAGCCTTATCTCCCGCCAGATCGGCCTCAATCAATTCCGTTTACAGTCAATAATTTGTACTTGAATCAAATTAATTTTTCTCATATTATAATTATATTTCAAACTTTTTCACAGAAGCGGCCAAATGCTTAACGACCTAATGGCCGTTTACGTCGGCGCGACATATTTCATTTCGATATTGAAATTTTGTTGTTTAGCCTTCACCATTATTTCAGTAAGCCGAGGGAAATAATCACATTTTTTTCAACAGTAATCTCTTCTTTAACACTTTGTCTTGCAGTACAGTGATGATGCCAATACAAGGATGGTGTTCGTCTCGTACGTTTCTGGTATCTTAATACAACTTTACCTTGTCTGTTCGTGCGTTCAAGATTTACTCGATGCGGTAATATTTGTGACCTACGGTAATGAAGTATATGCAAAATAAACAAATATATGTATTACATAGAAATATTAAATATATCGGAAGATATATCGTAAGTATACTCAAGATTTATATTCAATATATGAATCGACGAGAAGACAGATATACGATGTCTGCATATATTTTTATTCCACGTTGAATCAATCGAATGTAAAAAATATTAACATTATAAATCTAAGTTATGATATTCACGTTTCTGAGGTACAGAGCACGTCGGTAACCGACGATGCGTTTCATGAAGATTGGTACGGCTACAGTAATGCCGTCAAGAAGATTTTCTCAACGATCGAACTGAGCAACCATTTGGAGTGTCGACTATCCGCCTATGGAGTCGTTGATATGATTACACCGACATTCGCTTCGGTGAATAATCTTACAATTTATACGAATAAAGTGCACAGAACATTGAGAATTAATCTAATCGAGTATGTTATTTAACATTTTTTTTTAAATCTAGATACTGAATAAAGCTTATTCCGTTTGCCTACTTCTACAGAGGGTCCAATAAATCGTCAATCGACTTGTAGTATATTAGATATAATAAATTAGAGATATGTGCGCATTAATTTGCAAGATTTTATTGCTAAAATGAGCATCTTCTCACACCTAATAATTGCTAATTCAGTGAATACAGATTCAGTTCTACAGAGTGTGACAAGGGTAAAATGGTAAATTAGTGAGAGTTCGCAAAAAAAATAGGCGTATTTAATTTCAATCGATACTATTTCGATCAACCTAAATTTGTCTAGAATGTAGAAAAAAAAATCTTGCTTAGAACACAACGATTCGCTATCAATGTTGTTCGATGTTTATGTATAGGGAAGATAAATGTAAACGCCGACCTACCTGAACGATGATCTTACAGGTCCCAGACGGCTTAACCAAATTAATACTCAAGTACGTAGTTTCACATGACATTTTGCAACCAAAGGCAAAAATATTTTCTAATCCCTATAGCTCCAACGATCTCCGTATATTTTACTACCGATGAATCTTGTGGTAAGTAAAAATAGCACAGTAACACAGAAAATTTACTTATAGACATATTTGCAGGTTCATCGTGGTAATAACGGTTCTGCCGATGGAAGTGTTCACCTTCCGACGATCGCTCAGATACTGAATAAAAATCGATGATTCCCACTACCATCGGCCTACTCCACCCTCTAGGCGGTCATTTTCTCCCTCTTCGGTCAGCAGTTCTTTTTGTTCACGAGGATCAAGTCGCACGCTCCTCATTAACAGTTCATACCCTCGAAGAGCGTCTATCATCGTAGCTTTCAAAGGAGAATAATTTCAGGAGAAAAAAAATTCGCTCCAACGTTCAAAGACCCGATGAAAAATGATACTTTAACAAAAACTGCGACACATGTCGAGCTATCTGATAGAGGAATGCGGAACAAAGTCTATAATTACAGTTGATATCAAAGGGATACAAAGAATCGCTCTTCGTCTCGGTTACATTTTTTTTGTCCCCTCTTTGTATATCGAATTCATACTCGTTTCATCCGTCTCGCGTGGCATTTATAGACGGAATGGTTAATCATAGGGCATCGATTTCGTTCGACGTCCCTTGAAATTCATTCGAAGAGTCGTGAGCCAAACGTGCAGCCGAGCAGATCACTGAGTAAATTTTTCGAAAGCGAAAACGAATTAGCGGAGTTAGGAAGAAATATAATTTCAACCGAAGCAAGTTCGACGATACGTATTGCAATATCCAAGATTTCAATTTTTTTCAAATCATTCTTATCACATACACAAATTCGACGATGGATTTCCGTAATGCGAACAAGTTTAACGTCATTGTTAATGCTCTGTCGGGAAATTTTCTTCCACTTACCGACGAGAAAAAGAATGTCAATCCTGGTATTGCGATATACGTAATTGTTGTCTGGCTCATTGAGCTGTTATATTTCGGTTCGGTGCTGATCGGTTTGATAATTTATCTACCACCGTCGAGAGCGCTTCAAGAAGGTTCCGTTCTCTCTATATCCATTTATGAAATTATTGTTTTTTCCATTTACCTTAATTTACGACGAGGACATTTGCGCAATTTAATTCGTAAGTTCAACGGAATTCTCATTGACTCCGCTGATTTAAAGAGATGCGTGCACGATAGCGTCGAACCGAGACAAAAATACTTAAAGCTCTACACAATTGCGGCCATCAGTGCGGTTTTTGCGTGGGCATTAGCGCCAATTTTAAAAGTTCTCGATAACGATCGATTTACTTACATGGATTACACGGTAACGGCGTATCTACCCGGTGAACCTTTCTCCGTCGGTCCTTTCGTCTTTGGTGTATTTTTACAAGTCGTCGGCGGCTGTTATCTTGCATTAAAAAAGATCAGTGTAGACACATATATGCTGTACTTCGTCGCACTATTAACAGCTCAATATAAATACATTCGCGAACAGATAGCCGTAGCTCTGCATCGAGAATATAACATTGATAAAGACCAGAAATCGGTGATTTTTGCTCTTAAAAAATGTGTACAACATCACTGCGCCGTCATTGAGTATGCATACTTCGTAACAAAAATTTCCTAATATGCACATGGCACAAGAAGAATGAAATTTTATTGACGACTATGAAAGTCAAAAGAGCTTATCGAGCATGTGGGTTATGTAGAGGCTCACGCTTTTCTGGCAATGAGCCATCGATATTAATCAAATACCATTAATTTTCATTGAACAAAGGTCATTAGACTTCAATTTATTTTATTTATCTTAAATGAATTTGATTCAAATTAAAAAAAAAAAATCTGTGGCCTTCATTACGTTTTTGTGATGATATCAAGAATTTTCTCGCAGAACCAGCCGAATGCTCATCGAACTAATGACGTTTCATGTTGGCCTGACATACGTAAATTCGATACTGAGATTTTGTGTGTTAGGCTTCACCGTTATTTCCGTAAGTCGCAAGATATTCACTTTGTTATTTTCCAATGAAATAAGTTTCAATGAAATTGACTCATCGACAATTCGCATGACAGTACGACGATGATCCATTTAATCAGTTCCTGTTCTCCACATACGCTACCGGTAATTTAATACAGGTTTTCATGCTGTGCTCATCGGGTAACGATTTGCTCGAAGCGGTAAGCGGTGTCAATCGAACATTAAATAAAATATAAATAAAAAATCATCGTAATTTTTATGTGTCTTTGAAACAGAGCACATCGATAACGGACGATGCGTTTCACGAAGATTGGCACGGACACGGTAGTACCGTGAAGAACTTGTTCTGTACGATCGAACTGAGCAACAAAATGGAGTGTAGGATCAGCGCTTATCGAATCGTTGATCTGATCACGCCAACATTGGGTTCGGTAAATAATCCGACAATCTATACATAAATTATATCTCTAAGATATTAAAAATAACCCTTCAATCGAAGTTGTTATTTAACTATTCTTTCGATATTCAGATACTGAATAAAGCGTACTCGGCCTGCTTACTTCTACTGAGGGTCAAATGAATCGTCTATCGTTATACGAAAGACAATGAGGCACAACGTGACGCCGTTAATTTCTCTGAAATCAGCCATCGATAAATCATAAAACTGTTGCACATGATGCATCTCGGTGCTGCGGTGATAATTAAATAAAAATATAACAGATAATTTATAAAATCTCCACCGGGAAAATACATATTTTTCCTTTTCATATAATTAGAAAATGTAGTACAGTTATTTATTGACCCGTCGAATGTTTCGATTCTCTCGTATGGGTATATGGATCAGTGCGATGGAAAACATGTCCCGCAGTTACGGACTCCATAGTTATGTTTATACCATCAAAATCCTTCAACCACAAAATATCTTCAGACAAATAGTCTCATACATACTCGTTCGACACGATGAATTTCCATAGCTCAAACAAATTACACATATTCGTTAATGCTCTGTCAAGAAGTTTTTGTTCAGCCCTTCTTCTCAGTGGGCGGTGAAAAAGAACAAATGTCACAGTAACACAGATAAGTCACACTGCCCGATATTTCCTCCTGCTTCACGACGGAATTCATACCACACGGGACTACTGCTAGCCAGTCTTCACCGTCCGACGATCGCGCACATACTGAATAAAAATCGATTATTTCACTACCATCTACCTACTCCACTCTCTCAACAGTCTATTTCTCCGTTTCCCTTCGTCGTTCTTCCCTCAGTGGCGAGGATCGATTTGCACCCTTCGCATTAACGTACAAAGGCACATAGAGCGTACGTCGCGCCGTAGCTTTCAAAGGAAAATAATTTCCGCATAAATTATTCCCGCGACATCCATCCGCGGAGTCTCAATGGAAAATGATACTTTGATGAAAAAAAAAAAACAATTGAATTTTGTGACAGTCGATACAAAGCGTTCCTTTGAAGACATATTGCGATAATTCGAGAGATCCCATAAAAAAAATGTGGCCGAAAGTATACAATTATAGTTTCTATCAAAGGGAAAAGAAAAACTGGCTCTTTATTGCCGTTTATTGTTTTTTCCCCTTTTTGCATATTAAATTCCGAAATGTCCGGACGTTTCTTCCGTCTTCTATGGTATTTTCATACGGAATGATTAATCATACGGCATCGACGTTGTTCGATGTCCCTCGCAATTCATTTCGGCAGTCGTCAGTCATCCATGCAGCCGAACAGATCGCTATATGGATGATTCTAAAGCGTGAAGACTTTAGCAACAAATATCCAACCGAAAGAGCTCCACTGCACACGACTCGGGCTAAAAATCATTTCGATTTACGCGATCGACGATGAATTTCCGTAGCGGAAACAAGTTTAACGTCATCATTAATGCGATCTCGGGGAACTTTCTTCCTCTTTCCGAGGAGAAAAAAAAATTTAATCTGGGTAAAGCGAGCTTCGCGATTTTTATATGGCTCGTTGATGCCGTATATGTGACCTCTGGACTGATCGGCGGGATGAATTATGTACCAGTGTCAATAGCTTTCGAGGAAGGCTGTGTTCTCTATATAGCTGTTGTGGAATTAATTATCATTACTATTTATCTCAATACACGACGCGAACATTTGCGCAATTTGATACGCAAGGTTAACGCAATTCTCATCGACTCCGCTCATTTAAGGAGATGCATAGACGAGACCGTCGAACCGAACAAAAAATACCTAAAGTTGTACACAGTTGCGGCCGTTGGCGCAGTTTTCGGATGGGCGTCGTTACCGATCTTCAAAGTTTTCAAACAGAATCGATTTACCTACGTCGATTACACTCTAACGGCTTATATGCCCGGCGAACCTTTCTCCGTAAAAACTTTTCTTCTTGGCGTATTTTTCCAAATTATTTCCAGCTGTTATTGTGCATTGAGAAAAGTCAGTATAGACATATATATAAGTTATCTCGTTACGCTCTTGACAGCGCAATTCAAATACGTTCGGGAACAGATCGCCCTAGCTCTGCACCGAGAAGATAACAGCGAAATAGACGAGAAATTGGTTATTAGTGCTCTGAAAAAATGTATTGAACATCACGGTTCCGTCATTGAGTATGCAATACTACGTAAAAAAAAATCTGATTATGTAAAGAGCATAAGAAGTAATTTTATCGATGGCCGGATAAGGGAAAAAGGCGTAACGAATATGTGTAATATAATGTTATGCTTACGCATTTTTTTGGCTATGGGCCATCGATATGAATTAAATGCAATTAACGTAAATTGAACTAAAGTCATTCCATGCCAATGTTATTTAACTTAAGGCAATGTGAAACCCCTATGTTGACTCTACGCCCGCCCCAAATCTTAGATCCTCATTTTTTTCAAAGGTGCATTCATTTTTCGATAAACTGGAAAATTTTAGCGAACATAGAAAACTCAAACTCAAAACCTTTCCCAAAACTCAAGGGAACTGCGGAAAAATTTTGATTTTAGTTTTTTATTACCTTCAGTCGGTATTTCACATGCTCTTAAAGAAAAAGACGTCCATTCTCCTCGCCACGTATTTATAATCATATATAAAACCTTGTAGAGCTGGTCAAATGCTTATCGAACTAATGGCTGTTCATGTCGGTCTGACATACATAAATTCGATAATGAGATTCTCTTTCGTAGGATACTCCATTCTTCTAGTAAGTTAAAAAATATTATTGCTTTCTTTTCAATGAAGCTTAACCGTTTGCACTCGAGAGGTGACTTTCAGTCACCATTTAGAATGACTAAGAATCACCTCTCGAGTGCAAAGGGTTAATTTCAATGAAAATTGATTCATCGATGCATTGCGTCACAGTGCACTGATGACAGCTTTAAACGGTTCATGATCAGCGGATACGGTGCTGCTCTTTTGATACAACTTTTCATGCTCTGTTCGTGCGCTCAAGATATGCTCGAAGCGGTAATAATGTCAATTGCGTATTAAATATTTAATACAAAATCAAGTAATTCATTACAATATGGTACTGGCGTTTCTTTGATACAGAGTACATCGATAACCGACGATGCGTTTCACGAAGATTGGCACGGACACAGTGTTAACGTCAAAAAGATTTTCTCTACGATCGAGCACAGCAACCACATGGAGCGACGAATGAGCGCTTATCGAATCGTTGATTTGGCCAGACCTACAGTGGTATTGGTAAATAATCTTACAATTTACATACACGCAAAATGGTGATATGAAATTAATGATTATTCTCATCGAGAATGATATTCGATGAATTTTTTTTTTATTCAGATACTGAATAAAGCTTACTCGGCATGCTTACTTCTGCAGAGAATTAAATGAATCATCATTAATCAGGATAACTATTGGGACCATCTAGTAACGATTGGATAGTTGATGCAACTATTTGTAGAGTTAAACTTATACTTCGATAGTCAATGCAACTAAAACAAAGTTGTTCGGATAAGAAATGTCGTTGGAAATATATTAGAAAAATTTACTTCAAACCGATTTACGACTTGTCCTGTTACACATCACGTTAGTGGAAATGAGTATTAGTTTTTGAATTTATAAACGAAATATTGTATTAACATGTGGTAACACTTTTGCAGTTACACGTTACGTTATTCACTGGATCATTGTCGCACTTGAATCAATCAAGCTCCACAGTAAAACGAACAAATCGCCACACGTTCACAGTGCTATTAGGTCACTGTATAAGCGACGAAACAAGTGGTTGTACCAAACACCTAAAACGAGAAGGCATTAGCAGAGTCAGTAGAAAAATATAATTACCATGGGTGCATGTCAAACAACTAAACTCGTTGCGATACACAAGAATCGAATTCAAAGTGATATTGATGTAACCATTCGACAATGGATTCCCACAGTCCAAACAACAGAAAATGTTGTCAACTCGCTGTTTTCACTTGACTCTTAAAATACAGTTACAATCAAGTTATAGTAATATACGGTGGCCCGTTTGTCACAATAAAATTCATTCGGCAACGCGATTGCTCGCAAGCGTTCACCCGTTGACGATCGTTCAGATACTGAATAAAAATCGATGATTCCACTACCATCTATCTACTTCACCCACTTAACAGACAGTTTCTCCCTCTCCTCTCATTATTTTTTCTTCTGTGCACGAGGGTCAAGTCGCACGCCTTTCATTAACGTTTAAAACCTCGAAGAGCGTGTATCATCGTAGCCTTCAAAGGAGAATATTTTCCGGACAAATGAATGACACTACACCGTTCAAAGTAACGATGGAAAAAGATACTTTGACAAAAAATTGCCACATTCGTCGAAGTGATCCGATAGAGAAATGCGGAAGGTAAGATATAATTACAGTTCCTATCGAAGGGATAAAGAAAATTGTTCTTTGTCACCGTTAATTTTTTTGCACCCCTCTTTGCATATCGAATTCATACTCGTTCACATCGTAGCTTCCGTCCCCTATGGCATTGACAGACAGAATGATTAATCATAGGGCATCGACGTTATTCGACGTTGGACGGAATTCATTCCAAGAGTCGTCAGTGAGACGTGCAGCCGAACAGATCCCTGTTCGAATTTTCGTAGGCGTACAAAGACGTTAACGGAGTTGGTATGAAATATTTCAACCGATGTAAGTTCAACCAAATGACTTACAATATCCATAACTTCAATTAAAAGTCATTTTCGTCTACGCTTACGACGATGGATTTCCGTAGTTTAAACAAGTTTAACGTCGTCGTTAATGCTCTATCGGGAAATTTTTTTCCACTCAGCGAAGAGAAGAAAAGCTTCAATCTGGCTATTACGATGTACATGATTTTTATCTGGATCATACAGTCGTTGTATTTCGTCTCTGTGGTGATTGGTTTGTTATTTTTCCTGCCACCGTCGCGAGCTTTTCAAGAAGGCTCCGTTCTATGTATATCCATTTATGAAATTATAATTTTGTCCGTTTATCTTAATTTACGACGCGGACATTTACGAAAATTGATACGCAAGTTAAATGGAATTCTCATTGACTCCGCTGATTTAAGGCGATGCGTGCATGATATCGTTGAACCCAACAACAATTACCTGAAGTTCTACATGATCGCGGCTATCAGTGCGACTTTCGTGTGGTCATTGGCACCAATTTTTAAAGTATTGAAAAACGATCGATTCACCTACATGGATTACACAGTGACGTCATATGTACCCGGTGAACCATTCACCGTCAATACTTTTGTCTTTGGTGTATTTTTACAAGTTTTTGGCAGCTGTTATTGTGCGTTAAAAAAAATCAGTATAGACGTATATATAAGTTACTTAGTGACACTCTTGACCGCTGAATATAAATACGTTCGGGAACAGATAGCCGTGGCTCTGCGTCGAGAACGTGACAATGAAAAAGACGACAGATCGGTGATTATTGATCTTAAAAAATGTGTCCAACATCACTGCGCCGTCATTGAGTATGCATACTTCGTAGAAAAAAAAAATTATTTCCTATTATGTACACATGGCACAAGAGGAATGAAATTTTATCGATGGCTATAAAAGTCAAAAGGGGCGTATCGAGTATGTGGATTATCATATTAAGCTTACGGTTTTCTAGTAATAAGCCATCGATATTAATTAAATACAATTAATTTCCATTTCACTAAAATCATTTTATTCCAATGTATTTTATTTAACTTAAATAAACTGCACTTAAATTCATGAAAAAAATCCCTATGTCTCGGCACATTTTTGCAATTATACGTATGTATATACAAATATATATTTAAAACCTTGTCGTAGAACCGGCCGAATGCTTATCGAACTAATGGCCTTTCATGTTGGCCTAATATACATAAATTCGATATTTAGATTTTGTGTATGTGGCTTCACCGTTATTTCAGTAAGTCGCGGGATATTATTGAATTGTTTTTAAAAAATCAACTACTTCCAATAAAATTGATTCATTGACACTTCGCCTTACAGTACGATGATGATTACTTTAAACAGTTCTTGTTCTCAACATATGCTACTGGTAATTTAATACAAGTGTTTATGCTGTGTTCGTCCTCTCAAAATTTGCTCGAAGCGGTAAGCACTGTTCATCGAAAATTAAACAGGAAACAAATTTAATTAAAAAAAATACGCTATGATCATCACGTTTTTTGGATACAGAGCACATCGATTACCGACGATGGATTCTACGAAAATTGGCACGGACGCAGTAGGGCCGTAAAGAATATCTTTTCTACGCTCGAACTGAGCAACCAAATGGAGTGTCGAATCAGCGCTTATCGAATCGTTGATCTGGTCACGCCAACATTGGCCTCGGTATATAATCCGGCAATTTATATTATGAATAATGTTCTTAAGCGATTAAGGACTTACGTTTATAATTGTGAATGTTATTTAATCATTTTCTTCAAATTTAGATACTGAATAAAGCATACTCGGCTTGCCTACTTCTATTGAGGAATAAATGAAACATCTGTCGCTATACGGAAGACAATGAGGCACATTGTGACGCAGTTAACTTCGCGAAAATTAGCAATCAATTTGCTAATTTCTCGGAGATTATTGTAATTATTAATTTCAGTGAAATTAGCAATCAATAAATCACACTATTACACATCATGCATATCGAAATGTCCCTATGGTCTTGGAACTCCCGTGGACAGTTAATCAAAAATGTCGGAGATTAATAATATTATAATTCGCCCATCCGACAGCAGTGGACGCGTGGTCGGTGCGCGGCTTTGGCGATGTCCCATGTTAAGCAATATTGGCCGCGGTCAATATTGGGATGGGTAACCGCTTGGCCGTGCACTGGCACACCGACTACTGAGCGGGAGGCCGTTTTTCTGAGCTTCTGATGGTAATACAACTGAAACCCATTAAAAAAAAGCCGTCTGTATCGACGCAGGTTTTCCGCAGTTTCCGTGTGCCCATGGCAAATGCAATACAGCGTAGATAAGACGTCTGCAGATGCTATGGAAGCTATATCGGCTTAGCGAAGTGCGGGTAGGGAGTGATAGGGGGAAAAATGAATAAAATGGAATTGGGAAGGGTAATACGTAAAAACGCGAAAGGGTATACGTTCCCGAGCAGAAATGTGTTCCGGCTGGCCTGATATAGGATCAGGCGCCGTTCAGGAATCGATAAGGTTAGCCTGATCAGGCTAACCGGATCACGCCCAGATCAGGGGCGGATCATATTCTGATACGGCGTGGGTTATTAGGCTAGCCTTATATTACATATATCAGGGCCGGATCAGGTGCGGCTAAGGCATCCGTGGCAAATCCTGATCAGGCTAACCGGATCACGCCCAGATCAGGGGCGGATCATATTCTGATACGGCGTGGGTTATCAGGCTAGCCTTACATTATATATATCAGGGCCGAATCAGGTGCGGCTAAGGCATCCGTGGCAAATCCTGATCAGGTTAACCGGATGACCCCCACATCAGGGCCGAATCATATTCTGATACTGCGTGAATTATCAGGCTAGCCTAACATTACATATATCAGGACCGGATCAGGTGCGGCTAAGGCGTCCGTGGCAAATCCTGATCACGCTAACCGTATCACGCCCAGATCAGGGGCGGATGGTATTCTGATACGGCATGAATTATCAGCGCAGCCTGAGGTGCTGAGAATGAACTTGTGTTAACACAAGTCCATTGTCAACACAAGATGAAATTTTGCATTAAAATGAGTATCTTTCGACGATTTAATAGGATAGACGGAGGATACTCATTTGGAAAATCTCTGTGTCGTATTATTTCGAATAATGCTTCTTGACACATTATTCGATTGACATTTAAATAATATTAATAATAATAATAACGATAATAACAATAATAACAATAATCATAAGATTGACAGCAGTGGACGCGCGGTCGGTTCGCGGCTTCGGTGGTCTGTAATGTTAAGTAAGCGGTCACCAATCCCAGTACTGACTGTGGCGAAAACTACTGTATTCGGTGACCGCTTAGCCGTTCACTGGCTTGTTTACCCACTACTGAACGTGAAGCACTTTTTCTGAGTTTTTCAAACAACCGACAAAAATATACGCTGGAAATACGAATAATAAAAGGAAATTATAATATAGTATTTATATTATTATTATTATTAATATCATTATTATCATTACTACATCAATTTTTCAATCGAGAACCTACACCACCTTAAAATTAAATCTACTACGAAGACAATTGTTAATATAATTCACCATCTTCATTTCTGGTGGTTGGACTACATATAAGATATTCCGAGAAGTAATTCGCAAGTGCTCGATAGAGTAGTGGTTACAGCGTTAGTTCGTTAGGTCGGTAGGTAGACAGATAGGTAGGTTTAAATAGCACAAAACTCCCGATTGGAAAATTAATTTTGAACGACCGAAATTATCGTTTAAACAACAAAAAACGTTTAAAAAATGACTGTTAGTACAGAAACATTTTTCTTCAATATTTTTCGGTCCAATTTGAGAATGGAGGCTAGTGAAAGAGGTTGCAGGTTCAAACCCCGGTGGAGACCGTTTTTTTTTTTGTTAAAGATTATTATATGGGCCAGCTAGCAACATACGATGGCCAATAACTTAATTCTCAGAAGATAAATAGATTTTATTCATTTGAAATTTGAAAATTGGAATTCAGTGCCAGATCGAAGCCAGATCGGTACCGGATCGGTGACGGATCGCGGCCGGATTACGGCCGGATCAGGCCTGGATCCGCAACTCCGTTACATGCCGGATTTGGGCCTGATACGGATCTTGATCAGGGCCGTGCCAGGTTGATAGGGCAGCCTGACATGGGCCGGATTTAAGCCGGAACATAGCCGGAGCCGGTTGGAATACGCAATAATAATAATATTGAAATAATAATAATATATTATTTGCCCATGAAAAAAATAAATAAATATTTGCCCTTTCATGTATTTTCAGATTTTAGTAAAGATATATTTGAATATCTTCGAGTATAGAGACAAGCAGCAGTCGTCGTTCAGAACCAGTTATCAATTACCTGGCGTCAAGACGCTGCCGCGTCTCGTAATTTATTGACGCGTCCAAAGTTTCCATTTTTTCCTGTAGGTACATGGATGAGTGCGGATATGGAAAACATGCTCCAAACTTATGGAGATTCTGTATTTGTCGAAATTTAATGATCAGCATTGCATGTGAACTGGAGATGTTTAATATCAACGGCATTTTCGTTACATTACGTTCTTCATCGAGATTCTGGAACTTTTGGGACTTGTATAAATGTTTGGATGAACGAACGCACATCTATAACGTAGTTCCGAAATCAAACGAATATCACCTTTTCTTTTGAGTCGACAGTTAAAAAGTATATACATTAAGTGTCACAGTGACACAGAAACGTTACAATGTCCGTTCTTCGCGATCAATGTCAGCACAATTGCTAGCAAGTGTTCACCCTCCGACGAACGCGCAGATACTGAATAAAAATCGATGGTTCAACTACCGTTTGCACCCTCTCGACAGTCACTTACTCGCTCTTTTTCCATCGTTCTTCCTTCGTGAACGGGAGCCGAGCTGCATACCTCACCGTATTAACATTTTACGTCTCAAAAAGCTCGTACCCCTCAAGCCCTTAAAAGAGCATTTCAGAAAAAAATTATCCCCACAGCATTGTCCGAACACTCACTGGAAAAATGGTACTTTGATAAAAAACTATCTCCGCTTCTAACGTAAAAGATATAATTACAGTTTCTGTCATAAGGGAACAAAAAGATTCGCTCTTTGTAACTGTCAATTTTTTGCCCATCTTCGCATATTTAATTACTGCATGTTCCGTTCGTTCCTTCCGTTTGCTATGTCATTTACAGACGGAATGATTAATCAAAAGGCATCGACTTCGTTCGACGTCCCTCGATATTCATTCCGAGAGACGTTAGTGCAGCCGAACAGATCTCCGAATGGATATTCCTATAAACATAAATCCATTATCGACTCAGTACGACATATAAAACCACCTCAACGAGTTGCACTATATACACACGGCTCGGACTAAAAATCAGTTTAATGAACGCGCCCGACGATGGACTTTCGTAACGGAAACAATTTTAACGTCGTCATTAATGCTATCTCGGGAAACTTCCTTCCGATTACCGAAGAGAAAAGAAATTTTAATCTGGGTAAAGTGAGCTTCGCAATTATTGTTTGGCTCGCTGAAGTCACATATGTGATCACGGGGGTGTTCGGTTCGATGAATTACTTAACAGTGTCGATGGCTTTTGAGGAAGCCTGCGTTCGTCATATTGCTGGTGTGGAATTATTGATTATTACCATTTATCTTAATGCACGACGCGGACATTTGCGCAATTTGATACGCAAGGTTAATGAAATTCTCATCGACTCCGCTGATTTAAGGAGATGCATAAACGATACCGTCGAGCCGACCAAGAAATACTTAAAGTTCTATACAGTCGCAGCACTCAGTTCGGTGTTCGGGTGGGCAGCAGCACCGATTTTCAAAGTTTTCTATCAGGATCAATTTACCAGCATGGATTATACGGTGACGGCCTATATGCCCGGTGAACCATTCTCCGTCAACACTTTCCTTTTGGGCTTACTATTTCAAGTTATTGTTAGCGTCTATTGTGCATTAAGAAAAGTCAGTATAGACATATATATAAGTTACTTCGTGACCCTTTTGACCGGTGAATTTAAATACGTTCGCGAACAGATAGCCGTAGCTCTGCATCGCGAACATAACAGTGAAATAGAGGAGAGATCGGTGATTCTTGCTCTTAAAAAATGTGTGGAACATCATTGTGCCGCCATAGAGTATGCATACTTCGTAAAAAATGTCCTATTATTCACGTCTCATAAGAAGAATGAAATTTTATTGATGGCCATAAAAACCAAGAGGGCGTATCGAGTATCTGTTTTACGATATTGGGCATACGCTCTTCTGGTCATCGATACTAATGAAATACAATTATTTTGAAGTGAACAATAGTCATTTCAATACAATATATTGTATTTAACATCAATAAAAAAACATCATTATTATCTGGGTCCGTTTTAATAATTATATTAAAAATCTTGCTATAGAGCTGGCCAAATGCTTATCGAATTAATGGCCGTCCATGTCGGCCTGACATACATAAATTCGATAGTGAGATTTTCTTTTATAGGGTATTCCATTCTTGCCGTAAGTCGCGAGACAATATTACGTTTTTTATTTATTTAATTAAACTGATTTCAATGAAATTGATTCATCAACACTTTACATTACAGTGCACTGATCAAATTAAATTGACCATGTTCTGCGGATACGGTAGTGCCCTTTTCTTGCAACTTTTCATGCTCTGTTCGTGCGCTCAAGATATGCTCGAAGCGGTAATAATATTAATCGTATGCTGAACAAAAATAATATAGAAAAAAATTAACACTATGTTATTGACTTCTCTTGGATATACAGAGTACGTCGATAACCAACGATGCCTTTCACGAAGATTGGCATGGACACAGCGGTACCGTCAAGAAGATCTTCTCCACGATCGAACTGAGCAATCACATGGAGAGTCGAATGACTGCTTATCGAATCGTTGATTTGGCGAGACCGACGGTGGTTTCGGTAAGTCATTCTATAATTCACATATATTCACAACGTTCATAAGAAATTGACTATTATTCCAATCGAGAATGTTATCTAATTTTTGTTTTAAATCCAGATACTGAACAAAGCTTACTCAGCTTGTCTACTTCTACAAAGGATAAAATGAATGATCTATCGATGAACAATACAGATTATATGTTATAATGATTACAGATTCAAGGAATACAGAGGTCGGCTTCAATTAAACAGAGACCGGCATGACTGGAATGTTAAATCAGTCATAGTGCAATAAAATGGGTTTATTTGATGTTGATAACCGTTATTTTAATTTTGTAGAAAATTTACGTGAAACATTACTTTAAGTGTATAGACGAATGTTACGAAAACAATCATTAACACTTTCCGTAATATCTTAAGATGTTGTAACACATCCGACCGCTTCATTTACGAAGCGATCGGTAGCTTCACCGAAACGGCTTACAACCGAAAACGTGGTTAAGTTTCGTGTAAAGTGCGAAAACCCCATTCGTACGTTTCTCACATAGTCATGCCAAATTTTGACGTAGGCGAGAGTATTAAGGGAGTATTAAAGGCTTGGTTCCTCTCGCATTGCAACTTGATTTGAGGAACTACCAGGATAACTTTAAAAAAACAGAAAGTGAGTCGTGAATTCTAAATGATATTTTGGTTCATAGGACAAAAATTTAAAACCACAATCGTTTCAACGAAAAAAAATTTAACAAACATAAAACGCCGCTGAAAAAATGTGAAACCCTGTGAAAGAAGTGAAATTGATTGAAATAAGCACAGAACAAATAGAAAATATAACTAACTAACTCCAAATTATATTTCAGTATATCTTTCAGTTATATTTTTCAATCGGTCTATTGCCATTTATTGATTGTACGATTTTTATAGCCACATTATTTACCGTCAACGGAACGAAAAAAAAAAACAATATACTTATTTATTTTCATTTTAGCTTTTCAGAGGAATTTAGCGTAATCCACTTGGATTACTACTGACATACTTTCCAGCCGAAAGAGCGATTAAAAAGTATGCATGTACAGTGACACGGAAAAGTTACACTGACGATACACGTTTTCCCGGTGTTCACGATAAAAGTCATGCAGCAGCACGATTGCCGGTAAGTGTTCACCTCTCGGCGAACGCGCAGATACTGAATAAAAATCGATGATTTCACTACCATCTACCTACTGCACCCTCTGGACGGTCAGTTTCTCGCTCTCCCTATGTCGTGCTTTCTTCGTGCACGAGGGTCGAGGCGCATACCCTCACCATTAAGATTTAAAGATTCACCAAGCGTTTGTCCCTGTGGCCTTCAAAGGAGAATTTTTTTAGAAAAAAAACTATTGCCGCGTGGCCCTGTCCAAAGACCCAATGCACCCTTTGGTAAAAAATCTCGGCTTCTTCCGTAGTGGAGGGTCTATACCAAACGTTATAGACATCGGATAGTGAAATGAGAAGGAAAAGATATAATTATAGTTCTTGTCAAGGGTTCAATAATATTCTCCCTTTACCTCTGAAAATTTTTGTATGCTCTTTGAGTATTGAATTCTTCCACATGTTCTGGTCCTACTCCTGTTAAGACATTCAGAGACGGAATGATTAATCATATGACATCGACGTCGTTCGACGGCCCGAGAAACTCATTCCAAGAGTGTCCAACCATCCGTGCAGCCGAACAGATCGCCGCATGAAGTTTTACTAAAGCGTAAAGACCCTGGCAAGTCACTGCGACATATAAATTCAAGTGAACTAAGTTGGACTGGATTACGGCTCGAGCTAACCGTCATTTCGATTTGTCTGCTTTCACGATATGGACTTTCGTAGCATAAACAAGTTTAACGTCATCGTTAATGCTATCTCGGGGAATTTTTTTCCACTCACCGAAAATCGTAGAAGTTTTAATTTGGGTAAAACGATGTTTGCGATTTTAATGTGGCTCGTCGATGTTTTATATGTGACCTCGGCGGTGATCGGTGGAATAAATTATGTCCCGCTGTCGACAGCTTTTGAGGAAGGCTGCGTTCTCTATATAGCGGTCGTCGAATTGATTATTATTTCCGTTTATCTCAATGCACGACGCGGACGTTTGCGAACTTTGATACGGAAGTTTAACGAAATTCTCATAGACTCCGCTGATTTTAAGAGATGCGTGCACGAGAGCGTCGAACCAAACAAACAATACTTGAAGCTTTACACACTTGCGGCCATAAGTTCGGTGCTCGGATGGGCGGCATCACCGATTTTCAAAGTTTTCACTAACGATCGATTTACCTACAATGATTACACGGTCACCGCGTATATACCTGGTGAACCATTTACCGCGGAAATCTTCATTTACGGCGGATTATTACAAGTTATCGGTGTTTGTTCTCTTGCATTCAAAAAAGTCAGTATCGACATATATATAAGTTACTTCGTGACACTCTTGACAGCTGAATTTAGGTACGTTCGCGAACAGCTTGCCGTAGCTCTGCGCCGACATAATGATAGCGAAAAGGACGATGTGTCAGCGACAATTGCTCTTCAGAAATGTGTGCAACATCATTGCGCCGTCATTGAGTATGCATAGTTCGTAAAAAAAATATCCTATCATTTACATGACATAAGAATGAAATTTCATCGATGGTCATAAAAGACAGAATGAACGATCCGAGTAAAATGTGTTTGTCATATTTCATTGGCGTTATTCTGGTAATAGGCTACCGATATTAATTGAGAATGCACATCGATTCAATTGGCCAAATCATTTGATGTGACTTTCATTTAAGTTTAGTTTATACAAAACAATTGGTCACGGCACATTTTTGTAATTATCTATAAACCCTTTTCCTAGAACTGGCCAAATTCTCATCGAACTAATGGCCGTTCATGTCGGCCTTACGTACATAAATTCGATTATGAGATTCTGTTTTATAGCCCATTCCTTTACTTCAGTAAGTCGCAAGATATTATTATTATGTTAAAAAAAATGAACAAATTCAATGATTATGATTCATCGACATTTTGCATTACAGTGCTCAGGTGAGCCATTTAAACAGTTCATGTTCTGCGGTTACGGCAGTGGCATTTTAATACAACTTTTCATGCTCTGTTCGTGCGCTCAGGAGATGCTCGAATCGGTAATACTGCCAATCGCACATTAAGCAATAAATAAACAAGAAAATATAACCGGTACGTTATTTATTTGTTGGATTCAGAGCACGTCAATAACGGATGATGCGTTTCACGAGGATTGGCACGGATACGGTGTCACCGTCCAAAATATCTTCTCCACGATCGAATTAAGCAATCAAATGGAGCGTCGAATGAGTGCTTATCGAGTCGTTGATTTGGCCAGGCCAACCGTGGTTTCGGTAAATAATCTCACAATTTTCATATATCCAATTGGTTCAAAAGAAACTCAGGATTATTCTAATCGGAAATTTCATTTTACAATTTTTTTTGAATGCAGATACTGAATAAAGCATACTCTGTTTTCCTACTTCTACAAAGAATGAAATGAATGATGTATTGATGTACAGTACCGAATGAACAGTAAATAAGAGTCTTCTTATAGTGATTAGAGATTCACTGAATGCAGTTTCAATTATATACAAGAGGTGGGTAAGAGTGAAATGGTAAATGAGCAAGAGTGTGAGAGAATCGATTTAATTGATATTAATAAATATTATTTGAATGAAGCAAACATTTGTTACAATTTTCGAAAAATCATGCTGAAAATTGAACAAGTTGCAACATGACCAAATCGATTTTACCTTCATTGGGTCAATCTTGTTCGATTCCCTTGAAGAGAGTACAGGTATCAAATGTGACCTACCTAAATAAATATCGTACGAATCCTAGATCCTCTGCTCAGCCAGATCGACATATAGACTCCAATTCCGAATGACACTTTTCTGCCATGTAGAAAAACATTTTCAAACCACAATAGTTTCAATGATTTTCTTGTGTATCTCCCTATCGCTGATGTCGAAATGAGTATAGAAATGACACAGTAACGCGGAAAATTTATAGACATTTGCCGATCCTTCACGGTAATAAAGCGTTCGGATAGATACTGAATAAATATGAATGATTCGATTACTCCACCCTCTCGATAGACCATTTCTGGCTATGTCCTCCTTGACCCTCCACGCACGAGGATCAAGTCACATACTGTTCACAGCGATACGATAGAGAAATACGGAACCAAAGGATATGATTATAATTTATATATGAAAGCCCTAAAACGACTACATCTTTTTCTCCTTTAATTAATTTTTTTACCAAATTTATATTGAATTTCTGCATATTGTGGTCGTTGCTTCCATCTGCTATAGCAGTCATAAGCAGAAATATCAATCATATCGACTTAGTTCCGTGTCCCTCGAAATTTATTCGAAATTTATTCGAGTTAGCGCGACGTGTTTACTTACACCTAACTGAACAAGTACCACTGTCGAGCTAAAAATTATGATAAATGCCGTGACTCTGGGATTAATTTACAACAGTGAACCAACAAAATGGAGTCAATACATCAAGAAAATTGTGCGTTAAATAAACCGGATGCTGTGGTTCCGGTGATATGATAGAATGCTTGAAAAAACAAAATTAACTGTGCTACGTTCATTATCCGACGAATGAACCCTTTATAATCGGCAAGCACATTAATTGACTTTAATAACCCCCCAAACGACAAATCCATTATCTCAATTGTTATAAACTCGTAGTACGTGACACGACCCGTTATATTCGTCATTTACATTTACGTGTGTGTCTCACACCGTTCCGAGCCAACAAGCCGGAGAGAATTCTGTGCTTTAAATCTTCCTTTATACTACCACCGTGGGTGGGTTATTCTCAGGCGTGCAGTTCAACGTGTGCATTATCCCTGACGCAGTATAGAGGCTGTATTGTACGATGGCATTAACGCGTTGTACGACCGGAGCTTTCGGTGATTTAACGGACCAAAATGTTCGTGCTCCGGAGAATAAAGAATTATTAAAAACAAAGTTTTGCACTTGGATAAACAGCGCATAAACTGTAGGATAAATGCGAAAAAAAAAAGTTGCCATATATTGCCCGCCCATTGTGCAAACTGCTGACCTGAGAAAAGTGACTTTCCCCGGTGGTTGCACGAAAGAGGAAAAAAAAACATATTTTTTTTAATGCGGCAAACATGCTATGTTACTCGGTGCATTAAAATGCGTCATTGGGTGATGCAACGGCATCGTACGTGCCGTTGCATCGTATTTTTAATATACGAGAATCCCGTTTACATGGATAAATATCGCTAAATGAAAATTAAAGATCATTATTTTAATGATAACATTTATTAAAACTTCTTCGAGACCGAACAATTTTATTCGAGCATTAAAGAATATTTATTATCTAATTTAATGAAATTTTTCCGAATATTTCTTATTGTGTATTCCCGCGTATACCCTCGCGGGTTTCTACCTATTACCCTTCCCAATTTCTCTCCTATCACTCTCTACCCGCACTATACTAAACTAACCTAAATTCCGTAGCATCCGCAGCTGCTTTTTAGCTGCACTGTATCCCATTGGCCATGGGCACGGGGAAACTGCGAAAATCCCGTGCCTATACAGACGGCTTTTATTTATACTGAGATCCAGTTGTCTTACCATCAGAAACTCAGGAAAACTGCCTCCTGCTCAGTAAACGGCGTGCAAGTCAGTGCACGGCTAAGCGGTCACCCGTCCCAGTACTAAACGCAAGTCAATACTGCTTAACATGGGAGATCGTCGAAGCCGCGCACCGACTACGCGTCCACTGCGGTCGGCTAATTTTTCCGAATATTTAATTAATAAACATATCTCGTTTACATTTATTCAAAACTTTTTTACATTACTGCTGTTGGGATTCAGTACTCTTACTGATATGTTCGGGTTTTTCAGCTTTTTAAAAAATTCCATCGAAAAATCAGGATCGAATGAAAAGTAATGAAAAGCCCGCTATTAAAGTTCCGAAAAAATTCTCAAAAATTCTGCGGTATCCATCCGAATTTTCAAGCTATATGAACAGTCGAGCAGGTTCAACTATTGTTTTTCTCTTAGCATTTTGCCCGAATGAAATTTGAAAAACCGTAGATGCAAACGCTGATCGACTCTTGGCTGTAGGTTAACATTTTTTAAATTACATTCAACCTTCTGTTTCGCGTAAAATATAATTAACTAAATCATGCGCATGATTTTTAGAGGTGAATCGACGATATAAAAAAATTCATGAAGAAAATTCCGGCGGTTCATCGTCGGAAATAGGTCATTTCGGCATGAAATTCCCTATATTATGTGTATGTACTAATTTCGTAACATCGCTACAGAAGTAAATTAGGTCGAGCATCGCTCAGACTCTGTCAGGCGTAAGATATATGGGATTCTCCGTGCAGATACCACGCATGTATGTCTACTGGTAAACACAGGTCAGACATTGACAGTGGTGCAATCGAGCAGCGGTCAGACTTCCTCCTACCGACTAGTGACGCTACTGTGCATACAGACGGACAACGCACTGAGGCGTGGCACGTAGTTACAGACTGTTAACATCAGACGTAAGCAAACTGTCTTGACTGGACCGTTAACCCTTGTGACAATAAACAGATGCTAAATAACATATGGGTTTCTACTGTCGAATGGCAGCGAATACATCTTCTTTTATCGCAATAGGACTAAATTTCATAAAAAAATTGTGTAATAACGATCTTTTATTTTACAATGTAGTAATTCTTCTAGCAGATTCCTATTTCGGAATGGACCATCGATATCAATGAAATACAATTAATTAAAATTGCACACCTAATCCAATTTGAACGTACATAATTTCCCTTAAGGTAGTAGTCTGGTAACTTAAGCCGATTTTCATGTCTTTTTTGGAGGGCGTTTTTTTGTAGGAAAATAAAAATGAATCGTTTTGGATATTTAGGATGTTTTTATTTACATATTAAAGATACAGAAAAAAAATTTTTTGAAAAAATTTAATAGTTTATTATTATTATTATTATTATTATTGATCGAAGTTGGCACCTCGAAAAAAAAAGCGCGTGGGTGGCCCCGGTGATTTTGGCTCTCGATGTTATCTGAAATCAAAAATTCTTGACAATTCTTAATCTATAGACATGTCATTCTGGTCGGAACTACTGAAGTTAAATTTCATGGGTAAATAACAAAATGGCGGGCAAAATAAAAGGACTTTTTTTTCCAAAGTCCGCCATTTTGTTATTTATCCATGAAATTTAACTTCAGTAGTTCCGACCAGAATGAGATGTCTATAGATTAAGAATTATCACGAATTTTTTATTTCAGATAACATCAAGAGCCAAAATCACCGGGGCCACCCACGCGTTTTTTTTTCGAGGTGCCAACTTCGATCAATAATAATAATAATAATAATAAAGTATTAAATTTTTTCAAAATTTTTTTTTTTGTATCTTTAATATGTAAATAAAAACATCCTAAATATCCAAAACGATTCATTTTTATTTTTCTACAAAAAAACGCCCTCCAAAAAAGACATGAAAATCGGCTTAAGTTACCAGACTACTACCTTAAATTAAATTAAAAATCAATTGTTCTCATCACGTTTTTACAATCTTATTAAAAAGTTTGTCGTAAAACCGCCGAACTAGTGGCTGTTCATGCGGACCTGACGTACATGCATTTTATACGAGAATACCAAAAAGACAATACTTTCAATCATGTCCGCGTGCGTTTCACCATATGTAACATAGAGAACTTACTTATATCGATGTGTCGGTTCTTCATGGTAATAATAGTTTCGTTGATAGAAGTGTTCACCTTCCGACGGACGCGCAGATACTGAATAAAAATCGATGGTGCTACTACTATCTGGATACTCCACTCTCTCGGCCGTCATGTTCTCCCCCTCCCTTCGTATCATTTATCTTCTGCGCACGTGGGTAAAGTCGCTCCCTCCTTATTACCATTTTAAAGCCTCGAAGAGCGTTTATCATCGTAGTCTTCAAAGGGACAAAATTCTCCAAAGACCGAATGGAAAATATGCCTTTGGTTAAAGAAAATTGCACTCATTGTCGTACGAGTCGATACCAACCGTTCTTTTTAAGACCAATTGCCATAATTTTCGAGCGATCCGATAGAAAAATGCCGCAGAACGTATATAATTATAGTGCCTATCGAAGGGGACAAAAGAATCTCTCGTTGTCTCCGTTCATTTTTTCCCCCCTCTTTACGTATTGAATTTCTACATGGTGTACATTGTCGCGGTTTCCGCAGCGCCGTCAATACCGCCTATTGGATTTACAAACGGAATAACAAATCATATGCGTTGCTCGACATGCGTTGAAATTTATTCCGACAGTGATAAGCCGGACGTGCAGCTGAACAGATCGCCGCATGGACATTCCCAAACCGTTGAGACGTTAAAGAGTCAGTACGGCATATAATTCGAACGGAACTAGTAGCACTGTACACAGTTCGAGCTAAAAAATCATTACAATTTACGCGTTTCATAATGGACTTCCGTAGCATAAACAAATTTAACGTCGTCGTTAATGGTTTGTCGGGAAATTGTTTTCCACTGACGGAGAAGGAAAATAATTTTAATCTGGGTCTTACGATCTACGTGATTTTTATCTGGCTCATCGAGTTCTCATATACAACCTCCGTGGCGATCGGCTTAATATTTTACGTACCACTGTCGCGAGCTATTAAGGAAGGTTCCGTTGTCTCTCTATGCATTTTTGAAATTTACATTTTTTCCATCTATCTTAATTCACGACGGGGTCATGTCCGCAATTTGATACGAAAGTTAAATGAAATTCTGATTGACTCCGCTGATTTAAAGAGATGCATACACGATAGCGTTGAACCCAGACAAAAATACTTGAAATTATACACAATTGTGGGTGTCATTTCGGTATTCGGGTGGACGGGAGTACCGATTATCAAAATTCTCGATAACGATCGATTTACCTACGTGGATTACACGGTGACGGCCTATCTACCCGGTGCACCATTTTCCGTGAACACTTTTGTCTGTGGTGTATTTTTACAGATTTTCGGCGGTTTTTATCTCGCATTCAAAAAAATCAGTATGGATGTATATATAAGTTACTTCGTAACACTCTTGACGGCTGAATACAAATACGTTCGCGAACAGATAGCGGTAGCTCTGCATCGAGAACACAACGGTGAAAATGACGACAAATCGGTGATTATTGCTCTCAAAAAATGTGTGCAACATCACTCCGCCATCATTGAGTACGCATACGTGAGAAAGATTTTCATTTATGAAAAATTGAATTACATGAATTCGATGCAATTGATTTCGATTAAACACATGCCATTTGATCTAAATTCAATTCATTTGAATTAAATTAATTTGTTTAATTTAAATGAATTGTAATTGAATCAAATCCATTCAGCTCATCATTTTTGTAATTATATTTAAAATTTTCTCTGTAGAAGTGGCCAAATGTTTATCGACCTAATGGCCATCCACGTGGGCCTCACATATGTAAATGCGATATTAAAATTTTGTTTTATAGGCTTCGCTATTATTTCAGTAAGTGACGAAAAATAAAAACTATTTTTTATTCGACTAAAATTGCATCATGGGTCACTATGCATTATAGTACGGTGACGATTATTATACCAAGTTCATGTTCTTCGCGTACGCTATTAGTACCTTAATCCAAGTTTACATGTTCTGTTCGTGCGTTCAAGAGTTGCTCGATGCGGTAATATTATCCCACATGAAAAACAAGTATATGCAAAATATTTAAAATAAATATCGACGCTGCTTACGAAGACTAGCATGTTTCAGATTTCTTACGAAAACAAGCACGTTTGATATCACCGCGAAAACTAGCATGTTTCGGCTTTCGCCACGAAAACTAGCAGATTTCGATAATCGCCGCGAAAACTAGCATGTTTCGGCTTTTACCACGAAAACTAGCAGGTTTCGACTTTCACCGCGAAAATTAGCACGTTTCAGTATCACTGGAATTGTTTCTCATTTTTCGAGAATATTAGACGATGGGACCTCTAAGATTCCAGTAAATTTGTTGAATCGTATTTTCAATAATGTTATTATTTTTTTAAATAGAAAACGAATATAAATGTTTAAGGGTGTACGGGCGATACTACCTTCATGTTCATCATTTATTCCTTCTAGTGCTCCCGAAAAAATTATTAAAACATTTGTGACAGATCTGAATGTTATTCGATTGAGTTCGGCAAATATACTACTTTTTCCAGTGCAAATCGAAATATACTAGTTTTAATTAATTAATTATCGAAATAGCTAGTTTTCGCGACGGAAGCTGAAACATGACACTTTTCGCGGCAGAAGCCGAATCATGCTAATTTTCGCGGTGAAAGCCGAAACATGCTAGTTTTCACGGTGAAAGCCGAAACATGCTAGTTTTCGCGGGGAAAGCCGAAACATGCTAGTTTTCGTGGTGAAAGCCGAAACATGCTAGTTTTCGTGGTGGAATTCAAAACGTGTTAGTTTTCGTAAGAAATCTGAAACATGCTAGTTTTCGTAAGCAGCGTAGATATATATATCTTAGATATGTTTTGATATGTCAAATATATTTGTGTGTATCCTTTTTTTTTAATGTGGACCTAGCGCGACATAAGATTAATATAAATTGACGAAATATGATATTTAAGTTTTTCGGATACAGAGCACGTCGATAACCGACGATGCGTTTCACGAAGATTGGCACGGACGCAGTAGGACCGTCAAGAAAATGTTCTCCACAATCGAACTAAGCAGCCACATGGACTGTCGGCTGACCGCTTATCGAATCGTTGATATGGTTACACCAACATTGCTTTCGGTAAATAATGCTCGAATTTATGTGAAAAGTTCATAATTATCATTGAGGGGTATCATAATTCAAATTTGGACTTAACTGTTGGTTTTAATCTCAGATACTGAATACTGCTTACTCGGCTTGCATACTTTTACTGAGGGTCAAATGAATCGTCATAATGTTATGTATTATAGTATTAAAATAATATGAAATAAATATGTTCAACTTGATTAGCGAGCCTTCATTACTAGTTTGAGCGGCTTCTCATAAGATTTAAAGGTACAATAACAGATATGGACGAGACTAAAATCATGAATTACTAATTTTTCATGAGTTTTCATGCGAATTGTAGCCACCATTGACACGCACATATTCGCGAGGTTTCTGAATGTTTCGATACAAGGTAATCATTTATTTGATAACTATAGCAACAAAAACGATTCATGCTAAATACCATGAGCGCGAAACTAAGCCACGGCAATCGATTAACACAATCGAATTAATGACTCAAGGGAATTGTGCATTGAATAACCGGAGTTTGTGACTCTCGCCTGCATAGAGTTAAAGTAATAAATATTCACCTACCTCAATGAAGAGCCTTCAAGTCCCAGACTGCTCAGCCAGGTAACTATATCCGAATAGGTATGACATTTTGTCACCAAAAACAGTAATGTTGTCAAACCACACTAGCTTCAATGATATTCGTATGTGTTTCCGTACTGATGATTCGGCATAAGTATAGAATTGTCACAGTGACCCAGAAAAATTATCGACATTTGCCGGTTCTTCACGGGAGTAATGATTCTGCTGACGGAGGTCCTCACCTTCCGACGGTCGCACAGGTAGTAAATAAAAATCGATGATTCCACTATCGTATTCGCCTTTTCCACCCTCTCGACATTCAGTTAGGCCCTCCCTCTTCGTCATTTTTCTTTTGCACGGGAGGGTCAAGTCGTACGCTCCTCACTAACGTTTAAAGTCTCGAGGAGAGTGTATGATTATAGTCTTCAGGTCAAATGATTGTTGCTATGATGTTCAACGATCCAGTTGTAAATTACGGTTGAAGAAAAAAATATGGCATTGTCGAACGATACGATAGAGATATGCGAACGTAGGGCTATAATTATAGTTCGTAGATTCAAAGGGCGTCTGTTGTTGCAGCTTTGAAAGCAGGGTAATTTCACAGTGCATTATTTTCCCGACATCTATCAAAAGAAAATGATATTCGAGAAAAAAAAATTGTATCGCCCAAAGGGACATTGTGAACAACCTGTTCCGTTGAAGTCAAATTGCGACAATTTTCCATCGATCTGATGGAAACATGCGGACGAATGAATATAATTACAGTCCCCATCAAAAGAAAAACGTCTCGCTCTTTGTCTCCGTTTATTTTTCACTCGTCTTGCATATTGAATGCCTATATGTTCTGGCCGTAGCTTTCGAGTTCTGTCGCATTTACAAACGGAATGAACAATCATAGGACATCTACCTCATTCGATGTCTCTGGCAATTCATTCCGACAGTCGTCAACCATCCGTCGAGTGGAACAGATCGCTGCATGGGTGTTCATAAAGTGTAAACACATTCAGTCAGTACAAAATATAAAACGAATTAATCTAGTTGCAGTGCACACATTTCGAGCTGAATATCATTTCAATTTACGAATTATAAGATGGACTTTCGTGGCATCAACAAGTTTAACGTCGTAGTTAATACTATCTCGGGAAATTGTTTTCCCCTTACGGAAAAGAGAAATAATTTCAATTTCGCCGTTACGGTCTACGCAATTCTTGTTTGGCTCGTCGAGCTTTCATATATCGCATCGGTGGTTATCGGTTTGTTATTTTACGTGCCACGGTCGATAGCTTTCGAGGAAGGCTCCGCTCTCTCTATATCGATTGCAGAAATTATTACTTTTTCCATTTATCTTCATTCACGACGGAGACATGTACGGAATTTAATACGCGAGTTAAACAGAATTCTCATTGACTCCGATGACTTAAGGAGATGCGTACATGATACAGTCGAACCCAGAAAAAGATACTTGAAGATGTACACGGTTATGGGTATCTTCGCGGCGTTCGGGTGGAAGGCAGCACCGATTTTCAAAATTCTAGATAACGATAGATTTACCTATACGGATTATACGGTGACAGCCTATCTACCCGGTGAACCTTTCTCCGTAAATACTTTCGTCTGCGGCTTATTTCTACAAATTTTAGGAGGCTTTTATCTTGCATTCAAAAAAATTAGTATAGACATCTATATAAGTTACTTCATGACACTCTTGACGGCTGAATATAAATACGTTCGCGGAGAGATAGCGATAGCTCTGCGTCGAGAAAATAGCAATGAACATGATGAGAAATCGGTGATTATTGCTCTTAAAAAATGTGTGCAACATCACTCCGCTGTAATTGAGTACGCATACTTGAGAAAGATTTTCATTAAAAAAAAATTGGATTACATGATTTCAATACAATTTATTTCGATTAAACATTAATTACCTCAGCTAAATACAATTCATTCGACTTCAATCAATTTGTTTAATTTAAATAAATTGTAATTCAATCACATCCATTTAGCTCATCTTTTTTGTAATTATATTTTAAATCTTTTTGTAGAAGTGGCCAAATGTGTATCGACCTAATGGCTATTCCCGTCGGCCTGACATACGTAAATGCGATATTGAAATTTTGTTTTATAGGCTTCGCTTATATTTCAGTAAGTGACGAGAAATTGTGACAATATTTTGTTCGACTAAATTTATACCATGGGTCACTTTGCATTATAGTTCGGTGACGATTATTATACCAAGTTCATGTTCTTCGGGTACGCTGTTAGCACCTTAATACAAGTTTACATGTTCTGTTCGTGCGTTCAAGAGTTGCTCGATGCGGTAATATTATCCCACATGTAAAACAAGTATACGAAAAATATTTAAAAAATATACACTCGTATATCTTAGATATGTTAAACGTGTTTTTGACGAATTGAAGGTTTTGATATGTCAAATATATTTATGCGCATCCTTTTTTTTAAATGTAGAGCCAGCGCGACATAAAATTAATATAAATTGACGAAATATGATATTTAAGTTTCTCGGATACAGAGCACGTCGATAACCGACGATGCGTTCCATGAAGATTGGCACGGGCGCAGTACGAACGTCAAGAAAATGTTCTCCACAATCGAACTAAGCAGCCACATGGAGTGTCGGCTGACCGCTTATCGAATCGTTGATATGGTAACACCAACATTGCTTTCGGTAAATAATGCTCGAATTTATATGAAACGTTCATGATTATCATTGAGGTGTATCATAATTCAGATTTTGACTAAACTGTTGGTTTTAATCTCAGATACTGAATACTGCTTACTCGGTTTGCGTACTTCTACTGAGGGTCAAATGAATCGTCATAATGTTCCGCATTGTAGTCTTAAAATAATATGTCATAGATATGTTCAACTTGATTAGCGAGCCTTCATTTCTAAAATGAACATCTCATAAGAATTACAGATAAAATAGCAGATATGAACGAGAGTAAATTGACGAATGACTAATTTTTCATGAGTTTTCATCCGAATGGTACCCACCATTGGCACACATATATTCGTGAGGTTTCCTAATGTTTCGATAGAAAGTAATGATATAATTCATAACTATGGCAACGAAAATGATTGATGCTAAATGCCATGAGCACGAAACTAATCCACGGCAATCGACTAACGCAATCCAAATCATGCATCAAGGGAATTGTGCACTGAATAACCGGAATCTGTGACTCCCGCCTGCAGAGAGTAAAAATAATAGATATTGACCTACCTGAATGGAGATCCTCCGAGTCCCACACTGCTCAGCCAGGTCAACGCATAAGAACAGGTAATACTAAATGACATTCTGTTATTAAATACAATAATGGTTTCAAATCATATTAGCTTCAATGATATTCGTATGTGTTTTCGTACTGACAATTCGGAATAAGTATAGAATTGTCACAGTGACCCAGAAAAATTATCGTTATTTGCCGGTTCTTCACGGTAGTAATGACCCTGCTGATGGAAGTGCTCACCTTCCGACGACCGCACAGGCACTAAATAAAAATCAATGATTCCACCACCGTATTTGCCTATCCCACCCTCTCTACATTCAGTTTCGCCCTCTCTCTTCGTCATTTTTCTTTGCATGCAAGGGTCGAGTCGAACGCGCCTCATTAATGTTTAAAGTCTCGAGGACCATGTATGATTATAATCTTCGGATCAAATGAATGTTGCTATTCTCTTCAAAGATCCTCCTGTAAATTATGGTTGAAGAAAAAAGTACGGCATAGTCGAACAATACGATAGAGATATGGAAGTAGGGCTATAATTATAGTTCGTAGATTCAAAGAGCGTCTGATGTTGCAGCTTTGAAAGCAGGGTAATTTCAGACTGCATTATTTTCCCGACATCTATCGAAAAGAACATAATATTCGGAAAAAAACTGCATGCCCAAAGGGACATTGCGAACAAACTGTTCCTTTGAAGTCAAATTGCGACAATTTTCCATCGATTCGATGGAAAAATGCAGAAGAATGAATATGATTACAGTTTCTATCAAAGGGAAAAAAGACTCGCTCTTTGTCTTCGTTTATATCTCCCTCGCCTTGTACATTGAATGCCTATAGTTCTGGCCGTAGCTTGCGAGTCCTGTCGCATTTATAAACGGAATGAATAATCATACGACATCGATCTCATTCAACGTCTCTGACAATTCTTTCCGACAGTCGTCAACCATCCGTGCAGCTGAACAGATCGCTGCATGGAAGTTCTTAAAGTGTAAACGGATTGAGCCAGTACAAAATATAAATCCAATTAACCGAGTTGCGGTGCACACATTTGAATTTACGAATTAGAAGATGGACTTCCGTGGCATTAACAAGTTTAACGTCGTAGCTAATGCTATCTCGGGAAATTGTTTTCCACTTACGGAAAAGAGAAATAATTTCAATTTCGGCGTTACGATCTACGCAATCCTTGTTTGGCTCGTCGAGTTTTCATATATTGCCTCGGTGGTTATCGGTTTGTTATTTTACGTGCCACGATCGATAGCTTTCGAGGAAGGCTCCGCTCTCTCTATATCGATTGCAGAAATTATTACTTTTTCCATTTATCTTCATTCACGACGGGGACTTGTGCGGAATTTAATACGCGAGTTAAACAGAATACTTATTGACTCCGATGCCTTAAGGAGATGCGTACATGATACCGTCGAACCCAGAAAAAGATACTTGAAGATGTACACGGTTGTGGGTATCTTTGCGGCGTTCGGGTGGAAGGCAGCACCGATTTTCAAAATTCTCGATAACGATAGATTTACCTATGCGGATTATACGGTGACAGCCTATCTACCCGGTGAACCTTTCTCCGTAAATACTTTCGTCTGCGGCTTATTTCTACAAATTTTAGGAGGCTTTTATCTTGCATTCAAAAAAATTAGTATAGACATCTATATAAGTTACTTCATGACACTCTTGACGGCTGAATATAAATACGTTCGCGGACAGATAGCGGTAGCTCTGCGTCGAGAAAATATCAATGACAATGACGAAGAATCGGTGATTATTGCTCTTAAAAAATGTGTGCAACATCACTGCGCCGTCATTGAGTACGTATACTTGAAAGCGATTTTCATCACAAAAAAAAATTGAATTACATGAATTCAATGAAACTTATTTCGATTCAACAAATATTATTCGATCTAAATACAATTAATTTCGATCGAACAAATTTGTTTAGTTTCAATGAATTGTACTTGAATCAAATTCATTTGGCTCATTATTTTTGTAATCATATTTTAAATACCTTTCCGTAGAAGTGGCCGAATGCTTATCGACCTAATGGCCGTGCACGTCGGCTTGTCATATATATATGCAATATTGAAATTCTGTTTTATAGGCTTCACCTTCATTACAGTAAGTCAAAAAACTGTCAATTTTTTTTCAACCCAAATTGTTTCATCGACAATTTGCCTTACAGTTCGGCGATAATTACTTTCAAAAGCTCGTGTTCATCCTGTACGGTTTTAATAACTTAGTCCAAGTTTACTTACTCTGTGCTTGCGTTCAAGAGTTGCTCGATGCGGTAATATTGTCCGCCATGGAAAAGAAGTATTCGCACAATATTGAAAAAATATACTTCTTAGATATATTAAATATATTTTTGCTGAAAAGATATTCATTAAATGTATAAATCGATAAACATTTAGATATGGAGAATATATTTCTGCGCATCCTTCTCTTTCCATGTAGAGATTCATTTGGTGATTAAATAATTATTATAATTAATCGACGAAATATGATATTGACGTTTCTTGGATATAGAGCACGTCGGTAACCGATGAGGCGTTTCACGAAGATTGGCACGGTCGCGGTAAGACCATCAAAAAAATCTTCTCCACGATCGAACTGAGCAACCGCATGGAGTGTCGACTAACCGCTTATAGAATCGTTGATTTGCTTACACCGACATTGGCCTCGGTAAATAATCCTACAGTTTATATGAATATATGCTTTGTATAAAATTGTGGATTAGCCTATAATCGACAATGTTATATGACGATTAATGACAATCTAGATACTGAACAAAGCTTACTCGGCATGCATACTTGTACTAAAGGTCAAATGAATCATCTGATGTTGTACTGTACAGCCTAAATAATATAGAATAAAGATGTATAAATTCATTTGTGACGGCTGGTGAGCCCGGTCAAATAGTGACAGTGGTACAATCGAGGAATGATCGACCCTCCCCCTATTGAGTAGAGACGCTACTATGTATGCAGATAGACAACTCTTTGAGCTGCGGTACGTATGGCCTTTTAGCATCGGACCTAAGAAAATAGAATTGACTGGGTCATAAACTTTTGGGTCAATAAACATCAGGAGTAAAATAATATATGGATTTGTATTACCGAATGGCAATACGAGCAATAAATTTGGATGAATGCAAAAATGACAATTGATCTATAAATTACAAAATTGTGTAATAACAAAATTTTATTATGCAATCTATGCAATTTTTCTCGTAGATTCCTATTCGGGAATGGACAATCAATATCAATTGAATTCAATTAATTTCAATTGCTCAAGTCATTTGATAACATTTTTTTTCTATTCTTCGATCCAGTGATCTGTATCTTCGATACACCCTTTCGGATTTTTACATATGACCCTTCCCAATTTCATTTTTTCCATTTTTCCCCCTATCACTCCCTAACCGCACTTACCTAAGGTAAACTAACGTCCATTGCGACCACAATCGTGTTAGCTACACTGTATCGCATTTGTACGGAAAGTGGGAACTGCGGAAAATCCGTATCGATAGAGACGGCTTTGTTTTTGACTGAATTTCACTTGTATCTACTCAATCGGAAACTCAATAAAACTGCCTCCCGCTCAACAGTGGGCGCGCCAGCCAGTGCACGACTAAGCGGTCACCCATCCAACCAATGTCTGCGACCAAAGCTTAACTTGGGTGATCACTAGAACCGCGCAACGCCCGCGCATCCACTGTTGTCGGTGATTCAAATTTGTTCAATTTGAGTCAAGCATAAAAAATAATATATTGTTCTTGACACGTTTTTTTAACTTTATTTGAAACTTTCACGGAGATTGGCATGAAATGAGTGAGACCATGTAGAAAATCTCTCAACCATCAAACTGAATAACTACATGGAGTATCCACTTAATCACTTATCAAATCGTTGATTTGCTTACACCGACATTAGCTACGGTAAATAATTTTACAGTCTATATGCAGATAAGGCTCACAACACAAAATTGTGGATTGCCCTATAATCGGAAATGTTGTTTGACCATCGATTTCAATTTACATACTCCATACAGGTAATTCGCGATGCTTGCTTGTACTGAAAGTCAATTGAATCATCTGATGTTGCACTTTACAATTTAAATAACATAGAATAAAAGTATACAAATTGATTTTCTATATTGTATTTTTAACATGCCCATTTTCCACAATGATTATAGAATAAATTACAGACATGGACGCGAGTGCATGATGGATTAGTGAGATGCTGCGAAGAATGGATTTATTTTACATCAAAACATTTAATTCGTGACAAAAAAATAATTTATTCAAATATCACTTTATCATCGTATACTTTTTTCAAGCTTTTACATCCCCATTACGCTTTGCTACCATCTCCATTCTATTTCGTACAACATCCCCCAGAGTGTTGTTCGCAGTAACTCTTTCATAATACAAAACTGTATGCATTTGCACGAGGGCACAGGGAAAGTGCAGAGAACCTGTCCGATACTAGCAGCTGCATAATACTCCAAAAAATTACTAAAGGTAATACAACAGACCACGACAAAATCCATGTAACCTGTGTAACCTAAAAGTTCTATATTTAAGAGACCAAAAATAATGTTGACTTACGACAATAAAGATCCTCGGAGTAACTCCGAATGAGATTTTGGTTACCAAAGACTTTAAAATGTTCGAACCACAGTAGAGTTTCAATGGTTTCCGTGTATGTCTCACTATCAATTATCTCGCGTGATAAATAAAAATGTCACGGTGAACTGGTGACAGAGAAGACTTCCAGACATTTTCCGGTTCTTCACCGGTATATTAACTGGTTACGTAATGGAAGTGTTCACCCTCCGACGACCGCACAGATACTGCATACAGATCGTTGATACTACGACTATCTGCAAACTCCACCGTCTCGATAGTCAATTTGGTCCTCTCCCTTCATTATTTTTTCTTCCGCAGGAGGGTGAATTCGCGCATGTTTCACAAACGTTTGCAAGATCAAAAGGCGTGTATAATCGTATACTTCAAGGGCGGAATACTTTTACGACACATAAAAGTCATTACCGTTCAAAGACTCATTGGAAAATGATAGTTTGATAAAAAAAAACTCCGTCTACCGTAGTGAGACTCGATATAAAACGGTACTTTGAACACAAGGTCCGATAATATGATCAACTGATTCGATAAAAAAATGCAAAAGGAAGGATACAATGACAGTTCCTAATATCAACGTGGAAAAAAGATTCGCTCTTTTTGTCTTTGTGTATTTTATTGGGATACAAGATGGATAAATAATAACAATCGGTGAATTAATGCTTCTTTTACTTCGTTATTCTATAAAACTCGGAAGATGCATCGAGCTCTGTACTCTTGCTCTGTCAAACGAAGACTGAACTGAAAAGACAAGGGACCAGTCCTCTGGACCTCTAAAGTAATAACACTCTCTTTGTCCTTTTACGTGTGTTTCTTAATCTACTCGTAGACACCCATCTAGGGTCATAAACGGGGCCTGCCATGCCGGACAAATGCTCACGTGTGTAAACAAGAGGACCATAACAAAGCCGGAGAAAACTCGTCATAATATAAAAGAAACTAGAGACAGAGATTACGACAAAGGATCCTCTGATGTAAGAACAATATTTGAAGTTGTAATCGCTGCAGAGAAAAATTCTCTCTAGCGAAATGAATCTTTTTGCATAGGATTTCTTGCTTAAAATCCAACAGATTTATTCCCCGCTTAAAAAATGTGTGCAACATCACTCCGGCATCATTGAGTACGCATACTTGAGTAAGATTTTCATTTTAAAAAAAATTGAATTACGTGATTTCAATGCAATTTTTCTTTTATTAAACACATGTTATTTGATCTAAATACAATTCATTTCAATTCGATCAATTTGTTTAATTTAAATAAATTATACTTCAATCAAATCCATTTAGCTCATCATTTTTGTTATTATATTTTAAATCTTTTTGTAGACGTGGCCAAATGTTTATCAACTAAATGGCCATTCACGTCGGCCTGACATACGTAAATGTGATATTGAAATTTTGTTTTATAGGCTTCGCTCTTATTTCACTAAGTAACGATAAATTAAAACTATTTTTTGTTCAACTAAAATTGCATCATGGTTCACGTTGCATTATTATACGGTAACGATTATTATACCAAGTTCATGTTTTTCGGGTATGATATTAGTTTACACCTTAATACAAGTTTACATGTTCTGTTCGTGCGTTCAAGAGTTGCTCGATGCGGTAATATTATCCCCCATGAAAAACAAGTATATGCAAAATATTGAAAATATAGAGATATATATCTCTTAGATATATTAAACCCGTTTTTGACGAATTGAAGGTTTCGATATGTCGAATATATTTCTGCGTATCCTTTTTTGTTAATGTGGAGACTGCTCCGAATGAAATTATTATAAATCGACGAAATATGATATTTAAGTTTCTCGGATAGAGAGCACGTCGATAACCGACGATGCGTTTCACGAAGATGGGCACGGACGCAGTAGGACCGTCAAGAAAATGTTCTCCATAATCCAACTAAGCAGCCACATGGAGTGTCGGCTGACCGCTTGTCGAATCGTTGATATGGTTACACCAACATTGCTTTTGGTAAATAATGCTCGAATTTATATGAAAAGTTCATAATTATCATTGAGGTGTATCATAATTCAGATTTTGACTAAGCTGTTGGTTTTAATCTCAGATACTGAATGCTGCTTACTCGGCTTGCAAACTTGTACTGAGAGTCAAATGAATCGTCATAATGTTGTGTATTATAGACTTAAAATAATATGAAATAAATATGTTCAACTTGATTAGCGAGCCTTCATTTCTAATATGAACAGCTTCTCATAAGATTTAAAGGTACAATAACAGATATGGACGAGACTAAATTCATGAATTACTAATTTTTCATGAGTTTTAATTCGAATGGTAGCCACCGATGACACGCATATATTCGCGAGGTTCCTTAATGTTTCGATACAAAGTAATCATTTATTTGATAACCATAGCAACGAAAATGTTTCATGCTAAATCCCATGAGCGCGAAACTAAGCCACGGCAATCGATTAACACAATCGAATTAATGCATCAAGGAAATTGTGCATCGAATAACCGGAGTTTGTGACTCTCGCCTGCATAGAGTAAAAGTAATAAATATTGACCTACCTCAATGGAGAGCCTTTAAGTCCCAGACTGCTCAGCCAGGTCGATACATCCAAAAAGATATGACTTTTTGTTTCCAAAAACAATAATGTTCTCAAATCACACTAGCTTCAATGATATTCGTATGTGTTTCCTTACTGATGATTCGGCATAAGTATAGAATTGTCACAGTGACCCAGAAAAATAATCGACATTTGCCGATTCTTCACGGTAGTAATGGTTCTGCTGACGGAGGTGCTCACCATCCGACGATCGCACAGGTAGTGAATAAAAATCGATGATTCCACTACCATATTTGCCTTTTCCACCCTCTCGACATTCAGTATCGCCCTCGTCATTTCTCTTCGTCATTTTTCTTTTGCACGCGAGGGTCAAGTCGTACGCTCTTCACTAACGTTTAAAGTTGTCGCTACGATGTTCAAAGATCCGCTAAATTATGGTTAAAAGAAAAATACGGCGTTGTGGAATGATACGATAGGGATATGCTAATGCAGGGCATTATAGTTCCTAGGTTCAAGAAGCATTTATTGTTGCAGCTTTGAAACCAGGATAATTTCAGAATGCATTATTTGTCCGACGTCTATCGCCACGATAATGATATACGATCAAAAAAATTGCATCGCCCAGAGGGTCATTGCGAACAAACCGTTCCTTTGAAAGCAAATTGCGACAATTTTCCATCGATCAGATGGAAAAATGCGGCGGAATGAATATAATGACAGTTTCTATCAAAAGGAAAAAAAGACTCGCTCTTTGTCTCCGTTTATTTTTCCCTCCTCTTGCATATCGAATGCGTACATGCTCTGACCGTAGCTTTCGCGTCCTGTCGCATTTACAAACGGAATTAATGATCATAAGACATCGACCTAAGTCGATGTCTCTGGCGATTTATTCCGAGAGTCGTCAGCCACCCGTACAGCCGAACAGATCGCTGCAGGGATATTTCTAAAGTGTGGACACATTGAGTCGGTACAAAATATAAATCCAATTAACCTAGTTGTGCAGTGCACACATTTCAAGTTGAATATCATTTCAATTTACCAATTATAAGATGGACTTCCGTGGCATTAACAAGTTTAACGTCGTAGTTAATGCTATTTCAGGAAATTGTTTTCCACTTACGGAAAGGAGGAATAATTTCAATTTCGGCGTTACGATCTACGCAATTCTTGTTTGGCTTCTCGAACTCTCATATATTATCTCAGTGGTTATCGGTTTGTTATTTTACGTGCCACGATCGATAGCTTTTGAGGAAGGCTCCGCTCTCTCTATACCGATTGTAGAAATGATTACTTTTTCCATTTATCTTCATTCACGACGGGGACATGTGCGCAATTTAATACGCAAGTTAAATAGAATTCTCATTGACTCCGATGACCTAAGGAGATGCATACACGATAGCGTTGAACCCAGACAAAAATACTTAAAATTATACACAATTGTGGGTCTCATTTCGGTAGTCTCGTGGGCGGGAGTACCGATTATCAAAATTCTCGATAACGATCGGTTTACCTACGTAGATTATACGGTGACGGCCTATCTACCCGGTGCACCGTTTTCCGTGAACACTTTTGTCTGCGGTGTATTTTTACAGATTCTCGGCGGTTTTTATCTCGCATTGAAAAAAATCAGTATGGACGTATATATAAGTTACTTCGTGACACTCTTAACGGCTGAATATAAATATGTTCGCGAACAGATAGCGGTAGCTCTGCGTGACAAAAATTATAATGAAAATGACGAGAAATCGGTGATCATTGGTCTTAAAAAATGTGTGCAACATCACTGCGCCGTCATTGAGTACGTATAATTGAAAAAGTCTTTCATCACAAAAAAAAGTTGAATTATATGATGTCAATGCAATTTATTTCGATTCAAGAAATATTATTCGATCTAAATAGAATTGATTTCGATGAAATTAATTAGTTTAGTTGAATTGTACTTGAGTCAAATTCATTTGGCTGATTATTTTTGTAATAATATTTTAAATACCTTTTCGTAGAAGTGGCCGAATGCTTATCGACCTAATGTCTGTGCACGTCGGTTTGTCATACATATATGCAATATTAAAATTCTGTTTTATTGGCTTCACCTTCATTACAGTAAGTCACAAAAACTGTTAATGTTTTTTTAACTGAAATTGTTCCATCGACACTTTACCTTACAGTTCGGTGATAATTACTTTCAAAAGCTCTTGTTCATCTTATACGGCTTTAATAACTTAGTCCAAGTTTACTTACTCTGTGCTTGCGTTCAAGAATTGCTCGATGCGGTAATATTGTCCGCCATGGAAAAGAAGTATTCGCACAATATTAAATAAATATACTTCTTAGATATACTAAAAATATTTTCGCTGAAAATATATTTATTAAATGTATAAATCGATGATAATTTAGATATGTAGAATACATTTCTGCGCATCCTTCTCTTTCCATGTAGAGATCCATTTGGCGATTAAATAATTATTATAATAAATCGACGAAATATGATATTTACGTTTCTTGGATATAGAGCACCTCGGTAACCGACGACGCGTTTCACGAAGATTGGCACGGTCGCGGTAAGACCATCAAGAAAATCTTCTCCACGACCGAACTGAGCAATCAAATGGAGTGTCGACTGACCGCCTATCGAATCGTTGATATGCTTACACCGACATTGGCCTCGGTAAATAATCCCGCAGTTTATATGAATATACGCTTTATACAAAATTGTAGATTAGCCTATAATCGACAATGTTATATAACAATTAATGTCAATCTAGATACTGAATAGAGCTTACTCGGCATGCATACTTGTACTAAAGGTCAAATGAATCGCCTGATGTTATACTGCACAGTCTAAATAATATAGAATAAAGATGAATAAATTGATTTGCAACCGCTGGTGAGCCTGGTCAAATATTGACAGTGGTACAATCGAGCAATGATCAGCCCTGCCCCTATTCCGTAGAGACGCTACTATGCATGCAGTAGACAACTCGTTCAGCTGCGCTACGTATGGCCTTTTAGCATCGCACGTAAGGAAATGGAATTGACAGGGTGATACACTTTTGGGACAATAAACATCAGGTGTTAACTAGTATATTGATTTGTGCTATCGAATAGGAATACGAGTAAATTTGGATGAATGCAAAAATGACAATTGATCTATAAATTACAAAATTGTGTAATAACAACATTTTATTATGTAATCTATGCAATTTATCTCGTAGATTCCCATTCGGGAATGGACATTCAATATCAATTGAATTCAATTATTTTCAATTGCACAAGTCATTTGATTGAATTTTTCTTTTCTTTCTTTGATCCAACGTATACCCTTTCGGATTGTTACTCTCTACCCGCATTTACCTGAGGTAACCTAACTTCCATTGCGTCTGCAGACGTGTTAGCTACACTGTATCGCATTTGCACGGAAAGAGGGAACTGCGGAAAGTCCGTGTCGATAGAGACGGCTTTGTTTTTGACTGAATTTCAGTTGTATCTACTACATCGGAAACTCAATAAAACCGCCTCCCTCTCAACAGTTGGCGCGCCAGCCAGTGCACGACTAAGCGGTCACCCATCCAACCAATGACTGCGACCAAAACTGCTCAACTTGGGTGATCACTAGAACCGCACAACGACCGCACATCCACTGTTGTCGGTGATTCAAATATGTTCAATTTGAGTCAAGCATAAAAAATAATATATTGTTCTTGGCACGTTTTTTTTATTGTATTTGAAACTTTCACGGAGATTGGCATGAAATGAGTGAGACCATGTATAAATTCTCCTCCACGATCGAACTGAACAACTACACGGAGTGTCCACTTAATCGCTTATCAGATCGTTGATTTGCTTACACCAACATTGGCTACGGTAAATAATTTTACAGTCTATATGCAGATAAGGCTCACAATACAAAATTGTGGATTGCCCTATAATCGGAAATCTTATTTGACCATTAATTTCAATCTCCATACCCCATACGGGTAATTGGTGATGCTTGCTTCTACTAAAAAACAATTGAATCATCTGATGTTGCACTTTACATTTTAAATAACATAGAATAAAAGTATATCCATTGATTTTCGACATTGCATTTTTAACATGCCCATTTTCAACAATGATCATAAAATAAATTACAGACATGGACGAGGGTACATGACGGATTAGTGAGATGCTGCGAAGAATGGATTTATTTCACATCAAGACATTTAATTCGTGACAAAAAAATAATTTATTCAAATATCACTTTTTCATCGTATACTTTTTTCAAGCTTTTACATCCTCATTACGCTTTGCCGCCATCTCCATTCTATTTCATATGACATCCCCCAAAGTGTTGTTCGCAGCAACTCTTTCATAATACAATACTGTATGTATTTGTATGACGGCACAGGGAATGTGTAGAAAACCTGTCCGATACTAGCAGCTGCATAATACTCCAAAAAATTACTAAAGGTAATACAACACACCACGGCAAAGTCCATGTAACTTGTGTAACCTAAAATTCTATATTCAAGAGACTAAAAATAATGTTGACTTACGACAATAAAGATCCTCGGAGTAACTCCGAATGAGATTTTGGCTACCAAAGACTTTAAAATGTTTGAACCAGACCATAGTTTCAATGGTTTCCGTGTATGTCTCCCTATCAATTATCTCGCGTGATAAATAAAAATGTCACGGTGAACTGGTGACAGAGAAGACTTCCGGACATTTTCCGGTTTTTCACCGGTATGGTAAGGCCTTACATACGTCGAGAATTTTAAAAAAATCGATTTTTTTTTGTTTACAGATTATTATTCCTTATAGTCTTAGGCGTATTTCTGTGTAAGCTGATTGTAAAAATTCCCCATAGTTCAAAAGTTATTGTAGATAATGTGACTGCCTGATAATGTGAAACACGCTCGAATCAACGCTACCAAAGCAACAAAAGAGGCCAGAACAATTCGTCGATTAGAAAAAAATAAACAACAACAATTTTTCACTGACAAGGAAGGCGTACAATATGAAGCTGGAATGGGATATTAGACGTAAGTTAACTAAATAAATTAAAACAATTCATAAAGTTCTTGCTCCAGCCGCGCGCGACTTCGAGCGAAACGCGCTTGAAACTTTAAACGCGTTTGTCTCAAAACTACTTTTTCTGACACGGTCGGCATGATAACTCGTACGGTTTATAATATTTTTTGATGATATTTTTTTTTGAATATTCGGAATTGTTTTTTCTATAGTCTGTCGAGCCGGATTTTTAAAATTATAATTACAAAATTTTATAAAAACAATTAAAGTGTGACTTTTTTGACACGAACTTAACATTTTTTTTTAAATTACCGTAAATTATTTAATTTTTCGAATTTCAAAAATCCGGCTCGACAGACTATAACTACTACCTTATTTCACAAGAATTTCTTTACATTTTGCAGATCCGTCAACATTTCAGGAAGAAATACTGCCGACCGTGGAGAAACTTTTTTTTTACAGTGCTTCAAAAAATGTGATTTTTCATGTTGTAATTTAAAAAAAAAAAAATTGAAATAAATTTTTTTACAAACTTAACACAGTAATAAACAATGTGTAAGAATTTTTTTATCAATTTCTATTTCTATCCCTCCTAAAAACAGTATTTCTTTTGGTACGTTTTCGGTACCGCTGGACGTATGTAAGGCCTTTTAACTGGTCACGTAATGGAAGTGTTCACCCTCCGACGACCGCACAGATACTGAATAAAGATCGTTGATACTACGACTATCTGCAAACTCCACCGTCTCGACAGTCAATTTGGCCCTCTCCCTTCATTATTTTTTCTTCCGCACGATGTGAATTCGCGCATGTTTCACAAGCGTTTGCAGGATCGAAGGGCGTGTATAATCGTATACTTCAAGGGCGCAATACTTTTACGACACATAAAAGTCATTACTGTACAAAGACTCAGTGGAAAATGATAGTTTGATAAAAAAGAAAAATTCCGTCTACCGTAGTGAGACTCGATATAAAACGTTCCTTTGAACACAAGGTCCGATAATATGATCAACTGATTCGATAGAAAAATGCAAAAGGAAGGATACAATGACAGTTCTTAATATCAACGTGGAAAGAAGATTCGCTCTTTTTGTCTTTGTGTATTTTATTGGGATACAGGATGGATAAATAATCACAATCGGTCAATTAATGCTTCTTTTACTTCGTTATTTTATAACACTCGGAAGATGCATCGAGCTCTGTACTCTTGCTCTGTCAAACGAAGACCGAACTGAAAAGACAAGGGACCAGTCCTCTGGACCTCTAAAGTATTAACACGCTCTTTGTCCTTTTACGTGTGTTTCTTAATCTACTCGTAGAGACCCACCTAGGGTCACAAGGGGGCCTGCCATGCCGGACAAATGCTCACCTGTGTAAACAAGAGGACCGTAACAAGGCCGGAGAAAACTCGTCATAAAATAAAAGAAACTAGAGACAGAGATTACGACAAAGGATCCTCTGATGTAAGAACAATATTTGAAGTTGTAAACGCTGTAGAGAAAAATTCTCTCTAGCGAAATTAATCTTTTTGCATAGGATTTCTTTCTTAAAATCCAACAGATTTTTTCCTCGCTTAAAAAATGTGTGTAACATCACTTCGCCGTCATTGAGGACGCATACTTGAGTAAGATTTTCATTTAAAAAAAAATTGAATTACGTGATTTCAATGCAATTTTTCTTTTATTAAACACATGTTATTTGATCTAAATACAATTCATTTGTTTAATTCCATCATTTTTTAATTCAATCAATTTGTTTAATTTAAATAAATTGTACTTGAATCAAATCCATTGAGCTGATCATTTTTGTTATTTTATTTTAAATCTTTTTGTAGACGTGGCCAAATGTTTATCGACTAAATAGCCATTCACGTCGGCCTGACATACGTAAATGTGATATTGAAATTTTGTTTTATAGGCTTCGCTCTTATTTCAGTAAGTAACGATAAATTAAAACTATTTTTTGTTCAACTAAAATTGCATCATGGGTCACGTTGAATTATTGTACGGTAACGATTATTATACCAAGTTCATGTTTTTCGGGTATGCTATTAGTTTACAGCTTAATACAAGTTTACATGTTCTGTTCGTGCGTTCAAGAGTTGCTCGATGCGGTAATATTATCCGCCATGAAAAACAGGTATATGCAAAATATTAAAAATATAGATATATATCTCTTACATATATTAAACCCGTTTTTGACGAATTGAAGGTTTCGATATGTCGAATATATTTCTGCGTATCCTTTTTTGTTAATGTGGAGACTGCTCCGAATGAAATTATTATAAATCGACGAAATATGATATTTAAGTTTCTCGGGTAGAGAGCACGTCGATAACCGGCGATGCGTTTCACGAAGATTGGCACGGACGCAGTAGGACCGTCAAGAAAATATTCTCCACAATCCAACTAAGCAGCCACATGGAGTGTCGGCTGACCGCTTATCGTATCGTTGATATGGTTACACCAATATTGCTTTCGGTAAATAATGCTCGAAATTATATGAAAAGTTCATAATTATCATCGAGGTGTATCATAATTCAGATTTTGACTAAACTGTTGGTTTTAATCTCAGATACTGAATACTACTTACTCGGCTTGCATACTTTTACCGAGGGTCAAATGAATCGTCATAATGTTATGTATTATAGACTTAAAATAATATGAAATAAATATGTTCAACTTGATTAGCGAGCCTACATTTCTAATATGAACAACTTCTCATAAGATTTAAAGGTACAATAACAGATATGGACGAGACTAAATTCATGAATTACTAATTTTTCATGAGTTTTAATTCGAATGGTAGCCACCGTTGACACGCATATATTCGCGAGGTTCCTTAATGTTTCGATACAAAGTAATCATTTATTTGGTAACTATAGCAACGAAAATGTTTCATGCTAAATCCCATGAGCGCGAAACTAAGCCACGGCAACCGATTAACACAATCGAATTAATGGATCAAGGAAATTGTGCATCGGATAACCGGAGTTTGTGACTCTCGCCTGCATAGAGTAAAAGTAATAAATATTGACCTACCTCAATTGAGAGCCTTTAAGTCCCAGACTGCTCAGCCAGGTCGATATATCCGAATAGGTATGACTTTTTGTTACCAAAAACAATAATGTTCTCAAATCACACTAGCTTCAATGATATTCGTATGTGTTTCCGTCCTGATGATTTGGTATAAGTATTGAATTGTCACAGTGACCCAGAAAAATTATCGACATTTACCGGTTCTTCACGGTAGTAATGATTCTGCTGACGGAAGTGCTCACCATCCGACGATCGCACAGGTAGTAAATAACAATCGATGATTCCACTACCATATTTGCCTTTTCCACCCGACATTCAGTTTCGCCCTCGTCTTCCCTCTTCGTAATTTTTCTTTTGCACGCGAGGGTCAGATCGTACGCTCCTCACTAACGTTTAAAGTCTTCGCTATGATGTTCAAAGATCCGCCTGTAAATTATGGTTGAAAGAAAAATACGGCATTGTGGAATGATACGATAGAGATATGAGAAAAAAGGGCTATAATTATAGTTCCGAGGTTCAAGGAGCGTTGGTTGTCCGCTTTGAAACCAGGATGATTTCAGAATGCATTATTAATCGAAAATGATATACGAGTACGATAAAAAAAATTGCGTCTCCCAGAGGGACATTGCGAACGAACCGTTCCTTTGAAGCCAAATTGCGACAATTTTACGTCGATCGGATGGAAAAATGCGGAGGAATGATTATATTCATAGACAGTTTCTATCAAAAGGAAAAAAAGGCTCGCTCTTTGTCTCCGTTTATTTTTCCCTCGTCTTGCATATCGAATGCATACAAACGGAATGAATGATTATAAGACATCGACCTCAGTCGATGTCTCTGGCGATTTATTCCGAGAGCCACCCGTACACCCGAACAGATCGCTGCATGGACATTTCTGAAGTGTAGACACATTGAGTCTGTACAAAATATAAATTCAATCCTAGTTGTGCAGTGCACGCATTTCAAGTTGAATATCATTTCAATTTACGAATTATAAAATGGACTTCCGTGGCATTAATAAGTTTAACGTCGTAGTTAATGCTATTTCAGGAAATTGTTTTCCACTAACGGAAAGGAGGAATAATTTCAATTTCGGCGGTACGATCTACGCAATTCTTGTTTGGCTTCTCGAACTCTCATATATTATCTCAGTGTTTATCGGTTTGTTATTCTACGTGCCACGATCGATAGCTTTTGAGGAAGGCTGCGCTGTCTCTATACCGATTGTAGAAATGACTACTTTTTCCATTTATCTTCATTCACGACGGGGACATGTGCGCAGATTAATACGCAAGTTAAACAGAATTCTCATTGACTCCGATGACCTAAGGAGATGCGTACACGATAGCGTTGAACCCAGACAAAAATACTTAAAATTATACACAATTGTGGGTCTCATTTCGGTAGTCTCGTGGGCGGGAGTACCGATTACCAAAATTCTCGATAAAGATCGGTTTACCTACGTAGATTATACGGTGACGGCCTATCTACCCGGTGCACCGTTTTCCGTGAACACTTTTGTCTGCGGTGTATTTTTACAGATTTTTGGCAGTTTTTATCTCATATTCAGAAAAATCAGTATAGATATATATATAAGTTACTTCGTAACGCTCTTGACGGCTGAATATAAATACGTTCGCGAACAGATAGCGGTAGCTCTGCGTGACAAAAATACCAATGAAAGTGACGAGAAATCGGTGATCATTGGTCTCAAAAAATGTGTGCAACATCACTGCGGCGTCATTGAGTACTTATACTTGAAAAAGTCTTTCATCACAAAAAAAATTGAATTATATGATGTCAATGCAATTTATTTCGATTCAACAAATATTATTCGATCTAAATAGAATTAATTTCGATGAAATTAATTAGTTTAGTTGAATTGTACTTGAGTCAAATTCATTTGGCTGATTATTTTTGTAATAATAATTTAAATACCTTTTCGTAGAAGTGGCCGAATGCTTATCGACCTAATGTCTGTGTACGTTGGTTTGTCATACATATATGCAATATTAAAATTCTGTTTTATTGGCTTCATCTTAATTACAGTAAGTCACAAAAAATGTCAATTTTTTTTCAACCGAAATCGTTTCATCGACACTTTACCTTACAGTTTGCTGATACATACTTTCAAAAGCTCGTGTACATCTTGTACGGCTTTAATAACTTAGTCCAAGTTTACTTCCTCTGTGCTACCGTTCAAGAATTGCTCGATGCGGTAATATTATCCGCCATGGAAAAGAAGTATTCGCACAATATTAAATAAACATAATTCTATTTTCGCCGAAAATATATTTAATAAATGTAAAAACCGATGATAATTTAGATATGGAGAATATATTTCTGCGTATCCTTCTCTTTCCATGTAAAGATTCATTTGGCGATTAAATAATTATTATAATAAATCGACGAAATATCATATCCACGTTTCTTGGATATAGAGCACGTCGGTAACCGACGACGCGTTTCACGAAGATTGGCACAGTCGCGGTAAGACCATCATGAAAATCTTCTCCATGACCGAACTGAGCAATCAAATGGAGTGTCGACTGACCGCCTATCGAATCGTTGATATGCTTACACCGACATTGGCCTCGGTAAATAATCCCGCAGTTTATATGAATATACGCTTTATACAAAATTTTAGATTAGCCTATAATCGACAATGTTATATAACAATTAATTTCAATCTAGATACTGAATAGAGCTTACTCGGCATGCATACTTGTACTGAAGATCAGATGAATCGTCTGATGTTATACTGCACAGTCTAAATAATATAGAATAAAGATGAATAAATTGATTTGCAACCGCTGGTGAGCCCGGTCAAACATTGACAGTGGTACAATCGAGCAATGATCAACCCTGCCCCTATTCCGTAGAGACGCTACTATGCTTGCAAATAGACAACTCGTTCAGCTGCGCTACGGATAGCCTTTTAGCATCGCACGTAAGGAAATGGAATTGACAGGGTCATACGCTTTTGGGACAATAAAAATCAGGTGATAACTAGTATATTGATTTGTATTATCGAATAGCAATACGAGCAATAAATTTGGATGAATGCAAAACTGACAATTAAACTATAAATTACAAAATTGTGTAATAACAAAATTTTATTATGTAATCTATGCAATTTATCTCGTAGATTCCCATTCGGGAATGCACATTCAATATCAATTGAATTCAATTAATTTCAATTGCACAAGTCATTTAATTGAATTTTTCTTTTCTTTCTTTGATCCAACGTATACCCTTTCGGATTTTTACGTATGACCCTTCGCAATTTCATTTTTTCCATTTTTCCCCTTATCGCTCCGTACCCGCACTTACCTAAGGTAAGCTAACTTCCATTGCGCCCGCCGAAGTGTTATCTACGAGGGGGGACCCAAAAAAACGGGAATTTCGTCATAAATTCTTTATTTTTTAATATTTTTACACCAAATTTTGATCACCTTCAAAGTATTCTCCTTTGACCACAACGCACGTCTGCAAACGATCCTTCCAATGTTCAAAACATTTTTTAAATTCACTTATCGGGATGTTCTTTAGGCCTTCCAGCGATTTTTGTTTTACCTCCTCCAAAGTGGCAAAACGCTTTCCTCTCATGTCCCTTTTGAGTCTGGGGAACAAAAAAAAATCACAGGGCGCTAGATCCGGTGAGTAGGGGGGGCGGACAATTGGTGTCATGCAGTTTTTGGTCAAAAACTGCTTTACGGAGAGAGCGGCGTGGGCCGGCGCGTTGTCATGATGGAGGAACCAGTCACTTGTGCGCCAAAGATCTGCCCTTTTCTTCCGGATACTCTCCCTCAATCTTTTCAAAACCTCCAAGTAGAACTTCTGGTTGACAGTTTGACCCGGGGGAACGAACTCCGCGTGCACAACACCTCTGCAATCGAAGAAACAAATGAGCATTGTCTTGATGTTTGACTTCACTTGGCGAGCTGTTTCGGACGAGCAGAGCGAGGTGTCCTCCACTGGCTTGATTGCTGCTTTGTTTCGGGGTCGTATCCATAGCACCACGATTCATCACCAGTAATCACCTTGGAAAAAAGTTCAGGGTCCTCTTCGAGTTGATTTTGAAGTTCAAAACATGCCCGAAGTCGACGCTCCCTTTGCTCGTCTGTGAGGAGGCGAGGGACAAATTTGGCTGCAACTCTGCTCATGTCGAAATCTTTGGATAAAATCCTCTGAATTGAACTCCATAATATCCCAGACATCTCACAGAGTTGATCAATGGTTCGGCGACGGTCTTCATGAATGAGAGCATTGATTTTGTCGACGTTTTCGTAACTTCTTCACCTTGAGGGGCGTCCTGAACGGGGGTGGTCTTCAATTGACATTTCTCCATTTTTAAAACGTGAAAACCACTCGTAGACTCTGGTTTCAATTAGGGCAGCATGTCCATAAGCAGTCTTAAGCATTACAGTATTTTCCGCGACCGATTTCCCCATCAGGAAACAAAATTTCACAGCCGCGCGTTGCTCTCGACAATCGGCCATCACGTTTTCGCCGAAATGGAAAAAGTTGTTTCACTACAAAAATTTCCACGGGCGAACCGATGCACTCACGGCGACAGAACTTCGCACACTAACTCAGGAAACGTGTCCCCAACGGACACCTGGTCGAGCAATGGGTTCCCCACTCTTCCTCTCCGCCGCAGCGCAATTGCCGTTTTTTTTGGGTCCGCCCTCGTACACTGTATCGTATTTGCACGGAAAGAGGGAACTGCGGAAAATCGGTGTCGATAGAGACGGCTTTGTTTTTGACGGAATTTCAGTTGTATTTACTAGATCGGAAACTCAATAAAACTACCTCCAGCTCAACAGCGGGCGCGCCAGCCAGTGCACGACTAAGCGGTCACCCATCCGACCAATGACTGCGGCCAAAGCTGCTCAACTTGGGTGATCACTAGAACCGCGCAACGACCGCGCATCCACTGTTGTCGGTGATTCAAACATATTTAATTTAACTCCAACATAAAAAATAATAAATTGTTCTTGACACGTTTTTCTTATTTTATTTGAAAACGAAGATTGGCATGAATTGCGTGAGACCATGTAAAAAATCTCCTCCACAATCGAACTGGATAATAAACATGGAATGTCCACTTAATCGCTTATCAAAACGTTGATTTGCTTACACCGGCATTGGCTACGGTAAATAACGTTATGGTTTATATGCAGATAAGGTTTATAATACAAAAATGTGGATTGATCTATAATCAGAAATGTTATTTAACCATTGATTACTGCAATACAATACAATATCGATTGTCGTGGACACTAATCAACGACAATCGATTAATACAATGGAATTGATGTATTAAGGGAATTGTGCATTCAATTACCGGCGTCTGTGACTCTCGCCTACAGAGAGTAAAAGTAATAAATGTTGACATACCCGAATGAAGATCCTCCAAGTCCCAGACTATTCAGCAAGGTCAACATGTACGCATAGGTACTAGAACTTGAACTTTTCCCGGTATCCGGATACCCGAGTAATTCGGGTTTCACGGATCCGACGCTTCAAATCCGTATATCTCGATAACTCGATAATATCCGGGTAATAACGGATTCGGGTATGCGGATGGTTTCGGGGTATCCGGGTAACCGGGTACTCGGATAATAACGGATAATATCGGGCAATTAGCGCCGATAATTGATGCCGAAAATGCTGAAAAAAATTGTTCAATTTACACAATTTGTGAGGCATGCGTAGATGTTGCCAAGAACAATGTTTACGAAGTACATTTATAAGGCGAATAATAAATCATTACCGGTCAAGATTGAGAAACCGGGATTATATCGGTGTTCATGTCCGATCATTTAGTTGACCATTTTTTATTTTTACCGACTGATATCAATATTAAAGAAATTAGATTATTATTATAACGAAGATTCTTGGAAAGAATCTTGCAGGCGTATTTACTATTATTACCAAACTATTTCTTTACTATAATTCACATCCGACAAAAACTACAATTTCAATAAAACATTCTTGTGTAGATTAAAAAAGCAATGACATAATCTTCTATACTATGTTAGGGAAACACATGATCATTTCATAAGAACTTAATCAACGTTGACCTGCACTATTTGCATCTTTAATATTATTTTTTCATCACGATTTATTATTATTTATTAAATACCCTTAGTTTCTGAAATGTATATTTGCTTTATGGGCGTGTGTGCAGTTTTTATGAACTTTAGAGTTGGAGAGAAAATATAGAATGTGAAGAAGCAGATCTCGGCTATTCTTAATATGCGCAGGCAAGAAATTGTGATCGTAACAGCAGATTCTAAAAAATTGTGGGAGTCACATGTAAAATGTTTTTCCGAGTAAATACACAATTATTATAAATTGGAAAACCGTGACGTCTGATTCGTCAACACTAAGTTTTCATTTTTACCGTAGTTTTACACAATTTCTTTGAACAGAGCAAATTTGATACAAGTTATTTTCAAATTTTTTTCAATGGTCACCATTAACGCCCTATATTTCGGCTTATTTGATGACCAGTCTAATACAATATCGTTATTTTTTTACGCCGACATTATTATTACCCGGTTACCCGGATCCGTGATTATTCGGATATCCGGATACTTGGGTACTTGAATACCCGGATACTCGGGTACTCGAATACCCGGATACCCGGATATTCGGGTATTCGAATCTGAAGTGTTGGATCCGATTTCCCGGATACCCGGATACTTTCGGGTATCCGGCTAACCCGGATAAAAGTAACAGACCTAATAGGTACCAAATGACGTTTTGTTACCAAAAACCATAATGTTCTCAAATCACACCAATTTCAATGATATTCGTATGTGTTTCAGAACTGATGACTCGCAATAAGTATAGAATTGTCACAGTGACCCAGAAAAATTATCGACATTTGCCGGTTGTTCACGGTAGTAATGATTCTGCTGACGGAAGTGCTCACCTTCCGACGATCGCACAGGTACTAAATGAAAATCGATGATTCCACTACCGTATTTGCCTTTTCTACCCTCTCGACATTCAGTTTCGTCTTCCCTCTTCGTAATTGTTCCTTTGCACGCGAGGGTCAGATCATACGCTCCTCACTAACGTTTAAAGTCTTCGCTATGATGTTCAAAGATCCGCTTGTAAATTATGGTTGAAAGAAAAATACGGCATTGTTGAATGATACGATAGAGATATGCGAAAGAAGGGCTATAATTATAGTTCCGAGGTTCAAGGAGCGTTTGTTGTTTCAGCTTTGAAACCAGGATAATTTCAGAATGCATTATTAAACGAAAATGATATACGATAAAAAAAATTGCATCGCCCAGAGGGACATTGCGAACAAACCGTTTCTTTGAAGCCAAATTGCGACAATTTTCCGTCGATCGGATGAAAAAATGCGGAGGAATGAATATAATGACAGTTTCTATCAAAAAGAAAAAAGACTCCCTCTTTGTCTCCGTTTATTTTTCCCTCGTCTTGCATATCAAATGCCTACATGCTCTGGCCGTAGCTTTCGCGTCCTGTCGCATTTACAAACGGAATGAATGATCATAAGACATCGACCTCAGTCGATGTCTCTGGCGTTTTATTCCGAGAGTCGTCAGCCACCCGTACACCCGAACAGATCGCTGCATGGATATTTCTGAAGTGTAGACACATTAAGTCTGTACAAAACATAAATTAAATTAACCTAGTTGTGCAGTGCACACATTTCAAGTTGAATATCATTTCAATTTACGAATTATAAAATGGACTTCCGTGGCATTAATAAGTTTAACGTCGTAGTTAATGCTATTTCAGGAAATTGTTTTCCACTTACGGAAAGGAGGAATAATTTCAATTTCGGCGGTACGATCTACGCAATTCTTGTTTGGCTTCTCGAGCTCTCATATATTATCTCAGTGTATATCGGTTTGTTATTTTACGTGCCACGATCGATAGCTTTTGAGGAAGGCTGCACTGTCTCTATACCGATTGTAGAAATTACTACTTTTTCCATTTATCTTCATTCACGACGGGGACATGTGCGCAGATTAATACGCAAGTTAAACAGAATTCTCATTGACTCCGATGACCTAAGGAGATGCGTACACGATAGCGTTGAACCCAGACAAAAATTCTTAAAATTATACACAATTGCGGGTGCCATTGTGGTAGTCTCGTGGGCGGGAGTACCGATTATCAAAATTCTCGATAACGATCAGTTTACCTACGTAGATTATACGGTGACGGCTTATCTACCCGGTGCACCGTTTTCCGTGAACACTTTTGCCTGCGGTGTATTTTTACAGATTTTTGGCGGTTTTTATCTCGCATTCAAAAAAATCAGTATAGATATATATATAAGTTACTTCGTAACACTCTTGACGGCTGAATATAAATACGTTCGCGAACAGATAGCGGTAGCTCTGCGTGACAAAAATACCAATGAAAATGACGAGACATCGGTGATCATTGGTCTTAAAAAATGTGTGCAACATCATTGCGCCGTCATTGAGTACGTATACTTGAAAAAGTCTTTCATCACAAAAAAAATTGAATTATATGATGTCAATGCAATTTATTTCGATTCAACAAATATTATTCGATCTAAATAGAATTAATTTCGATGAAATTAATTAGTTAATTTGAATTGTACTTCAGTCGAATTCATTTGGCTGATTATTTTGTAATAATATTTTAAATACCTTTTCGTAGAAGTGGCCGAATGCTTATCGACCTAATGTCTGTGTACGTCGGTTTGTCATACATATATGCAATATTAAAATTCTGTTTTATTGGCTTCAGCTTAATTACAGTAAGTCACAAAAACTGTCAATTTTTTTTCAACCGAAATCGTTTCATCGACACTTTACCTTACAGTTCGCTGAAACTTACTTTCAAAAGCTCGTGTACATCATGTACGGCTTTAATAACTTAGTCCAAGTTTACTTACTCTGTGCTTCCGTTCAAGAATTGCTCGATGCGGTAATATTATCCGCCATGGAAAAGAAGTATTCGCACAATATTAAATAAATATACTTCTTAGCTATACGAAATATATTTTCGCTGAAAAGATATTTATTAAATGTATAAACTGATGATAATTTAGATATGGAGAATATATTTCTGCGTATCCTTCTCTTTCCATGTAGAGATTCATTTGGCGATTAAATAATTATTATAATAAATCGACGAAATATGATATTCACGTTTCTTGGATATAGAGCACGTCGGTAACCGACGACGCGTTTCACGAAGATTGGCACAGTCGCGGTAAGACCATCATGAAAATCTTTTCCACGACCGAACTGAGCAATCAAATGGAATGTCGACTAACCGCGTATCGAATCGTTGATATGCTGACACCGACATTGGCCTCGGTAAATAATCCCGCAGTTTATATGAATATACGCTTTATACAAAATTGTAGATTAGCCTATAATCGACAATGTTATATAACAATTAATTTCAATCTAGATACTGAATAGAGCTTACTCGGCATGCATACTTGTACTAAAGGTCAGATGAATCGTCTGATGTTATACTGCACAGTCTAAATAATATAGAATAAAGATGAATAAATTGATTTGCGACCGCTGGTGAGCCCGGTAAAACATTGACAGTGGTACAATCGAACAATGATCAACGCTGCCCCTATTCCGTAGAGACGTTACTATGCATACAGATAGACAACTCGTTAAGCTGCGCTACGGATAGCCTTTTAGCATCGCACGTAAGGAAATGGAATTGACAGGGTCATACACTTTTGGGACAATAAACATCAGGTGTTAACTAGTATATTGATTTGTATTATCGAATAGCAATACGAGCAATAAATTTGGATCAATGCAAAAATGACAATTGATCTATAAATTACAAAATTGTGTAATACAAAAATTTTATTATGTAATCTATGCAATTTATCTCGTAGATTCCCATTCGGGAATGGACATTCAATATCAATTGAATTCAATTAATTTCAATTGCACAAGACATTCGATTGAATTTTTCTTTTCTTTCTTTGATCCAACGTATACCCTTTCGGATTTTTACGTATGACCCTTCCCAATTTCATTTTTTCCAATTTTCCCCTTATCACTCCCTACCCGCACTTACCTGAGGTAACCTAACTTCCATTGCGCCCGCAGAAGTGTTATCTATACTGTATCCTATTTGCACGGAAAGAGGGAACTGCGGAAAATCGGTGTCGATAGAGACGGCTTTGTTTTTCACTGAATTTCAGTTGTACTTACTACATCGGAAACTCCATAAAACTACCTACAGCTCAACAGTGGGCGCGCCAGCCAGTGCACGACTAAGCGGTCACCCATCCAACCAATGACTGCGGCAAAAGCTGCTCAACTTGGGTGATCACTAGAACCGCGCATCGACCGCGCATCCACTCTTGTCGGTGATTCAAATATATTTAATTTGACTCCAACATAAAAAATAATAAATTGTTCTTGACACGTTTTTCTTATTCTATTTGAAAACGAAGATTGGCATGAATTGCGTGAGACCATGTAAAAAATATCCTCCACAATCGAACTGGATAATAAACATGGAATGTCCACTTAATCGCTTATCAAATCGTTGATTTGCATACACCGGCATTGGCTACGGTAAATAACGTTATGGTTTATATGCAGATAAGGCTTATAATACAAAACTGTGGATTGATCTATAATCGGAAATGTTATTTAACCATTGATTACTGCAATACAATACAATATCGAATTAATGTATTAAGGGAATTGTGCATTCAATTACCGGCGTCTGTGTCTCTCGCCTACAGAGAGTAAAAGTAATAAATGTTGACATACCCGAATGAAGATCCTCCAAGTCCCAGACTGTTCAGCAAGGTCAACATGTCCGCATAGGTACCAAATGACGTTTTGTTACCACAAAGAATAATGTTCTCAAATCACACCAATTTCAATGATATTCATATGTGTGTCAGTACTGATGACTCGCAATAAGTATAGAATTGTCACAGTGACCCAGAAAAATTATCGACATTTGCCGGTTCTTCACGGTAGTAATGACTCTGCTGAGAAAAGTGCTCACCTTCCGACGACCGTACAGGTACTAAATAAAAATCGATGATTCCACTAACGTATTTGCCTTTTCCACCCTCTCAACATTCAGTTTCGCCCTCCCCCTTCGTCATTTTTCCTTTGCACTCTAGAGTCAAGTCGTACGCTCCTCATTAAAATTTAAAGCCTCGAGAAGCGTGTATGATTATAGTCTTCAAATGAAATGAACGTTGCAAATATGTTCAAAGATCTGCTTGTAAATTGTGGTTGAAGAAAAAAATACGGTATTGTTGAATGCTACTATAGAGATATGCAGAAGTATATAGGGCCATAATTATAGTTCGCAGGTTCAAAGAACGTCTGTAGTTGCAGCTTTGAAAGCAGGATAATTTCAGAATGCAGTATTTGTACGACATCTATCGCAAAGAAAGTGATATTCGATTTTTTAAAATTGCATCCCCCACAGGGACATTGCGAACAAACTGTTTCTTTGAAGTCAAATTGCGACAATTTTCAATCGATCTGATGGACAAATGCGGAAGAATGAAAATAATTACAGTTCCGATAAAAAAAAAAAAAAGACTCGCTCTTTGTCTCCGTTTATTTTTCGCTCGTCGTGTATATTGAATGCCTATATGTTCTGGCGGTACCTTTCGCATCCTGTCGCATTTACAAACAGAATGAATAATCATAAAAAATCGACCTCATTCGATGTCTCTGGCCACCCATTCCGCCAGTTGTCAACCATCCATGCAGCCGAACAGATCGCTGCATGGATGTTCCTAAAGTGTAGACACATTGAGTCAGTACAAAATGTAAATCCAATTACCCTAGTTGCGGTGCACAGATTTCGATTTACGAGTTATAAGATAGACTTTCGTGGCATTAACAAGTTTAACGTCATAGTTAATGCTATCTCGGGGAATTGTTTTCCATTGATGGAAAAGAGAAATAATTTCAATTTTGGGGTTACGATCTATGCCATTCTAGTTTGGCTTGTCGAGCTCTCATATATTGCGTCAGTGGTTATCGGTTTGTTATTTTACGTGCCACGGTCGATAGCTTTTGAGGAAGGCTCCTCTTTTTCTATCTCCACTGCAGAAGTTACTACTTTTTCCATTTATTTTCATTCACGACGGGGACATGTACGTAATTTAATACGCAAGTTAAACAGAATTCTCATTGACTCCGATGACTTAAGGAGATGCGTACATGATACCGTCGAACCCAGAAAAAGATACTTGAAGATGTACACGGTTGTTGGTATCTTCGCAGCGTTCGGGTGGAAGGCAGCACCGATTTTCAAAATTCTCGATAACGATAGATTTACCTATGTGGATTATACGGTGACGGCCTATCTACCCGGTGAACCTTTCTCCGTGAATACTTTCATGTGTGGTTTACTTCTACAAATTTCAGGAGGCTTTTATCTTGCATCGAAATAAATTAGTATAGACATCTATATAAGTTACTTCATGACACTATTGACGGCTGAATATAAATACGTTCGCGGGCAGATAGCGGTAGCTCTGCGTCGAGAAAATAACAGTGAAAAAGACGAGGAATCGGTGATCATTGGTCTTAAAAAATGTGTACAACATCACTGCGCCGTCATTGAGTACGCATACTTGAAACAGATTTCCATTACAAAGAAAAAACTGAATGACATGATTTCAATGCTATTTATTTCGATTCAACAAATATTATTCGATCTAAATACAATTAATTTTGATCAAATACATTTATTTAGTTTCAATGAATTGTACTTGAATCAAATTCACTTGGCTCATTATTTTTGTAATTATATTTTAAATACCTTTCCGTAGAAAGGGCCGAATGCTTATAGACCTAATGGCCGTGCACGTTGGCTTGTCATACATATATACAATATTTTTTTTTTTTTTTTTTTTTCATATCCATTTATTTACAATTATAAGCTGTTATGTCCCATAACAATAAATAATTTCGTTGAGGCGATTATAAAAGGAAGTAAGCGAAGGTAGTAGTTGCATCCAACGATGCACGCTACTATTGGTTCGTACGTGGATTAATTTTTGTTATTATTACATTTTGCTTTCTAGTGGTCAAATCGTTGCCGAAGGTCTAGCGGTTTATACTTTTTTAGTCTACGTGTGATGCGATTTCTGTCGAGTAGTTGTGTTGCTAGGTGGTTTGGTTGTTGGTCGATACGCATTTCATAGCTAGTACTTTGTTTTTTGGCCGTATTTCTGATTGTGTCAATTCCGAGGTCTTGGTGGAGCGTGGCGTTGGAGATGTACCAGGGAGCGTTCGTTATCGTTCTGAGCGTTTGGGATTGAAATCTTTGTAAGATTTCAATATTGGAGTTGCTGGCAGTTCCCCAGAGTTGTATTCCATATGTCCAAATCGGTTTGAGTACGGTTTTGTATACCATGAGTTTGTTATACAACGATAGCTTGGATTTCCTGCCTATTAGCCAGTACATCTTTTTTAATTTTAGGTCCAGTTCTTTTCTTTTCTTTTTTATGTGATTTGCCCAGGTTAATCTTTTATCAAGATGCATGCCGAGGTATTTTACCTCGTCAACTTGTGGAAGGAGTTGACCGTTCAGATTAACTGCAGGGCAGCTATTTTTTTCGTTGTGAAAGTGATATGAACCGATTTCGCAACGCTGGCTTTGATTTTCCATCTTTTCAACCAACTTTCAATGTTGTTCAGTTCATTTTGGAGTATTCTTGAGGCTCTATCTGGGTTTTCGTGCACCGACAGTAAGGCGGTGTCGTCGGCGAATGTGGCTGTGGTTGTGTTTTGTCCTACAGGGAGGTCAGATGTGAAGAGAGTGTAGAGAACCGGGCCTAGCACGCTTCCTTGAGGAACTCCCGAATTGATGGGGAAGAATTCAGAATATTCCGTACCATATCTCACTTGGAACTTCCGGTTGTGCAAATATGATTTTAAAAGTAGGTAGAACTGTGGCAGTAACATTTTAATTTTGTATAGCAATCCAGAGTGCCAGACTTTGTCGAAGGCTTGTTCGATGTCCAGGAAGACCGCAGAACAGTATTTTTTTTCCTCGAGTGCGTTGGCTATCACGTTGAATACCCTGTTCACTTCTTCCACTGTTGAGTGTTTAGGCCTGAACCCAAATTGATGTTCAGGAATTAGTCCCTGTGCAACAATGGTATTTTTCATTCTAGCCGAAAGCAGCTTTTCGAATAATTTAGATACAATAGGCAAGAGGCTTATGGGCCTATATGATGTGACCGAGTTCGGTGGTTTTCTGGGTTTTGGAATCATAATTATTTGTGCTACTTTCCACTGACTCGGTATGCACGGTATACGTATGATGGCATTAAATAAGTTGGTGAGAAACACTATTCCTTTTCTTGGCAGTTTTTTGAGAATTGTTCCGGTAATTAGGTCATAGCCAGGACATTTTTTTCCGCAGGAGAAATGTGTCGGATCGGTAGTTCCATCGGGAGTGGACATTGTGAAAAGTTCAACGTATCTGCGTCGTTTTCCTGCGTAGAGAGAGGAGTGAAGACTTGAGCAAGGTGTTCCGCAAATATCTTTGCTTTTTCAGTATCGCTTTGTGCCCACTCCCCGTTGTTTTTCTTGATTGGTGGATTATAATTTTGCGTGTTATTTATTCGTTTAGTTGCTTTCCACAGAGAGTAGTCCGTGCTTTTCGTATTGGTCAAGTTTACTAAGTATCCTTCAATATTGCGATTAATGTATTCGAAGATTAATTTTTTGAGTTCTTGGGCTGCTTTGTTAAATATTCTTTTATCAATGGGGTTTCTCCTCAGTTGCCACCGTCTCCTGAGACTTCTTTTTTCAGTGATTTTCCGTTTTATTTGGTCTGGGTAGTTTATGGTGGTACAACGAGCGCCAGCGTTCGGTGTGGATTCCCAGGCTGCGTCCTGGATTAGTTGATTAAAGTATTCCGTTGCATCATCGATGTCGGTTTCATTTTTAAGAGGAATATTTAGATTTATGAGTTTTGCGATTCTGTCTTGAAATGCGGGCCAGTCGGTGTTCTTGTTGTGTAGTGATGGTGGAGGTTCTTTTCTCATTACTTCAGTGTTGAGCATTAATATCACTGGAGTGTGATCAGATGATAAGTCCAGACTGGATTCTGTGCGCGTATAATTTTTTGCTATACCCTTGGATATGAAGAAATCAAGTACATCCGGAGTTTTGTTTCTATCTGTAGGCCAATAGGTCGGTTGACCTGATGAAAGTTGATCACAGTGCAGAGCTGTCATTGCTTTCCTTAGTTCTCTACCTCTCGTCGTCGTTAGTCGCGATCCCCATGCAGGGTGCTTGGCATTAAAGTTTCCTCCAGCAAGAAAACGGGGTCCCAGTCCTTGAAGGAAGTCAGTGAATTCATTATCTTTAATTTTGTGTCTCCGAGGGCAATACACAGCTGACACAGCTATGGGTCCCATCTTTTTGTTGTCGACGATAATGCTCGTTGCCTGTAAATAGCTCTTGGAGTAAGGTGACGTTTCGTAGTGTTTTATAGATTTTTTGATAAATATTGCGGTTCCTCCATGCGCGGTGCCATCGGGTCGATTAGTGTTATAGAAGTCGTAGTCGAAAATTTTGATGTAGCTCTTGTCTGTGAAGTGGGTCTCAGCGACTAGAAGGATATCAATTTTATTTATGTGTAGGAATGTTGTTAGTTCTTGCCTGTGATTAGCTAGGCCGTTGGCGTTCCACAAAACTATCCGATAAGAATTGAATTATTTATCCGCGAACTTGGTGAGTACCGTGGTTAGTCATTTTAACATGGTATGCAGTAGCTCACTTTGCTGAATTACTGCTTGTTTGAGTTCATTAAATGATTTTTCGATGACATTTAATATTTCTCTGTTGTCGTTCGTCATACTTGACAGGGTGTTTACATTGGCTCCAGTCGCCTGCGCGTAACTTCGATATTGAGTACCGTTTGCAGACGGAGGAATATTTTGAATTTGTATAGGACGTTCTTCGTTGGAGTTGTTTACATACTGTGGTCTTGATCTATGCCAATGGGGTTTTTGCATAGCGGAATTTCTTTTCTCTAGCATGTCCTGGTATACCCGGCAGCCTTTATAATTGGCCGGGTGATTTCCTTCACAGTGAACGCATTTTGCTGGTGTCTCCTTTGATTTTTTACAGGACGCTGTGGGATGGTCACCTCCGCATTTCACGCATCTAAATTGCATGTGGCAGTATGATTTAGTATGTCCGTATCGCTGGCATCTTATACACTGTACTATTGCCAGGTTTTTTATGGGTGGTTCGATCTTGATTTTAGCATTTAGGAGGAGGTCAATTTTGTAAATTTCTTTGTTGTTTGGATTCGGCTCTAGGTCGACGAAAAATAGTGGTAGCGGCTCTTTGGTTATGTTATTTCGTATATTTGAGACGTGCCTCACCTCATGTCCAAGCTCACCGATGGCGTTTTTTATATCTTCGAGTGGGGTGGAGGGGTGTAAGGACCGTAAAACTATTCGATATGCACGTTGTTGTTTTAGCTGGTACGTGTGATACGATGCGTTTATCTCGTTGAGAACATGAATAATTTTTCGATAGGTTTCTGAGTCTTTGGGCATTATTTTTACGTTACCATCCGTGTTCATGGTTCTGTATGTATAATTTTGCTTGCTTACCACTCTCTCGAAGCTCTTTTCAAGATCGGTGATAGATTTAACGTCCGGTACGAATATCGGCGGTGGTTTCGGTTCTCTCGTGTTTACCTCGGCCGTGTTGTTATTGTCTAGGCTCATATCATGATTATCACCTAGTCGCTCGCTTGCGTTATTAAGAGCAGCGAATCTGTTTTTAGTTTGAATTTTCTTTCCTTCTTCATCGTCGCTCTCTATTACTCCGGAGGTTCTACGGCGTTTTTTGTTCGGCCTAACTTGCCATGACGGTGATTCATTATCTTCGTTGGAACCGGAGGGATTACGTGAGAGAACCATGCGCAGGTTGTCTTGACTATCACTTGTTGGAGTAACGGTCGGCGAAAGCACTCCATAAGGTTCACGCACAGAATTTTTTTCACTGGGGAGGGCCCAATCCATCTCTGCAACACTTGCACCTTTCTCCTCGCACGCATTGAGCTCGCTCATATACTCGCTTATCAAGGTATATCACTTTACTAGGTTTTGATTCCAAGAATACACAATAGGCTCGTTCGCAAATACGTCCGTCTTCGACGGTGGCTCAAGAGAGACCATATATACAATATTAAAATTCTGTTTTATAGGCTTCACCTTCATTACAGTAAGTCACAAGAAACTGTCAATTTTTTTTTTCAACCGAAATTATATCATCGACACTTTGCCTTACAGTTCGGTGATAATTACTTTCAAAAGCTCACATACCTCTTGTACGGGGCTAGTACCTTAATACCAGTTTACCTGTTCTGTTCGTGCGTTCAAGAGTTGCTCGATGCGGTAATATTGTTTGCCATGGAAAAGAAGTATTCGCACAATAGTAAAAAAATATACTTCTTAGATATATTACAGTATTTTTGCTGAAAAGATATTTATTAAATGTATAAATCGATGAAAATTTAGATATCGAGAATATATTTCTGCGTATCCTTCTATTTCCATGTAGAGATTCATTTGGCGTTTAAAACATTATTATAATAAATCGCCGAAATATAATATTCATGTTTCTTGGATATAGAGCACGTCGGTAACCGACGACGCGTTTCACGAAGATTGGCACGGCCGTGGTAAGACCATCAAGAAAATCTTCTCCACGATCGAACTGAGCAACCACATGGAGTGTCGACTAACCGCTTATCGAATCGTTGATTTTCTTACACCAACATTGGCCGCGGTAAATGATCCTACAGCTGCAATGAATATGCTTTATACAAAATTGTGGATTAGCCTACAATCGGAAATGTTATATAACAATTAATTTCAATCTAGATACTGAATAAAGCTTACTCGGCATGCATACTTGTACTAAAGGTCAAAAGAATCGTCTGATGTTGTACTGTACAGTTTAAATAATATTGAATGAAGATGCATAAAATGATTTACGACCGCTGATAAGCCCGGTCAAACATTGACAATGGTACAAGTGAGCAATGATCAGCCCGCCCCCTATTGAGTAGAGACGCTACTATGCATGCAGATAGACAATGCGTTGAGCTGCGGTACGTATGGCCTTTTAGCATCGGACGTAAGAAAACGGAATTGACTGGGTCATAAACATCTGGGACAATAAACATCAGGTGTTAAATAGTATACGGATTTGTATTATCGAATGGCATTTAATATATCCTCTTGCATGGCAATACGAGCAATAAATTTGAATAAATGCTAAAATAACAATTCATCTATAAATTACAAAATTGTGTAATAACAATTTTATATTATGTAATCTATGTAATTTATCTCGAAGATTCCTATTCGGAAATGGACATTCAATATCAATTGAATACAATTTATTTCAATGCTACAAGTCATTTGATTGAATTTTTTTTGCTTTTCTCTTTGATCCAATTAATCCAATTAACTCGTATGATGATGCACTTTACATTGTAAATAACGTAGATCAAAAGTGTATAAATGAATTTTCGACATTCCATTTTTAACATGCCCATTTCCAACAATGATTATAGAATAACTAACAGACATGCACCAGAGTGCATGATGGATTAGTGAGACTGTGCAAAGAATAAGTTTATTTCATATCAAGACATTTAAGGCCTTATATACGCGAAAAATTTCAAAATTTTTCATTATTTTTATATTTCTGATTCCATTAGCCTGAACGGTTAGGAATATGTTAAGCTTTACAGAATTGAAAAATTCCAAAAATTGGTAAGATAAGGTGAGATTGCCTTTATAATCTATACCCCGCGGCGCGACTGCCAACTTCAAAGCCGTTTTTCCACGATTCACTGTTTTGAACCCTGTGAACGTTCTAACTCTTGAACGAAGGTTCAAATCGCTCTAAAATGTTCACAACATATTCTTAGTATCATCACCTATCGTGTGAACCACAGAAACAAAAAATTTTGTGACACGAAAAAATATAAAAAATAAAATACCGACAGAAAATCGAGTAAAAAGATTGTAAGTTACGTATTTTTAATTTAATATTTAAAAAATAATAATATCCTTGGTTCACACTGAAAATACCTTCATTATGCAATTATAAATATGTTAATTTTTTTTCAGACACCCACATCGATGCCAAGACTTTTACAATCAACGCGCGCGAAAAAAAATACATTGGTTTATTATGTTATCTCCGCCATTTGTTAATATTTCTGATTTATTTTTTTACATATACTTAACCTTGTTCATAAATGATCTGTAAAAAAAATGTTGTCAATATTTGCATCATTTTGTTTTAACCGCGTCTAGAAAAGTACCTTCGAAAATCGGCGAAATCGCGTATATAAGGCCTTAATTCAAGATGAAAAAAAATAATTTATTTGAATATTACTTTTTCCATCGTATACTTTTTTCAATCTTTCACATCCCCGTTTCCCTTTACCGCCATCTCCATTCCATTTCGTACGACACCCCCCAGAGTGTTATTCGCACCAATTCTTTCATAATGCAATACTGCATGCATTTGTACGAGGGCAGAGGGAAAGTGCAGAAAACCTGTCCGATACTAGCAGCTGCATATTACTCCAAAAATTACTGAAGGTAATACAATGGACCATGGCAAAATCCGTGTAACCTGTGGAACCTAAAAGTTCTATATGCAAGAGAGTAAAAATAATGTTGACTTACGAGAATAAAGACCCTCCGAGTAAAATGTTCAAACCACACCATAGTTTCAATGGTTTCGGTGTATGTCTCCCTATCAATTATCTCGCGTGATAAATAAAAATGTCACGGTGAACCGGTGACAGAGAAGACTTCCAGACATTTTCCGGTTCTTCACCGGTATGTTAACTGGTCACGTAATGGAAGTGTTCACCCTCCGACGACCGCACAGATACTGAATAAAGATCGATGATTCTACGACTATCAGCAAACTCCACCGTCTCGACAGTCAATTTCGTCCTCTCCCTTCATTACTTTTTCTTCCGAAACGTTTGCAGGATCAAAGAGCGTGTATAATCGTATACTTCAAGGGTGGAATACTTTCACGACAAATAAAAGTCATTGCTGTTTAAAAACTCAGTGCAAAATGATACTTTGATAATAAAGAAAAATTCCGTCTACCGTAGAGAAACTCGATATAAAACGTTCCTTTGAACACAAGGTCCGATAATATTATCAACTGATTCGATAGAAAAATGCAAAAGGAAGGATGCAATGACAGTTCCTAATATCAACGTGGAAAAAAGACTCGCTCTCCTCGTCTTTGTATATTTTTTCCCTGCTTAAAAATTGTGTGCAACATCACTCCGCCGTCATTGGGTACGCATACTTGAGTAAGATTTTCATAAATAAAAAAAATTGAATTACATGATTTCAATGCAATTTATTTTTATTAAACACATGTTATTTCATCTAAATAGAATTCATTTGAATTCAATCAATTTGTTTAGTTTAAGTAAATTGTACTTGAATCAAATCCATTTAGTTCATCATTTTTGTTATTATATTTTAAATCTTTTTGTTGATGTGGCCAAATGTTTATCGACCTAATGGCCATTCAAGTCGGCCTGACATACGTAAATGTGATATTGAAATTTTATTTTATAGGCTTCGCTCTTATTTCAGTAAGTAACGCTAATTAAAACTATTTTTTTGTTCAACTAATGTTGCATCATGGGTAACTTTGCGACTTTGCATTATAGTACGGTGACGATTATTATACCAAGTTCATGTTTTCGGGTACGCTATTAGCGCCTTAATACAAGTTTACATGTCCTATTCGTGCGTTCAAGAGTTGCTCGATGCGTTAATATTATCCCCATGAAAAACAAGTATATGCAAAATATTAAAAATATAGATTGTTACGTCCGGGGTTTCAAATCATTGGGAAATCCCATCAGTAGTTTCATCTTTTGATTTTTCATTAATTTTTCTCACGTATAAAATTTTTTTTTTTTTCAAAGTTCGCTTGGATTTCCGGAATCCTCGCGTAAACATAAAAATAGGCCCTAATGGCACAAAACGGTCAAGCGACCGGTTCACACGCTCGAAAAAACTTTTGAAAACTGAAACGCGCCTATCACAGGATGTACTCTAGACGCTGACTGAAAAGTCAGCGTTCACAACACTGTACGCGTTCCCACGACAAGGGCTTATGTCCGAGACGGTATTCTGCGGACACCTTGGCTAAGCAAAATTTCTCGATAACGGAGATGTCGAGGCGTGTGGGAACGAATCATCCCCCACGCGCCGGCATCTCCCATTTCATTGGCAAAATGAAGGTGCGCTTTTGATTGACACAAATTAGAAGTAGTTAGTCGTTCACGGGAGCTTGACCACGATGGTCAAGCTGAAATAATTGTCCGGTTGCTCCGTGGTCGATCATGCTGATCGACCACGTTAAAATAAAAGTTCGGTAGTTTTGCTCCGTGGTCGATCGGTGTGGTCGACCACGTTAAAAATAAAGTTGGTTCAATATAAAACAAAAGTGAGTGTTCCGTGGTCGATCAGTATGGTCGACCACGTACAAATAAAAGTTCAGTAGGTCGTTACAAAAACACCGAAGCCCTCCTCTGCAGGGAGACTCGGTAACCCCGACTTAAACCGGGCAGTAATTATTGCTCTTCGGAGGTCGGGTTTCATCGAGACCAATCTTAGCGACATTCGAGATCCGATTTTCCGAGGGCACCTTCCTAAACACTGCTCCTAGGGACAGTGCTCGGGGATGTTGAAGAAATGACATTTTGGTATCGCGGGTTTGTCGTTGCCATTCGCGATAAGCTCGAGGGCGAAGCGTCAGCTCGCGTTAACGAAATATTAAACTGTAAAAAAAATATTGTGAACCTGAATTGTGAAACGAAAAACTACCGAAAATATTTAATTGTAAAATTGTGAACGAAAACTGCTCAAACAAAATTGTGAACATCGAAAATGTTAAATTGAGAAATCGAAAACTACTCAAACAAAATTGTGAACATCGAAAATGTTAAATTGAGAAATCGAAAACTGCTCAAACAAAATTGTGAACATCGAAAATGTTAAATTGAGAAATCGAAAACTGTTCAAACAAAATTGTGAACATCGTCAAAAGTGTTAAAGCGCGAATTCAAAATTTATAAAGTGTGAACCAATCAAAACCAAAATTGTGAATTTTTAAAATGATCTAAATTTAAATCTCCGTAATAACGAAAAGTCTTTCAATAAAATAAATGCTTGTTATTTGTTGAAAAGTAAACACGGTTCGACGAGTTTTTATTTTAAAGCCCGCTACGCCCTAGCGCTCCTGTTTTTACATCATTTTCATTGCGTCGACAATCGCCCTCGCTGTGCCTCGATCCCTGACCGGCACATTTCGGTCTAAATAAGAGGCAACCCCATATTCAACCAGGACTCGTTACGCTTTCTCCTTCTTGACATATCGGGACGTAACAGGTTTGAATATATATTCTGGTGCCAGTAGTGGGATCCACGCGAGTGCGCGATTGTTGGTTTTTGTTTTACAAAATTCTATTAAAAAAAAAAAAAAATCCAGCGTAGGGACAACTGAAAAATCAGCTGGAAGATCAACAGTCCAGCGAACTCAAACAGCTGCTCTCCCGGGGAGATACAGCGCACGCACGCGACATGACCACCGCTTATCGCGCCCTGGAATGTGCAACGATAGGACCCGGCAACGTGAGTCCCAACTACAAGCTGCTACAGTCGGAGGTCGCGTAGCATCTCTAAGGTTAATAAAATCAAAACATCGAGAAGATTGTAAGTAGAATTAAGATAAATGAGAGGCAACCCCATATTCAACCAGGACTCGTTACGCTCTCTCCTTCTTGACACATCGTGACGTAACAAGATATATATATATCTTAGATATGTTAAACCCGTTTTTGAAGAATTAAACGTTTCGATATGTCGAATATATTTCTGCGTATCCTTTTTTTTTAATGTGGAGACTGCTCCGGATAAAATTATTATAAATCGACCGAAATATGATATTTAAGTTTCTCGGATAGAGAGCACGTCGATAACCGACGATGCGTTTCACGAAGATTGGTAAGGACGCAGTAGGACCGTCCAGAAAATCTTCTCCACAATCGAACTCAGCAACCGCATGGATTGTCGTCGGGAGGGTTTCAATCGCCTTTAGTACGATCTCCATGTGTATCAGTTCCCGTGTACGATCCCCATGTGTACAATGGGTACCCATTGTACAGATGGGAATTGTCGTTTTTTCATAATATTATATGAAATAAATATCTAGAAGGGATGTTGAATAAAGGAGATGATCGTATGACCAAACGTATTTAAAAAAGATAGAGAACGTCAATTTATTTTAATACATCCGTTTACGACTGAAATATATATTCAACTCAATGTTCTTAGTTTTTCCTTTGTGTCGCATCTAGGCAACGACTGTCTTTTTGTTTTCTCGAAACTTCGATACTACAAATATGTACAACTTGATTAGTTAGTTCCATTTCGAATATAAAAATCTGCTCATAAGAATTACAGATACAATAACAGATATGAACGAGATTAAATTGATGAATTACAAATTTTTTATAAGTTTTCATTCGAATGGTACGTACCATTGGCGCACATATATTCGCGGGGTTTCTCAATGTTTCGATACAAATTAATGATTTATTTGATAACTATAGCAACGAAAATGATTGACGATAAATGCCATGAGCGTGACACCAATCCACGACAATCGATTAATACAATCGAATTAATGCATCAAGGGAATTTTGCATTGAATAACCGGAGTCAGTGACTCTCGCCTGCAGAGAGTGAAAGTAATAAATGTTGACATACCCGAATGAAGATCCTCCGAGTTCCAGACTGCTCAGCCAGGTCAACGTATGCAAATAAGTAATACAACATGACATTTCCTTACCAAAAACAATAATGTTCTCAAATCACACTAGCTGCAATGATATTCGTATGTGTTCCCGTACTGATGATTGGGAATGAGTATAGAATTGCCACAGTGACCTAGAAAAATTATCGACATTTGCCGGTTCTGAACGGCAGTAATGATTCTCACCTTCCGACGATCAGAAAGGTACTAAATGAAAATCGATGATTCCACTACCGTATTTGCCTTTTCCACCCTCTTGACATTCAGTTTCCTCTTCCCTCTTCGTAATTTTTCTTTTGCACGCGAGGGTCAGATCACGAGGGGTTGAAAGAAAAATACGGCATTGTGGAATGATACGATAGAGATATGCGAAAGAAGGGCTATAATTATAGTTCCGAGGTTCGAGGAGCGTTTGTTGTTTCAGCTTTGAAACCAGGATAATTTCAGAATGCATTATTAAACGAAAATGATATACGATAAAAAAAATGGCATCGCGCAGAGGGACATTGCGAACGAACCGTTCCTTTGAAGCCAAATTGCGACAATTTTCCGTCGATCGGATGGAAAAATGCGGAGGAATGAATATACTGATAGTTTCTACCAAAAAGAAAAAAACACTCCCCCTTTGTCGCCGTTTATTCTTGCATATCGAATGCCTACATGCTCTGGCCGTAGCTTTCGCGTCCCGTCGCATTTACAACCGGAATGAATAATCATAAGACATCGACCTCAGTCGATGTCTCTGGCGATTTATTCCGAGAGTCGTCAGCCACCCGTACACCCGAACAGATCGCTGCATGGATATTTCTGAAGTGTAGACACATTGAGTCTGTACAAAATATAAATTCAATTAACCTAGTTGTGCAGTGCACACATTTCAAGTTGAATATCATTTCAATTTACGAATTATAAAATGGACTTCCGTGGCATTAATAAGTTTAACGTCGTAGTTAATGCTATTTCAGGAAATTGTTTTCCACTTACGGAAAGGAGGAATAATTTCAATTTCGGCGCTACGATCTACGCAATTCTTATTTGGCTTCTCGAGCTGTCATATATTACCTCAGTGTTTATCGGTTTGTTTTCTTACGTGCCACTATCGATAGCTTTTGTGGAAGGCTGCGCTGTCTCTATATCGATTGCAGAAATGACTACTTTTTCCATTTACCTTCATTCACGACGGGGACATGTGCGCAATTTAATACGCAAGTTAAACAGAATTCTCATTGACTCCGATGACCTAAGGAGATGCGTACACGATACCGTTGAACCCAGACAAAAATACTTAAAATTATACACAATTGTGGGTATCATTTCGGCAATCTGGTGGGCGGGAGTACCGATTGGCAAAATTCTCGATAAAGATCGGTTTACATACGTAGATTATACGGTGACGGCCTATCTACCCGGTGCACCGTTTTCCGTGAGCAGTTTTGTCTGCGGTGTATTTTTACAGATTGTTGCCACTGTTTATCTCATATTCAGAAAAATCAGTATGGATATATATATAAGTTACTTCGTAACACTCTTGACGGCTGAATATCAATACGTTCGCGAACAGATAGCGGTAGCTCTACGTGACAAAAATACCAATGAAAATGACGAGAAATCGGTGATCATTGGTCTTAAAAAATGTGTGCAACATCACTGCGCCGTCATTGAGTACGTATACTTGAAAAAGTTTTTCAACACAAAAAAAATTGAATTATATGATGTCAATGCAATTTATTTCGATTCAACAAATATTATTCGATCTAAATAGAATTAATTTCGATGAAGTTAATTAATTTAGTTGAATTGTACATGAGTCGAATTCATTTGGCTGATTATTTTTGTAATAATATTTTAAATACCTTTTCGTAGAAGTGGCCGAATGCTTATCGACCTAATGTCTGTGTACGTCGGTTTGGCATACATATATGCAATATTAAAATTCTGTTTTGTTGGCTTCTGCTTATTTACAGTAAGTCACCAAAACTGTCAATTATTTTTCAACCGAAATTGTTTCATCGACACTTTACCTTACAGTTTGCTGATACTTACTTTGCAAAGCTCTTGTGGATGTTGTACGGCTTTAATAACTTAGCCCAAGTTTACTTCTTCTGTGCTACCGTTCATGAATTGCTCGATGCGGTAATATTATCCGCCATGGAAAAGAAGTATTCGCACAATATTAAATAAACATACTTCTTAGATATACTAAATATATTTTCGCTGAAAAGATATTTATTAATTGTATAAACCGATGATAATTTAGATATGGAGAATATTCTTTCTGCGTATCCTTCTCTTTCCATGTAGAGATTCATTTGGCGATTAAATAATTATTATAATAAATCGACGAAATATGATATTCACGTTTCTTGGATATAGAGCACGTCGGTAACCGACGACGCGTTTCACGAAGATTGGCACAGTCGCAGTAAGACCATCATGAAAATCTTCTCCACGGCCGAACTGAGCAATCAAATGGAGTGTCGACTAACCGCGTATCGAATCGTTGATATGCTTACACCGACATTGGCCTCGGTAATTAATCCCGCAGTTTATATGAATATACGGTTTATACAAAATTGTAGATTAGCCTATAATCGACAATGTTATATAACAATTAATTTCAATCTAGATACTGAATAGAGCTTACTCGGCATGCATACTTGTACTGAAGGTCAGATGAATCGTCTGATGTTATACTGCACAGTCTAAATAATATAGAATAAAGATGAATAAGTTGATTTGCAACCGCTGGTGAGCCCGGTCAAACATTGACAGTGGTACAATCGAGCAATGATCAACCCTGCCCCTATTACGTAGAGACGCTACTATGCTTGCAGATTGGATCGTCGACGACGACGATATATAATTATATACCAAATACGAATATTGTAGAATAAGTACACAACGCACAAACACTCACTACCCATTCGAAAAATATACAATTACATTTTCAAAGGGTCTTTCCGACCAGTTTCAAGAGAAAAGCTCTGAATAACTTAATAACCAACGTTTATTGAAGGAAAGTCCCGAGAGGTAGTCTCTGGCGACCAAATGTTTTATGGCGGCTTAAGCGTCGGTTTTTCCGCGAGTCTAGGAGTCGAGACGCGTCGCGCCTTACCTGCGTGGGACGCAAACCCTTACAATAGACATAGTTTTGTCTTGACCAAATAAGGAAATCTGAATCCACAACACAAACCGGTGACGCTTCCCTTTCCACTCACAAAAAAGAGGGCGTAACTTTTCGAGCGTCACCCCTTTTTTGACAGTTCGTCAGTCTACAGCGGCTAGTTGCCGAGTCAACATCGGGAGTTCAAAAATAGTAACTTTCGACACACATATACAACAACACTTGTAATTTCATCGTGAAGTCTAAAAATACAGTTCATCGTTATCGTTATCCGTAGCATTTCATTATATCATTCAAAAACTTTATACGAAAACAGTTGCATTTGATTAAGTTCTGGTGTAACAAGTACAGTTTTGAACTCGTCACAACGATGCACGGGAATTTACGACTCCCGTGGAATTTCCAAAATAGACATTAGCGAGTTCGACGGTACACAGATAGACAACTCGTTCAGCTGCGCTACGGATAGCCTTTTAGCATCGCACGTAAGGAAATGGAATTGACAGGGTCGTACACTTTTGGGACAATAAAAATCAGGTGTTAACTAGTATATTGATTTGTATTATCGAATAGCAATACGAGCAATAAATTTGGATGAATGCAAAACTGACAATTGATCTATAAATTACAAAATTGATTAATAACAACATTTTATTATGTAATCTATGCAATTTATCTCGTAGATTCCCATTCGGGAATGGACATTCAATATCAATTGAATTCAATTAATTTCAATTGCACAAGTCATTTGATTGAATTTTTATTTTCTTTCTTTGATACAACGGATCCCCTTCCCTTTCGGATTTTTACGTATGACCCTTCCCAATTTCATTTTTTCCATCTTTCCCCTCATCGCTCCCTACCCGCACTTACCTAAGGTAACCTAACTTCCATTGCGCCCGCAGAAGTGTTATTTACGAGGGGGGACCCAAAAAAACGGGAATTTCGTCATAATTTCTTTATTTTTTCATATTTTTACACCAAATTTTGATCACCTTCAAAGTATTCTCCTTTGACCACAACGCACCTCTGCAAACGATCCATCCAATGTTCAAAACATTTTTTCAATTCACTTATCGGGATGTTCTTTAGGCCTTCCAGCGATTTTTGTTTTACCTCCTCCACAGTGGCAAAACGCTTTCCTCTCGTGTCCCTTTTGAGTCTGGGGAACAAAAAAAAATCACAGGGGGCTAGATCCGGCGAGTAGGGTACTCTCCCTCAATCTTTTCAAAACCTCCAAGTAGAACTTCTGGTTGACAGTTTGACCCGGGGGAACGAACTCCGCGTGCACAACACCTCTGCAATCGAAGAAACAAATGAGCATTGTCTTGATGTTTGACTTCACTTGGCGAGCTGTTTCGGACGAGCAGAGCGAGGTGTCTTCCACTGGCTTGATTGCTGTTTTGTTTCGGGTTCGTATCCATAGCACCACGATTCATCACCAGTAATCACCTTGGAAAAAAGTTCAGAGTCCTCTTCGAGCTAATTTTGAAGTTCAAAACATGCCTGAAGTCGACGCTCCCTTTGCTCGTCTGTGAGAAGGCGAGGGACAAATTTGGCTGCAACTCTGCTCATGTGGAAATCTTTGGATAAAACCCCTGAATTGAACTCCATAATATCCCAGACATCTCACAGAGTTGATCAATAGTTCGGCGACGGTCTTCATGAATGAGAGCATTGATTTTGTCGACGTTTTCGTAACTTCTTGACCTTGAGGGGCGTCCTGAACGGGGTTGGTCTTCAATTGACATTTCTCCATTTTTAAAACGTGAAAACCACTCGTAGACTCTGGTTTTACTTAGGGCAGCATGTCCATAAGCAGTCAGTATTTTCCGCGGCCGATTTCCCCAACAGGAAACAAAATTTCGCAGCCGCGCGTTGCTCTCGACAATCGGCCATCACGTTTTCGCCGAAATGGAAAAAGTTGTTTCACTACTAAAATTTCCACGGGCGAACCGATGCACTCACGGCGACAGAACTTCGCACACTAACTCAGGAGACGTGTCCCCAACGGACACCTGGTCGAGCAATGGGTTCCCCACTCTTCCTCCCCGCCGTAGCGCAATTGCCGTTTTTTTTTTGGTCCGCCCTCGTACGCTGTATCGTATTTGCACGGAAAGAGGGAACTGCAGAAAATCGGTGTCGATAGAAACGGCTTTGTTTTTGACGGAATTTCAGTTGTATTTACTATATCGTGTAAGAATAGCACTATAGCGACCAGAGAGGATAGACTATAGTTGGAGAGGCCGCTATAGTCACGTTTCCCCCGGATAAAGGCCCAAAGAAAATCATGTCAAATATCATGGATTATCATTATAATCGGAATACTGGCGATTAGATTCATGAGCTTCGTCTCGCACTCTCCCAGCGACCGCGAACTGTAGCGGTTCTATATCTATTGTGCGTCGATGACATTGTACGAGACAAATGTCTGTCTCTATATCCACCCATGTATCAGGAGTTGAACCTGTAATATACTTGTCGGGAATAACGCGTGCAAAGAAGTGTTAATGTTAAGTATCGACTGCATATCAAGCGAATTATTCTGGGAGAGGTAAGCTCCGCAAATTTATGATTATATCAAGAATAATAATGAGAGATAAATTATGATCACCAGTATTTCCGATATTTAGTGTTTTAGAGAGAGAGCCTGTTAAAGAACAGAATAAAAAAAAAAGGAATCGTTCGAGGATCAAGTGACGCAACGCCCTCGAAATAAAAAAAGATAAGCGAAAGAATTTTCTATGTTAAATATATGTTCATGTGAATGTGTGAGTTAATGATGTATGTATATCACGGCACCTTCAAATTATAACGAATTTTAAACGATCTCGAGTCTCCAAAATTAATAATAAAAATAAATAACATTTACAATCAAATATTACTAATTTCAAACAAACAACGAACAGAAAAATAAATTATAAAAGAAATAACGAAAATTGTCGTTATTTCCCCAAAAAATAATCATAATAATTTTAATAGAGAAAAGAAATTATTACAATCGGAAACTCAATAAAACTACCTCCAGCTCAACAGTGGGCGCGCCAGCCAGTGCACGACTAAGCGGTCACCCATCCGACCAATGACTGCGGCCAAAGCTGCTCAACTTGGGTGATCACTAGAACCGCGCAACGACCGCGCATCCACTGTTGTCGGTGATTCAAATATATTTAATTTAACTCCAACATAAAAAATAATAAATTGTTCTTGACACGTTTTTCTTATTTTATTTGAAAACGAAGATTGGCATGAATTGCGTGAGACCATGTAAAAAATCTCCTTCACAATCGAAATGGATAATAAACATGGAATGTCCACTTAATCGCTTATCAAATCGTTGATTTGCTTACACAATTTACACAATTTGTGAGGCATGCGTAGATGTTGCCAAGAACAATGTTTACGAAGTACATTTATAAGACAAATAATAAATCATTACCGGAAGATTGAGAAACCGGGATTATATCGGTGTTCATGTCCGATCATTTAGTTGACCATTGTTTATTTTTACCGACTGATATCAATATTAAAGAAATTAGATTATCATTATAACGAAGATTCTTGGAAAGAATCTTGCAGGCGTATTTACTATTATTACCAAACTATTTCTTTACTATAATTCACATCCGACAAAAACTACAATTTCAATAAAACATAGTTGTGGAGATTAAAAAAGCAATGATATAATCTTCTATACTATGTTAGGGAAACACGTGATCATTTCATAAGAACTTAATCAACGTTGACCTGCACTATTTGTATCTTTAATATTATTTTTTCATCACGATTTATTATTATTTAATGAATATCCTTAGTTTCTGAAATGTATATTTGCTTTATGGGCGTGTGTGCAGTTTTTATGAATTTTAGAGTTGGAGAGAAAATATAGAATGAGAAGAAGCAGATCTCGGCTATTCTTAATATGCGCAGGCAAGAAATTGTGATCGTAACAGCAGATTCGAAAAAATTGTGGAAGTCACATGTAAAATGTTTTTCCGAGTAAATACACAATTATTATAAATTGGAAAACCGTGACGTCTGATTCGTCAACGCTAAGTTTTCATTTTTACCGTAGTTTTGCACAATTTCTTTGAGCAGAGCAAATTTAGTACCAGTTATTTTCCAATTTTTTTCAATGGTAACTATTAACGCCCTATATTTCGGCTCATTTGATGACCAGACTAATACAATATCATTATTTTTTTTACGCAGGCGGTCCCATTTGAGCCTGTACGCGAAAAATCGGATAAATACCCGACATTATTCGTTATTACCCGGTTACCCGGATCCGTGATTATTCGGATATCCGGATACCCGGATACTCGGGTACTCGAATACCCGGATACCCGGATAATCGGGTACTCGAATACCCGGATACCCGGATATTCGGGTATTCCAATCTGAAGTGTTGGACCCGATTTCCCGGATACCCGGATACTTTCGGGTATCCGGCTAACCCGGATAAAAGTAACAGCCCTAATAGGTACCAAATGACGTTTTGTTACCAAAAACAATAATGTTCTCACATCACACCAATTTCAATGATATTCGTATGTGTTTCAGTACTGATGACTCGCAATAAGTATAGAATTGTCACAGTGACCCAGAAAAATTATCGACATTTGCCGATTATTCACGGTAGTAATGATTCTGCTGACGGAAGTGCTCACCTTCCGACGATCGCACAGGTACTAAATGAAAATCGATGATTCCACTAGCGTATTTGCCTTTTCCACCCTCTCAACATTCAATTTCGCCCTCCCCCTTCATCATTTTTCTTTTGCACTCTAGGGTCAAGTTGTACGCTCCTCATTAACGTTTACAGCCTCGAGAAGCGTGTATGATTACAGTCTTCAGATGAAATGAGCGTTGCTACTATGTTCAAAGATCTGCTTGCAAATTGTGGTTGAAGAAAAAAATACGGTATTGTTGTATGCTACTATAGAGATATGCAGAAGTAGGGCCATAGTTATAGTTCCTAGGTTCAAAGAACGTCTGTAGTTGCAGCTTTGAAAGCAGGATAATTTCAGAATGCATTATTTGTCCGACATCTATCGCAACGAAAGTGATATTCGATTTTAAAAAATTGCATCCCCCACAGGGACATTGCGGACAAACTGTTTCTTTGAAGTCAAATTGCGACAATTTTCAATCGATCTGATGGACAAATGCGGAAGAATTAATATAATTACAGTTCCTATCAAAAAGTAAAAAAGACTCGCTCTTCGTCTCCGTTTATTTTTCGCTCGTCGTGTATATTGAATGCATGTATGTTCTGGCCGTACCTTTCGCATCCTGTCGCATTTACAAACAGAATGAATAATCATAAGACATCGACCTCATTCGATGTCTCTGGCCACCCATTCCGCCAGTTGTCAACCATCCATGCAGCCGAACAGATCGCTGCATGGATGTTCCTAAAGTGTAGACACATTGAGTCAGTACAAAATATAAATCCAATTACCCTAGTTGCGGTGCACAGATTTCGATTTACGAATTATAAGATGGACTTTCGTGGCATTAACAAGTTTAACGTCATAGTTAATGCTATTTCGGGAAATTGTTTTCCATTGATGGAAAAGAGAAATAATTTCAATTTTGGGGTTACGATCTATGCCATTCTAGTTTGGCTTGTGGAGCACTCATATATGCGTCAGTGGTTATCGGTTTGTTATTTTACGTGCCACGGTCGATAGCTTTTGAGGAAGGCTCCTCTTTTTCTATCTCCACTGCAGAAGTTATTACTTTTTCCATTTATTTTCATTCGCGACAGGGACATGTACGTAATTTAATACGCAAGTTAAACAGAATTCTCATTCTTCGTACATGATACCGTCGAACCCAGAAAAAGATACTTGAAGATGTACACGGTTGTGGGTATCTTCGCAGCGTTCGGGTGGAAGGCATCACCGATTTTCAAAATTCTCGATAACGGTAGATTTGCCTATGTGGATTATACGGTGACGGCCTATCTACCCGGTGAACCTTTCAGCGTGAATACTTTCATGTGTGGTTTACTTCTACAAATTTTAGGAGGCTTTTATCTTGCATCGAAATAAATTAGTATAGACATCTATATAAGTTACTTCATGACACTCTTGATGGCTGAATATAAATTAGTTCGCGGGCAGATAGCGGTAGCTCTGCGTCGAGAAAATAACAATGAAAAAGACGAGGAATCGGTGATCATTGGTCTTAAAAAATGTGTACAACATCACTGCGCCGTCATTGAGTACGCATACTTGAAACAGATTTCCATTACAAAAAAAAAACTGAATGACATGATTTCAATGCTACTTATTTCGATTCAACAAATATTATTCGATCTAAATACAATTAATTTCGACCAAATACATTTGTTTAGTTTCAATGAATTGTACTTGAATCAAATTCATTTGGCTCATTATTTTTGTAATTATATTTTAAATACCTTTTCGTAGAAGGGGCCGAATGCTGGTGGAACGACCGCTGGTGGAACGGTTAGGAATATGTTAAGCTTTACAGAATTCAAAAATTCAAAAAATTGGTAAGATAAGGTAAGATTGCCTTTATAATCGATACCGCGCGGCGCGACCGCCAACTTCAAAGCTGTTTTTCCACGATTCACTTTATTGAACCCTGTGAACGTTCTAACTCTTGAACGAAAGTTCAGATAGCTTTAAAATTTTCACAACATATTCTTAGTATCATCACCTATCGTGTGAACCACAGAAACAAAAAATTTTGTGACACGAAAAAATATAAAATATAAAATACCGACAGAAAATGGAGTAAAAAGATTTTAAGTTTCGTATTTTCAGTATAATATATATTTTTTTATCATATCGTTGGTTCACACTGAAAATACATTCATTATGCAATTATAAATATGTTAATTTTTTTTCAGACACCCACATCGATGCCGAGAACTTTTACAATCAACGCGCGCGAAAAAAAAAATACATTGGTTTATTATGTTATATCTCCGCCATTTGTTAATATTTCTGATTTATTTTTTTACATATACTTAACCTTGTTCATAAATGATCTGTAAAAAAAATTTTGTCAATATTTGCGTCATTTTTTTTTAACCGCGTCTAGAAAAGTACCTTCGAAAATCGGTGAAATCGCGTATATAAGGCCTTAATTCAAGATGAAAAAAATAATTTATTTGAATATTACTTTTTCCATCGTATACTTTTTTCAATCTTTCACGTCCCCGTTTCCCTTTACCGCCATCTCTATTCCATTTCGTACGACACCCCCCAGAGTGTTATTCGCACCAATTCTTTCATAATGCAATACTGCATGCATTTGTACGAGGGCAGAGGGAAAGTGCAGAAAACCTGTCCGATACTAGCAGCTGCATATTACTCCAAAAATTACTGAAGGTAATACAATGGAGCATGGCAAAATCCGTGTAACCTGTGGAACCCAAAAGTTCTATATCCAAGAGAGTAAAAATAATGTTGACTTACGAGAATAAAGATCCTCCGTGTAAAATGTTCGAACCACACCATAGTTTCAATGGTTTCGGTGTATGTCTCCCTATCAATTATCTCGCGTGATACATAAAAATGTCACGGTGAACTGGTGACAGAGAAGACTTCCAGACATTTTCCGGTTCTTCACCGGTATGTTAACTGGTCACGTAATGGAAGTGTTCACCCTCCGACGGACGCACAGATACTGAATAAAGATCGATGATTCTACGACTATCAGCAATCTCCACCGTCTCGACAGTCAATTTCGTCCTCTCCCTTAATTATTTTTTCTTCCGCAACGTTTGCAGGATCAAAGAGCGTGTATAATCGTACTCTTCAAGGGTGGAATACTTTTACGACAAATAAAAGTCATTGCAAAATGATACTTTGATAAAAATGAAAAATTCCGTCTACCGTAGTGAGACTGGATATAAAATGTTCCTTTGAACACAAGGTCCGTTAATATTATCAACTGATTCGATAGAAAAATGGAAAAGGAAGGATGCAATGACAGTTTCTAATATCAACGTGGAAAAAAGACTCGCTTTCCTTGTCTTTGTGTATTTTTTCCCCGCTTAAAAAATGTGTGCAACATCACTCCACCGTCATTGGGTACGCATACTTGAGTAAGACTTTCATAAATAACAAAAATTGAATTACATGATTTCAATGCAATTTATTTTTATTAAACACATGTTATTTGATCTAAATACAATTCAATTAAATTCAATCAATTTGTTTAATTTAAGTAAATTGTACTTGAATCAAACCCATTTAGCTCATCATTTTTGTTATTATATTTTAAATCTTTTTGTAGATGTGGCCAAATGTTTATCGACCTAATGGCCATTCACGTCGGCCTGACATACGTAAATGTGATATTGAAATTTTGTTTTATAGGCTTCGCTCTTATTTCAGTAAGTAACGATAAATTAAAACTATTTTTTTGTTCAACTAAAGTTGCATCATGGGTAACTTTGCGACTTTGCATTATAGTACGGTGACGATTATTATACCAAGTTCATGTTTTCGGGTACGCTATTAGCGCCTTAATACAAGTTTACATGTTCTATTCGTGCATTCAAGAGTTACTCGATGCGTTAATATTATCACCATGAAAAACAAGTATATGCAAAATATTGAAAATATAGATATATATCTCGTAGGTATGTTAAACCCGTTTTTGACGAATTAAAGGTTTCGATATGTCGAAAATATTGTTTTCAAAAAAATAGGCACGCCTTTGAAATTAACTTTAATTTCAAAGGTGTGCCTATTCTTTTTAAAACAATATTTTCCCAAATCCCTGTGTACTTCTCTTCAAAATATCATATTATTAACGGAAACACTCGGTATTTTTTTTGAGATCGACGTTGAAGAGAGTTCTGCTGCGTGCCGCGGAAATGACAGCACCTGACGCGAGAGCTTCCCCAGCGCCACCATGCGGCGTGAAAAATGTGAAAAAAATGTTTTTTGATACATTAATAAACAAGGAACAAAACCCAAAAAAAAATTTTCGAATATCTCTTTTTTTTCCCACAAAAAAAAATTCTTGAAAAATGTGGAAAAAAAACAGGGGGTCACAGTGGTGTTCTCCCTTAAACGAAAATGATATCCGATAAAAAAAATTGCATCGCCCGGAGGGACATTGCGAACGAACCTTTCCTTTGAAGCCAAATTTCGACAATTTTCCGTCGATCGGATGGAAAAATGCAGGGGAACGAATATAATTACAGTTTCTATCAAAAAGAAAAAAAGACTCCCTCTTTGTCTCCGTTTATTTTTCCCTCGTCTTGCATATCAAATGCCTACATGCTCTGGTCGTAGCTTTCGCGTCCTGTCGCATTGACAAACGGAATGAATGATCATAAGACATCGACCTCAGTCGATGTCTCTGGCGTTTAATTCCGAGAGTCGTCAGCCACCCGTACACCCGAACAGATCGCTGCATGGATATTTCTGAAGTGTAGACACATTGAGTCTGTACAAAACATAAATTCAATTAACCTAGTTGTACAGTGCACACATTTCAAGTTGAATATCATTTCAATTTACGAATTATAAAATGGACTTCCGTGGCATTAATAAGTTTAACGTCGTAGTTAATGCTATTTCAGGCAATTAATTTCCACTTACGGAAAGGTGGAATAATTTCAATTTCGGCGCTACGATCTACGCAATTCTTGTTTGGCTTCTCGAGCTCTCATATATTATCTCAATGTTTATCGGTTTGTTATTTTACGTGCCACGATCGATAGCTTTTGAGGAAGGCTGCGCTGTCTCTATACCGATTGTAGAAATGACTACTTTTTCCATTTATCTTCATTCACGACGGGGACATGTGCGCAGATTAATACGCAAGTTAAACAGAATTCTCATTGACTCCGATGACCTAAGGAGATGCGTACACGATAGCGTTGAACCCAGACAAAAATTCTTAAAATTATACACAATTGCGGGTGTCATTGTGGTAGTCTCGTGGGCGGGAGTACCGATTATCAAAATTCTCGATAACGATCAGTTTACCTACGTAGATTATACGGTGGCGGCTTATCTACCTGGTGCACCATTTTCCGTGAACACTTTTACCTGCGGTGTATTTTTACAGATTTTTGGCGGTTTTTATCTCGCATTCAAAAAAATCAGTATAGATATATATATAAGTTACTTCGTAACACTCCTGACGGCTGAATATAAATACGTTCGCGAACAGATAGCGGTAGCTCTGCGTGACAAAAATAGCACTGAAAATGACGAGAAATCGGTGATCATTGGTCTTAAAAAATGTGTGCAACATCACTGCGCCGTCATTGAGTACGTATACTTGAAAAAGTCTTTCATCACAAAAAAAATTTAATTATATGATGTCAATGCAATTTATTTCGATTCAACAAATATTATTCGATCTAAGTAGAATTAATTTCGATGAAATTAATTAGTTTAGTTGAATTGTACTTGAGTCGAATTTATTTGGCTGATTATTTTTGTAATAATATTTTAAATACCTTTTCGTCGAAGTGGCCGAATGCTTATCGATCTAATGTCTGTGTACGTCGGTTTGTCATACATATATGCAATATTAAAATTCTGTTTTATTGGCTTCAGCTTAATTACAGTAAGTCACAAGAACTGTCAATTATTTTTCAACCGAAATTGTTTCATCGACACTTTACCTTACAGTTTGCTGATACTTACTTTCAAAAGCTCTTGTACATCTTGTACGGCTTTAATAACTTAGTCCAAGTTTACTTATTCTGTGCTTCCGTTCAAGAATTGCTCGATGCGGTAATATTATCCGCCATGGAAAAGAAGTATTCGCACAATATTAATTAAACATACTTCTTAGATATACTAAATATATTTTCGCTGAAAAGATATTTATTAATTGTATAAACCGATGATAATTTAGATATGGAGAATATATTTCTGCGTATCCTTCTCTTTCCATGTACAGATTGATTTGGCGATTAAATAATTATTATAATAAATCGACTAAATATGATATTCACGTTTCTTGGATATAGAGCACGTCGGTAACCGACGACGCGTTTCACGAAGATTGGCACGGCCGTGGTAAGACCATCAAGAAAATCTTCTCCACGACCGAACTGAGCAATCAAATGGAGTGTCGACTAACCGCGTAGCGAATCGTTGATATGCTTACACCGACGTTGGCCTCGGTAAATAATCCCGCAGTTTATATGAATATACGCTTTATACAAAATTGTAGATTAGCCTATAATCGACAATGTTATATAACAATTAATTTCAATCTAGATACTGAATAGAGCTTACTCGACATGCATACTTGTATTGAAGGTCAGATGAATCGTCTGATGTTATACTGCACAGTCCAAATAATATAGAATAAAGATGAATAAATTGATTCGCGACCGCTGGTGAGCCCGGTCAAACATTGACAGTGGTACAATCGAGCAATGATCAACCCTGCCCCTATTCCGTAGAGAAGCTACTATGCATACAGATGAACAACTCGTTCAGCTGCGCTACGGATAGCCTTTTAGCATCGCACGTAGGGAAATGGAATTGACAGGGTCATACACTTTTGGGAAAATAAACATCAGGTGTTAACTAGTATATTGATTTGTATTATCGAATAGCGATACGAGCAATAAATTTGGATGAATGCAAAAATGACAATTGATCTATAAATTACAAAATTGTGTAATAACAAAATTTTATTATGTTATCTATGCAATTTATCTCGTAGATTCCCATTCGGGAATGGACATTCAATATCAATTGAATTCAATTAATTTCAATTGCACAAGTCATTTCATCGAATTTTTCTTTTCTTTCTTTGATCCAACGTATACCCTTTCGGATTTTTACGTATGACCCTTCCCAATTTCATTTTTTCCATTTTTCCCCTTATCACTCCCTACCCGCACTTACCTAAGATAACCTAACTTCCATTGCGCCCGCAGAAGTGTTATCTACACTGTATCGTATTTGCACGGAAAGAGGGAACTGCGAAAAACCGGTGTCGATAGAGACGGCTTTGTTTTTGACTGAATTTCAGTTGTATTTACTACTTCGGAAACTCAATAAAACTACCTCCAGCTCAACAGTGGACGCGCCAGCCAGTGCACGACTAACCGGTCACCCATCCAACCAATGACTGCGGCAAAAGCTGTTCAACTTGGCTGATCACTAGAACCGCGCAACGTCCGCGCATCCACTGTTGTCGGTGATTCAAATATATTTAATTTGATTCCAACATAAAAAATAATAAATTGTTCTTGACACGTTTTTCTTATTCTACTTGAAAACGAAGATTGGCATGAATTGCGTGAGACCATGTAAAAAATCTCCTCCACAATCGAACTGGATAATAAACATGGAATGTCCACTCAATCGCTTATCAAATCGTTGATTTGCTCACACCGGCATTGGCTACGGTAAATAACGTTATGGTTTGTATGCAGATAAGGCTTATAATACAAAACTGTGCATTGATCTATAATCGGAAATGTTATTTAACCATTGATTACTGCAATACAATACAATATCGATTGTCGTGGACACTAATCCACGACAATCGATTAATACAATGGAATTAATGTATTAAGGGAATTGTGCATTCATTTACCGGCGTCTGTGACTCTTGCCTACAGAGAGTAAAAGTAATAAATGTTGACATACCCAAATGAAGATCCTCCAAGTCCCAGACTGTTCAGCAAGGTCAACATGTACGCATAGGTACCAAATGACGTTTTGTTACCAAAAACAATAATGTTTTCAAATCACACTAATTTCAATGATATTCGTATGTGTGTCAGTACTGATGACTCGCAATAAGTATAGAATTGTCACAGTGACCCAGAAAAATTATCGACATTTGCCGGTTCTTCACGGTAGTAATGTTTCTGGCGAGAGAAGTGCTCACCTTCCGACGATCGCACAGGTACTAAATAAAAATCGATGATTCCACTAACGTATTTGCCTTTTCCACCCTCTCAACATTCAGTTTCGCCCTCCCCCTTCGTCATTTTTCCTTTGCACTCTAGAGTCAAGTCGTACGCTCCTCATTAACATTTAAAGCCTCGAGAAGCGTGTATGATTATAGTCTTCAGATGAAATGAGCGTTGCTACTATGTTCAAAGATCTGCTTGCAAATTGTGGTTGAAGAAAAAAATACGGTATTGTTGAATGCTACTATAGAGATATGCAGAAGTAGGGCCATAATTATAGTTTCTAGGTTCAAAGAAGGTCTGTAGTTGCAGCTTTGAAAGCAGGATAATTTCACAATGCATTATTTGTCCGACATCTATCGCAAAGAAAGTGATATTCGATTTTAAAAAATTGCATCCGCCACAGGGACATTGCGAACAAACTGTTTCTTTGAAGTCAAATTGCGACAATTTTCAATCGATCTGATGGGCAAATGCGGAAGAATGAATATAATTACAGTTCCTATCAAAAAGAAAAAAAGACTGGCCCTTTGTCTCCGTTTATTGTTCGCTCGTCGTGTATATTGAATGCCTATATGTTCTGGCCGTACCTTTCGCATCCTGTCGCATTTACAAACAGAATGAATAATCATAAGACATCGACCTCATTCGATGTCTCTGGCCACCCATTCCGCCAGTTGTCAACCATCCATGCAGCCGAACAGATCGCTGCATGGGTGTTCATAAAGTGTAGACACATTCAGTCAGTACAAATTATAAAACGAATTAATCTAGTTGCAGTGAACACATTTGGAGCTGAATATCATTTCAAGTTACGAATTATAAGATGGACTTTCGTGGCATCAACAAGTTTAACGTCGTAGTTAATACTATCTCGGGAAATTGTTTTCCCCTTACGGAAAAGAGAAATAATTTCAATTTCGGCGTTACGATCTACGCAATTCTTGTTTGGCTCGTCGAGCTCTCATATATTGCGTCGGTGGTTATCGGTTTGTTATTTTACGTGCCACGGTCGATAGCTTTTGAGGAAGGCTCCTCTTTTTCTATCTCCACTGCAGAAGTTATTACTTTTTCCATTTATTTGCATTCACGACGGGGACATGTGCGTAATTTAATACGCAAGTTAAACAGAATTCTCATTGACTCCGATGACTTAAGGAGATGCGTACATGATACCGTCGAACCCAGAAAAAGATACTTGAAGATGTACATGGTTGTGGGTATCTTCGCGGCGTTCGGGTGGAAGGCAGCACCGATTTTCAAAATTCTCGATAACGATAGATTTACCTATGTGGATTATACGGTGACGGCCTATCTACCCGGTGAACCTTTCTCCGTGAATACTTTCATGTGTGGTTTACTTCTACAAATTTTAGGAGGCTTTTATCTTGCATCGAAAAAAATTAGTATAGACATCTATATAAGTTACTTCATGACACTTTTGACGGCTGAATATAAATACGTTCGCGGGCAGATAGCGGTAGCTCTGCGTCGAGAATATAACAGTGAAAAAGACGAGGAATCGGTGATCATTGGTCTTAAAAAATGTGTACAACATCACTGCGCCGTCGTTGAGTACGCATACTTGAAACAGATTTCCATTACAAAGAAAAAACTGAATCATATGATTTCAATACTACTTATTTCGATTCAACAAATACTATTCGATCTAAATAGAATTAATTTCGATCAAATACATTTGTTTAGTTTCAATGAATTGTACTTGAATCAAATTCATTTGGCTCATTATTTTTGTAATTATATTTTAAATACCTTTTCGTAGAAGTGGCCGAATGCTTATCGACCTAATGGCCGTGCACGTCGGCTTGTCATACATATATGCAATATTGAAATTCTGTTTTATAGGCTTCACCTTCATTACAGTAAGTCACAAGAAACTGTCAATTTTTTTTTTTCAACCGAAATTGTATCATCGACACTTTGCCTTACAGTTCGGTGATAATTACTTTCAAAAGCTCATATACCTCTTGTACGGGGCTAGTACCTTAATACAAGTTTACCTGTTCTGTTCGTGCGTTCAAGAGTTGCTCGATGCGGTAATATTGTCTGCCATGGAAAAGAAGTATTCGCACAATAGTCAAAAAATATTCTTCTAAGATATATTAAAGTGTTTTTGCTGAAAAGATATTTATTAAATGTATAAATCGATGAAAATTTAGATATGGAGAATATATTTCTGCGTATCCTTCTATTTCCATGTAGAGATTCATTTGGCATTTAAAACATTATTATAATAAATCGACGAAATATAATATTCATGTTTCTTGGATATAGAGCACGTCGGTAACCGACGACGCGTTTCACGAAGATTGGCACGGCCGTGGTAAGACCATCAAGAAAATCTTCTCCACGATTGAACTGAGCAACCACATGGAGTGTCGACTAACCGCTTATCGAATCGTTGATTTTCTTACACCGACATTGGCCGCGGTAAACTATCTTACAGTTTCAATGAATATGCTTTATACAAAATTGTGGATTAGCCTACAATTGAAAATGTTATTTAACAATTAATTTCAATCTAGATACTGAATAAAGCTTACTCGGCATGCATACTTGTACTAAAGGTCAAATGAATCGTCTGATGTTGTACTGTACAGTTTAAATAATATAGAATGAAGATGCATAAAATGATTTACGACCGCTGGTGAGCCCGGTCAAACATTGACAATGGTACAAGTGAGCAATGACCAGCCCGCCCCCTATTGAGTAGAGACGCTAGTATACATGCAGATAGACAATGCGTTGAGCTGCGGTACGTATGGCCTTTTAGCATCGGACGTAAGGAAATGGAATTGACTGGGTCATAAACGTTTGGGACAATAAACATCAAGTGTTAAATAGTATACGGATTTGAATTTTCGAATGGCATTTAATATAACCTCTTGCATGACAATACGAGCAATAAATTTGGATAAATGCTAAAATAACAATTCATCTATAAATTACAAAATTGTGTAATAACAATTTTATATTATGTAATCTACGCAATTTATCTCGAAGATTCCTATTCGGAAATAGACATGCAATATCAATTGAATACAATTTATTTCAATGGTGCAAGGCATTTGATTTAATTTTTTTGTCTTTTCTCTTTGATCCAATTAGTCCAATCAACTCGTCTGATGTTGCATTTTACATTGTAAATAACGTAGATCAAAAGTGTATAACTGAATTTTCGACATTCCATTTTTAACATGCCCATTTCCAACAATGATTACAGAATAAATTACAGACATGTACCAGAGTGCATGATGGATTAATGAGACTGCGCAAAGAATAAGTTTATTTCATATCAAGACATTTAAGGCCTCATATACGCGAAAAATTTCAAAATTTTTCATTTTTTTTATATTTTTGATTCCATTAGCCTGAACGGTTAGGAATATGTTAAGCTTTACAAAATTGAAAAATTCCAAAAATTGGTAAGATAAGGTAAGATTGCCTTTATAATCGATACCGCGCGGCGCGACCGCCAACTTCAAAGCCGTTTTTCCACGATTCACTTTTTTGAACCCTGTGAGCGTTCTAACTCTTGAACGAAGATTCAGTTCGCTCTAAAATGTTTACAACATATTCTTAGTATTATCACCTATCGTGTGAACCGCAGAAACAAAAAATTTTGTGACATGAAAAAATATAAAAAATAAAATACCGACAGAAAATCGAGTAAAAAGATTTTAAGTTTCGAATTTTTATTATAATATATTTTTTAAAATAATATCGTTGGTTCACACTGAAAATACATTCATTATGCAATTATAAATATGTTAATTTTTTTTCAGACACCCACATCGATGCCGAGAACTTTTACAATCAACGCGCGCGCAAAAAAATACATTGGTTTATTATGTTATATCTCCGCCATTTGTTAATATTTCTGATTTATTTTTTTACATATACTTAACCATGTTCATAAATGATCTGTAAAAAAAATGTTGTCAATATTTGCGTCATTTTTTTTTAACCGCATGTAGAAAAGTACCTTCGAAAATCGGCGAAAGCGCGTATATACCAGGGGTGCTAGTTGAAGTTTGCCGGTTTTACCAGTAGATGTCGCTAGCAATCTGTATACATTTCTATGATTTGGCATGTATGTCATTTTTTTCTATTGACATTAACCTACAAAAATACGCAAGTCACATTCCGCCAAAATAATAGCGTCATATTTGTTTACCTCAGTGAATATGTCGAGTTTCGTTCCAAGTAAATCGCATTTGCGGCATTCGTTGCTTTTCTTATTTCATCAAAAGAAAAAAGCAGCTGAAGCTCACCGGTTGATGGTAGAAACTTATGGTGAACATGCTCCAGTGATTAGAACATGTGAGACATGGTTTCGTCAATTTAAAAGTGGAGATTTCGATTTGACAGACAATGCACATCCTGGTGCAGTGAAAAAGTTCGAAGACGAGGAATTGTAGGCGTTATTGGATGTTGATCCAACCCAATCGCAACAAAAATTGGCAGAAACACCAAATGTAACTCGAGGAGCAATTTGCCAACGTTTAAAAGCCATGGGAAAGATCCAAAAGTATGGAAAATGGGTGCCACACCAGCTGAACGATAGACAAATGGAAAATCGAAAAACCGTTTGTGAAATGCTGCTTCAACGATTCGAAAGGAAATCTTTTCTGCATCGAATTGTCACGGGGGACGAAAAGTGGATTTATTTTGAGAACCCGAAGCGAAAAAAATCATGGCTTTCACCTGGTGAAGCCGGCCCATCGACTGCAAGGCCAAATCGCTTTGGCCGTAAGACAATGCTCTGTGTTTGGTGGGACCAGTGTGGTGTGGTGTACAACGAGTTGTTAAAACCTGGTGAAACGGTGAACAAGGATCGCTACCGACAACAAATGATCAATTTGAATTATGCGTTGATCGAAAAACGGCCGGAATGGGCCCGAAGACATGGCAAAGTTATCTTGCAACATGACAACGCGCCGTCTCATACCGCTAAACTGGTGAAAGACACATTAAAAACACTTAATTGGGAAATATTATCACACCCGCCGTACTCTCCAGACCTCGCCCCGTCTGACTATCACCTTTTCGCATCGATGGGACACTCCCTTGCAGAGCAGTGCTTCGCTAATTTTGAAGAAGTCGAAAAATGGCTCGTCTAATGGTTTACCTCGAAAAAGAAAAAGTTTTTTTGGGATGGTATCCATAATTTGCCTGAGAGATGGGCGAAATGTGTAGAAACCAATGGTCAATACTTTGAATAAAAAAATTTTGAGATTCCTCTGAAAATTAAGTGTTTTCTTTATCGAAAAAACCGGCAAATTTCAACTAACACCCCTGGTAAGGCCTTAATTCAAGATGAAAAAATAATAATTTATTTTAATATTACTTTTTCCATCATATACTTTTTTCAACCTTTTACATCCCCGTTTCTCTTTACCGCCATCTCCATTCCATTTCGTACGACACCCCCCAGAGTGTTATTCGCACCAATTCTTTCATAATGCAATACTGCATGCATTTGTACGAGGGCAGAGGGAAAGTGCAGAAAACCTATCCGATACTAGCAGCTGCATATTACTGCGAAAATTACTGAAGGTAATACAATAGACCATGGCAAAATCCGTGTAGCCTGTGGAACCTAAAAGTTCTATATCCAAGAGAGTAAAAATAATGTTGACTTACGAGAATAAAGATCCTCCGAGTAAAATGTTCGAACCACACCATAGTTTCAATGGTTTCGGTGTATGTCTTCCTATCAACTATCTCGTGCGATAAATAAAAATGTCACGGTCAACTGGTAACAGAGCAGACCTCCAGGCATTTTTCGGTTCTTCACCGGTATATTAACTGGTCACCTGATGGAAGTGTTCACCTCCCGACGACTGCACAAATACTGAATAAAAATCGATGATACTACGACTATATGCACACTCCACCCTCTTGACAGTCAGCTTGTTCCTCCACCTCCATTATTTTTTCTTCCGCACGAGGGTAAATACGCGCAATTTTCTCAAATGTTTAATGGCTCAAAAAATATGTATCTTCGTATACTTCAAGGGAGGAATACTTTTGCGGTCGATAACAATTATAACTGTTCAAAGACTCGATGGAAAATGATAATTTGATACAAAAGAAAAATTCCGTCTACCGTAGTAAGACTCTATATAAAACGTTCCTTTGAAGACAAATTCCGATAATATTATCAAGTGAATCGATAGAAAAATGCAAAAGGAAGGATATAATGATAGTTCCTAATATCAAAGGGAAAATAGACTCGCTCTTATTGTCTTGGTGCATTTTTCCCCACTTTGCATATTCATTTTTTAACTTTCTGGTCGTCCCGTCCGTCTACTACAGCGTTTACAGACAGAATGGTTAATCATAAGACATGGACTTTGTTCAACGTCCCTTTCAATTCATTCCGCGAGTCTCCAGTCATCCGTGCAGCAGAACAGATCGCTGCATGGATATTCCTAAAGTGTAGAGACGTTCAGTCAATACGAAATATAAATCCCACTGACCTAGTTGCAGTGTACACGGTTCGAGCTGACCATCATTTCAACTTTCGGATTCGAAGATGAATTTCCGTAGCATCAACAAATTTAACGTCGTCGTTAATGGCATCTCGGGAAATTGTTTTCCACTTACAGAAAAGAGGATCCATTTCAATCTCAGTGTCACGATCTACGCAATTCTTGTGTGGGTCATCGAGTTCTCGTATATTGTCTCGATATTTATCGGTTTGGTATTTTACGCCCCGCGGTCGATAGCGTTTGAGGAAGGCTCCGTAGTCTCTGTATCGATTGCGGAAATTACTACATTTTCCATTTATCTTCATTCACGACGGGGACACGTGCGCAATTTGATACGGAAGTTAAACGAAATTCTCGTTGATTCCGCTGATTTAAAAAGATGCGTACACGATACCGTTGAACCGAGAAAAAAATACTTAAAGATGTACACGGTTGCGGGTATCATTGCCGCCCTCGGGTGGAAGGCAGCACCAATTTTAAAAATTTTCAAAACCGACCAATTTACTTACGCAGATTACACTGTCACAGCCTATCTACCGGGTGAACCGTTCTCCGTAAACACGTTCGCCGGCGGTTTAATTTTACAACTTTTTGGCGGCTTTTTCCTTGCATTCAAAAAAATTTGTATAGACATCTATATAAGTTACTTCGTGACACTCATAACGGCTGAATATAAATACGTTCGCGAACAGATGGCGATAGCTCTGCGTCGAGAAAATAACAATGAAAATGACGATCAATCGGCGATAATTGCTCTTAAAAAATGTGTACATCATCACTGCGCCGTCATTGAGTATGCATATAACGCTCATCACAAGAGACATAGTATTTAATGATTTGAATACAATATATTTCGATTAAATATAATTTATTCGGTCTAAATACATTTCATTCGAGCAATATTAGATTTGGTTTGTTTCCATAAATTATACTCAAACCGAACCATTCGGCTCGTTTTTGTAATTATATTTCAAACGTTTTCGTAGAAGTGGCCGAATGCTTATCGACCTAATGGCCGTTCACGTCGGCTTGTCATACATATATGCGATATTGAAATTTGGTTTTATTGGCTTTACCTTTATTACAGTAAGTCACAAGAAATTTTCACTTTTTTTTTAACTGAAATTGCTTCATCGACACTTTGCATTACAGTACGGTGATAATTACTTTCAAAAGCTCATATACATCTTGTATGGGGCTAGTACCTTAATACAAGTTTACCTGCTCTGTTCGTGCGTTCAAGAGTTGCTGGATGCGGTAATGTTGTGCCCCACAGAAAAGAAGCATATGCAAAATATTTTCTCAAAGTATATCGTAAATATGTTAAATAGATTTTCGGTGAAACGCTAAATATCTTATGTGAAGAGACAATAAAGGCGTGTCGAGGTCAAATCATAAAAATGAAGAGATTTATATTTACCAAACGTACGCATTTGGTATGTGCAAATTATACACTCAAGCATTATTTTTTCGAATGAATCGATGAAAATTTAGATATGTTGAATATATTTCTGCGTATCCTTCTCTTTATGGGGTGATTCAATTGGTTATCCAAAAAAAAGTTATAATAAACCGTTGAAATTGATATTCATGTTTTTTGGATACAGAGCACTTCGGTAACCGACGACGCGTTCCATGAAGATTGGCACGGACGCAGCAAGACCGTGAAGAAAATCTTTGCCACGATCGCACTGAGCAGTCGCATGGAATGTCGACTGACCGCTTATAGAATCGTTGATTTGCTTACACCGACACTGGCTTCGGTAAATAATCCTGCCGTTTATTTGAATATAAGTATTATACAATGTTGTAGATTACCCTACAATCGAAAATGTCATTTAACTGTTAATTTCAATTTAGATACTGAATAAAGCGTACTCGGTCTGCCTACTTGTACTAAAGGTTAACTGAATCGTCTGATGTTGTACTGTACAGTCTAAACAATAGAGAATAAAAGAGTATGAATTGATTTGCAAGATTTCATTTTTAACATGCCTATCTTCCATAATGATTACAGATAAAATTACAGATATGCCCGAGAGTATGAATTAGTGAGACTGAGCGAAAAATAAGTTTATATGATCACAAGGCATTTTTATTGGTGCCAAAACAAAACTTGTTTCAATAACATATAATCTGTTTTAATATCAATGTTCCCATCACTTACCCTTTTTAGGCTTTTACGTCCATTGCGTCGCATTTGCAACGCATCAGTCTTTTAGGAATACTTGACAGCGGACAATACCCTGGGATGTCTCGCGAAATGGAATGCAAAATAGACGCAAAAGCGATTTCTACCGAAAGCACTGATGCGTCGCCAATTCGACGCATCAGTGTTTTCAGTAGCTGTCGGTAACACAGGAAATATGCAAAACCTGGCCGATACAGGAATGGAAAAGGTCGGTAGTAAATGGAAAAGGCCGATTACCGTACACTTTCAATGTGAACTGTATGGGAAAGTCTGGGGAAAACTCATCGAATTTCATATCCAAGAGATCAAAAATAGCTGCAAGACGAAACTTACAAATTGCCTCTTTGAAATTTCACACAATGTTCAACGGCTCCTGTATAAGGAACTGTATATTTCTCAATTTTGTCTTCTTCGTATCAACCCAAATGGCATTAGATAGGGTTTCAATAAACATCTTTATTATTTTTATGAAAAATCACACATTCCATACATTCAAGTCGCCACGATCGAATATTTCTCAAATTCCATACCGAACATCCTGCGATGGTACCCAATAGATGTACGAAATTTTTGTACGATATCCAAAAAATTACACGAGCTGGAGTGTTAACGAACACCTATATCGATTTGTCGGAAAATTCAAAATCATAAATCTAAACCGCCTCAATCCATTGCGTTCAAATTTGATACGACATCTGACGAGCTTCCATCGATTTTCTCCAAATTTAATAACAACCAGTAATTGATGATAGTTTATTTGTGTAGAAAGTTTTAGACCGATAACTCGGAAACTGTACGAGTTATGCTCTTGACATACATTTTTTTAAATATTCAAAATGATTCATGAATTGTCACAAAAATTGTAGTGAACAAACGGCCTTGTACCGATTTACTTACGTGTCAAATTTCAGTCTGAAAGCTCAAACGCCCCCAATCCCCTTAAATCACATCCATTCATCAAAATTCGAACTCAAAAAATCGAACCGTTATTGTTTCATGAAAATAAAGCTTCCTCTAATGTGAGGAAGCAATAGTGTTGACTCACGAGAATGAAAATCTTCCGAATAATTCTGATAGACATTTTGGTTACCGAACACAAAAACATGTTCAAATCTCACCGCAGCTTCAATGACCTCCGTGTGTGTCTCCCTACCAATGATCTTATGTAATGTCAAAAGTTTGCGTTTGTTAACTCTCGGTGTTGACTCGGCAACTAGTCGCTGTAAACTAACGAAATGTCAAAAAAAGATGACGTTTGAAATGTTACTCCCTCTTTTTGTGAGTGAAAGGGTAAAGCGACACCGGTTTGTGTCGTGGATCTTGATTTGTTAATTTGGTCAAGAAAAAATGTGTCCGTTTTAAGGGTTGGCGTCCCACACAGGTAAGGCGCAAAACGTCTCGATTCATAGACTGGCGGAAAAAACCCGACGCTTAAACCGCAATAAAACATTTGGTCGCCAGAGACTAATTCACGGGACTTTCCGTCAATAAACGTTTAGTTATTAAAGTTATTCGGGGATTTTCCCTTGAAATTGGTCTGAGAGACCCTTGAGAATTCGATTGTATATTTTCCAAATGTGTAGTGAGTATTTGTGCGTTGTGTGCTTATTCTACAATATTCCTTATTTTTTCTGTACAATTATATATCGTCGATCAACAATATCATGTCACTTAATTGTTTGTTAAATAATGTGTTTTTCCTCGATTGAACAGGGAGCGAGTTTTCGCACGTTACGTTTGAATTCATTGGTCGCTGTCTTGACAGTCACTACTCTCACCACGTCGTCCGTGCCAGGATATACTGCTGTGATACGTCCCAAGGACCACCGCATGGGTGGTTGATGATATTCAGAAGTACGATGAAACCTTCTTTGATTGAAGATTCTCGCTTTGTTTATTTTGTTCTGATGTTGAGCTCGTTCAGATAATCCTTGTGCCATCTGGTCCAGAAGTCCTGGCGAATTTTCTGCAAATGCTGCCACCGGGATAGACGATTTGTCCGCGTGGAGCCGTAGACTGGACCGGGCAAGCTAATTAACGAGTCACCGATAAAGAAATGTGAGATCATTGAGATCTATGAGATCATTGAGATCATTGCTATCGGTCCATAGAGGAGTTAGTGGGCGTGAATTCAGAATGGCTTGGATTTCAATCGCAAAGTTATTAAATTCTTCGAATGTAAACAATTCATTGGCAATTATGCGTTTGAGATGATGTTTAAGCGTCTGTACTGTTGCTTCCTATAACCCACCGAAGTTCGGCGAAAGTGGAGGAATGAAATTCCATTTGATGCCTTGTTCTCCCAGGAAAGAAGTGGTCTTTGTCAAATGGACTCCTGGATTGAACAACGCTTACCATTTTCTTAACTCGTTGCTTGCGCCAATGAAGTTGGTACCGTAGTCAGAGCTGATAGTCTGCGGCTTTCCACGACGAGAGACGAATGTTAGATCACTGACGATTTCTAAGTGAACTGCCTTTACTACTAGGCAGACGAACAGGGCGACGTGGACCTTGACCTTTGTGCGATTGGGATGTTTCTTTGACTTGATGAAAAATGGACCGCAGTAGTCCACCCCCACATTGGAATAGGGTCGCGCTCGTGTGAATCGAATACGTGGCAAATTTTCCATTGTGTAGTCGATTGATGGCGGATTGGCACGACAGCATGGAATACAGCTTCGGATGATCTTGCGGACTTGACTACGTCCATCAATTAACCAATATCTTCGCCGGATTCAATACAACGCGGTTTGTATTCCGAAATGGTGATTTTGATAATGGAAATGTTTGATAATTAGAACTGTCACATGGTGTGATCGGGGAAGAATTGCAGGATGCTGCTGCTCATATGGTAGCTGTGAGTTTTTTAACCGTCCACCGACTCGTAGAATTGTGTTTATCTCAAAAAATGGGTCCAACAATTTTAACCTGCTCTCGATGTGTACCCGTTTCTGCCCATTGATCCCTTGCATTTCATCTTGAAATGCAGCGGATTGCACGAGCTTTATGATCTTGGTTTCTGCAGCTTTCAGTTCCTCGAGATTAAGAACTCCTTTGGTCGTATTAGTTGGTCTGACACACAAGCAATACGCGATAACCCGTCTCAACTTGCCGGCTGAAACGAACCTTATGAGGAGGTCGCAGTCGCTGGTTGTGGCGAAGCACGCGATCCGTTTCCTTTCCGTCATATCTTCTGGCATGTTAATTAACGTCTTAGGCCATGTTGATTCTTCGTTCTTCCGATGAACTCGATCGGCAGCTGTCCTCTAGGTAGCTGGTCTGCCGGTTTGTCTTCGGAGCGCACATGTCGCCAATCTTTGGCGTCTGTTTTCCCTTGAATGTCGGCAACGCAGTTTCCGACGAACGTTTTTAATATGTGTATAGACGTGTTGATCCAATGCAATGTGATTATTGAGTCGCCCCACAAAAATGTCATCGATTTTTCTGTCGATGATTTTTGCCACTTGACAGTGTAGTTTAGTCAGCAATTAAGCGGCGCATAGTTCGAGTCGCGGTATCGTTACGACCTTTAATGATGCTACGCGGGACTTTGAACATAATAGTCTGCATTGTGTGTTGCCAGATAGACCGCTGGACTGAATATAAATGCAGGCTCCATATCCCTTTTCGCTCGCATCGCAGAATCCATATAATTGTATGCTGATTGCTTCCGATCTCAGGATTCGCGCACTGCCAATCGGTCGCATGACCAATTGGCCAGTGCGCTCAGATCCTCGCAAAACGTGATACAGTCTGTGTGTATGCTGTGGGTCACTGATTCATCTCAATCGAGTTTAAGAAGCCAGAGCCTCTGCATCAAACATTTTGCGTACAGAATGATGGGGCCGAGCAAACCGAGCGAAGATTTTCGCAATTTCGGATAAAATCTTGCGCTTGGTGACGTTGGCTTCTGAAGTTATCGATTTTACCGTGTATTTGATCACATCTTCTTTGGTGTTCCAAGATATTCCCAAGGTCTTTAATGTTTGCTCTTTGCCGAGCGTGGTTAAGGTCCTTCTCGGAAAGACCGTCCAGTACGCGCATCTTGTTTGATGCCCATTGCCCGGAATGTAGGTCTCCGGGTTCGAGGACTTCGGTGACCTCCATGCGTAACTCCTGAGCCTTTTCGATGGTGGATGTGCCCGTCAACAGATCATCGACATATAGGTCACGTTTGAGACACCTTGCGGCTGCTGGATACTTTTGTCCGTCATCGTCTGCCAATTGGTGTAGACAACAAATTGCCAAGAATGGAGCTGAAGCTAACCCGAAAGTGACGGTGTTCAATTTTTATGCCTTGCGACTGGTTGGTGCTTGTCATGCAATTGATTTATATTTGATGTGATGACATAGTTGTGCAATCGAAAACGGACAATCAAGGAGAAAATGTCGTCTTGAATCGTTAGACCAACCATTAAGGCGTCGTTGAGAGATCGCTCAGAGCTTGACTTCGCCGAGACGTCAAACACTACGCGGACCTTTGTCGATTCCTGCTCGATTCCTTTATAACTGCATGATGTAGCAGATAGAAGCCCTCTCCGTCATCCCTCTCACTTCCACCATGTGTCCCAGCTGACGATATCCCTTGATGACAGCCGTGTACTGCTGCTGGAATTGAACCCTTGTTGGAATTGAACCTGTTGGACGAGCAATAAACCGATTAAATTCCCTACAGCGGTAGGGAATTCAATCGGTTTATTGCTCGTCCACGAGATTCTCCCAGTGTAGGGTGTCTGGTTTTAAATGGTAGCGCGACTACGTAGAGACCGTTGCGTCACGGCTCACATTTCTTCGGAAGTGTTCTTCGCATTCGAATTCTTCCGGTGAGAAATGCTGGTGATATGCCTTCTTCGACTTCTCAAAATCTTGCTAAATCCTGTTGGATATTGGAGAAGAAGCATGTCGCTGCTGGAATGCCTTTGCTGCTGACGCTGCCACCAATGACCCATCCTAGACGAGTTTTTGCAAAAGGAGATTTGTTCCCTTGTTTGACAGATCGATCCGTCCAATGCTAGACATCGATAATGTCGGACCTGAGCCTATGAGCAGATCCGCTACCGTTGACTTCTAAAACTCAGGATCTGCTAAATGTATATTTGGGGGAATGTTGATTGATTCGCTTGCAATTGATTCCGCTGGAACCGAATCTGATATCGTTAAAAATATTTAAATCTTCTCGAATTCATCATAAATCAATTTGATAGTAACGGTGACAACATGTTTCGTTGTCGTAACCATTGCGTTCAGTGCTCCCACAGGAACGGAGGATTTTTTTTTCGACAATCGTAATACCGCGGCTAATCTTTCGGTGATAAAATTAGCCGTGAAACATGTGTTCAATAGCGCGCGATATCGCATTCGTCGGCGTTTACAATCATTTATGTCGACCGCTGCACTCGTCGTTAGTCCCCGCATCGTATTTGAAACTAATGATATTTGTCGGTCAACAATTGATGTTTCCTGTGTTTGGTGTTCTCTTTCCGTTGTCAATGGACACTTCGGCGTGTTTTTTCACGACGTGTAGAGATTTTTCATTCCTGCGGGTGCCACGAATCAATTTTGCGTCGCTGATGACGCGGGCGCGGACTCAGACTCTTGAGGAAGGAGAGTGTATTAGAGTATTGTGCTTATCACTGGATTTGAGACAGTTTCGAAATGTGCACTCCTTTGATTCGTCAGAACGCAGACAGTTCAGACAGAGCGACGCTTCTTCGACAATTTTCATCCGATTTTGCACCGGTAAACTCCGAAACTTTGAGCCCTTGTATAACAGGTGTGCTTCCTCGACGCAGACTGAACATTTTGTTTCGGCCGTTGTTGCCAAGGTTTGACCGAATTGGTCATTTTTCCAGCCTTCCACTTTGACGCAGAGCTGTTTAATTCTTCGCGACTTTCCGATTCCCACTACGAGATTTGCGACGCGGTCCCGTATAAAAATTCAAGTAATCTCTTTAATTTAGGGAAAACACCGCGTTCCAAGGATTCATCCCATTTTTGGCGCGTCGTTCTGTGCAATTTTTCGACTATGACTTGAACGACGAGGTGCTCGCCTACGTCTACACCCATCGATTTTCGCGACAGCACGTGTTGCTGTGTGTCGTTCGCTAGATGTGCCAATCCCGCGGCTTTCCTGCATCGGCAATGGAATCAGTAGAATTGGATGTCGCGTGGTAATGATTCTTTCGTCTTGATATGATTGCTCCAATAAATCCCACGCTCGCGTATCATTTTCGCCCGTAGTGGTGAATATGTTTAGCTTTCGCGCTGCGTCTCCCGATACCGAGGCCTTCAAATATTGCAGTTTTTCTGACGCTGCTGATATCACGGCGGTTTCCGATCATAGCAAGGAACGAGTTTTTGAAACCGAGCCACTGCTCGTATCTGCCGTCGAATTTTGGCAACGAGGCCTCTGGCAGCTTCACGCGTGGAGCGCGGTTGTTTATACCATTACCGTCTTCGGACTCTATTGTGACCGGTGTCCGTGGACGCGGATTTTCAACAGCAAGTAAAGTTTCCGCTTCACTGATTAAATCGAGGACTTGTCCTTCAATGAAGAATCTTTCCGTAGTGTGATCGTTCTCATTATCGAGCTGATCTAGTTGCTCGCTTATATTATCGACTGGAGCTATGGTCGCTTAAAATTTCTCGAAATGCGTTCGGATTCTAATAGCAGTTACGAGCTGCCCCTCTTGAAACTCTTTGAGAAACGACGTGGTTTGTGCTTTAATCGTGCCGCGTTTCTTTATGAGGTTTTTGATTGCCTGCGCGTTGGCCATTCTGAATTTCTTGGGATATGACATAGAACGCACGGTGACATAATTGTTAACGAGCTTACTGTTACTGGACTCTTGCCGTTATTGTACGGAGTCTTGTTGTTGGACTCTTGGCGTTGTTGAACGGAGTCCGTTGAGTCTCTTCTCGTCCTTGCCTTGCTAATTTACGGGACCTTCCTTCAAAAAACGTTTGGTTATTAAAGTTAATCGGAGATTTTCCCTTGAAATTGGTCTGAGAGACCTTTTGAGAATCCGATTGTCTATTTTTCGAATGTGTAGTGAGTATTTGTGCGTTGTGTGCTTATTCTACAATACTGCTTATTTTTTCTGTACAATTATATATCGTCGACATCGACGATCCACACTGATACGTCACGAATGCGACGCATCAGTGCTTTCGATAGCTTTCGGTAACAGAGAAAATGTGGAAAACCTGGCCTATACAAGCGGCTACATTTAGCTGAGGTTCAGCTCAATTCCCTTAGTAAAATGTGTCATTGACTACCCAACGGCAGTCAATGGAAAAAGCCGGTTACCGGACACTTCCACTGCGAATTGTATGGGAAAGTTTAGGGAGAACACATCGAGTTTTGGATCCAAGGGAGTAAAAATAGCTGTAAGACGAAACTTGGAAATTGCCTCCCCGAAATTTCACACAATACTGAAAGGCTATAACAGGAACTGCATATTTCCCAATCCTCACAATAGTATCAATGATCGCCGTGTATGTCTCTCTACCGATGACCTAATGTATTAGGACCTTGCGTAAGTTCTTCATGTTTCCCAACAGATGACGTTACGAGAACTACGTGCATGTAATTAAAGATGGTAACGCATATATAAGGAAGTACTGCAGGCAAGCTTGAACTTCAGTGTAAACAACTTTTTTTTCATAGTTTTGAACCTGTCGAGTTTCGTGCCAAGAAAAGAGTGCGGGGAATTTTATTGCACTATTTTATTCAAAAATAATCTGCAGCTGAAGCACACAGAATTTTTGCTGAGACTTGCGGCGAACATGCTATGTCGGAAACGACATGCAGATATTGGTTTCAACGCTTCAAAAATAGTGATTTTGATATTGAAGATAAAAAACGTTCTGGCGCATCGAAAAAGTTCAAGGGATTGGGCCACTCGAGAGGCCGAAAAAATATGCTTTTTTAGGGATTTTTTTTTCAGAAAAGCTACAAGATAAATCGAGATTACAAAATAGGGTGTTTATCATACATATCAGTGACTGTATGCAATAATTTTTTTGAAGCGATTAATTTCAAAATAGCGGCTGTACAGCGTTTTTGCGATGACATCTCCGTTTTTTTGGCCGGAAACATAACTCAGACAATTTTTAGCCGATTCGCTTGAAATTTTGAATATACCTCTAAAAATACATTGTCTATGGAAGTGCATAGGATTTTTTCGATATATTGATTTTTGGCCAAACGGCGCACTTCTAAAGTGAAAAGTTAAAAATTTGCTTAAAAAATCCTCAGAAAATTGTTAACAAATGAACTATGCAATATAAAAAAAAATCCTACGCACTTCCATAGACAATGTATTTTTGAAGATATATTCAAAATTTCAAGTGAATCGGTTGAAAATTGTCTGAGTTATGTTTCCGGCCAACAAAAACGGCGACGTCATCGCAAAAACGCTGCCAACCACCAATTTGAAATTAATCGCTTCAAAAAAATTATTATATATAGTCACCGATATGTATGATATTTGTAATATAACCCTATTGGTAATAGTGTTTGTAACCCTATTTTGTGATCTCGGTTTATTTTGTAGTTTTGCTGGAAAAAAAATCCCCAAAAAAGCCTATTTTTTCGGCCTCGAGTGGCCTAACCCGTTAGGCCACTCTAGAGCCACTCTAGAACCGTTTCTTAAGACGAAAAAATTGGAGACATTACGTCACTGAACAAAATTCATACACTTACCTTTTTACACACATATCTTTTCTTTATTCATAACGAAAGATTAGGCAGGTATTGGTCGGTAAAATATTCGTTTATTTACAATTACAATGTGTGTATAAAAATGATCTAATAATCAGCGGCGTTACTAGCCAAATAATCGCGACGACCAATGTTCGAGGCTTGTTTGTTCTGTATGGCCTCGAGCTTGGGACACTCGGTGATTCTGTGACCGAGACCACCGCAGTAACTGCAACCCCTTTCGTCTGCAAAGGAAAAAACCAATAATTACATTGTTCCTCTCATCGTGAATGGTCATTTAGCGTTAAAAGGCTCGGTGACAAATTCCTACCTCCCAAATTCAGATACTTTTCGTTCTCAGAGCATAATTCCAGCAGGAACGGTGGTACTTTTTGTTTTGACTCCATCAACAAATGTTTCAGGTCCAATAGCACAGATTCGTCATTCGCTTTGTTTATAAACGTCGTTGCTATACCCGTTCTACCGGAACGACCAGTTCTTCCGATACGATGAACTAAATTAATACAATGGCTTCAATATAATTACGCTCTTTAAATAAAATATTTTTCTCGATCGACTATTCGAATTACCGTAATTTTCAACGTCATCGGGCATATCGTAATTAATAACGTGCTGAACGTCGGCAAAGTCGAGACCCTTCGAAGCGACATCAGTGGCAACGAGAACGTCCTTCTTACCGGCACGAAATGCTTCTACGGATCGTGAACGTTCCTCCTGATCTGCGAGACGAAATATTTTCTTAGCAAACGCAAAAAGGCTTCAGAGATGATTTCTTTTAGTTTTTTTAAATTCGAACCCTCAATTACATCTCCGGTTCCAAGTAACCCAAATGATTCATCGACATAACTTTCTTAAAATGTATGTTCTCCAATTGTCAAAATACTACGTAACTTTGTCGATAATGTTTTATAACAAAGATACGATTTAAGAAAAATTTATTTTCTCACTGTTTTCCATAAAATGTCGTTTCCATTTATTAACGTAACTTTTTCGATTATTATCAAAACCATCATCCTTTTTTAGACTTACATTCTAGAGATTTTCGCATCGTGTTTAAAAAAAAGGATTAATCATGAAATTCCTAAATCACTAACCTTTTCCTCCATGAATTGCCACTGCTTCGACACCCTTCAACAGCAAATACTCGTGAATCGCGTCGACATCCTGCTTCTTCTCAGCGAATATCAGGACCGGGGGTGTTGTTTTACGTAGGCATTCGAGCAAATAAACAATTTTAGCCTCTTGCTTAACGTACTCGACTTCCTGAATAACGTTCATCGATGCAGCACCGGCACGTCCGACATTTATCGTCACTGGCTTTACCAGAGCCGAACGAGCAAAGTTTTGAATTTTCTTTGGCATCGTCGCCGAAAAGAGGAGGGTCTGTCGTTGTCCCTAAACGTACCATATTTTTGTTGTTGATAATTATTAAAACGTGCAAAACGTATAAAACGTGCAAAACGTGTAAAACGTGGAAAACAAAACAAATACTCAGATCCGAATGTAAAAAGTTATCGCATCCGATTTTTTTAAATCACAAAAAAAGCATTTTAAATAGAATGCCTCTTACAATTTTTTATACAACGATCTGAATATTTCTTTGCAGAATCAGAAAAGTATTTTGTAGTATCTCTTTCTTCGGATATTCAATAAGATTTTTTTTTCGCGATATAAAAAAAAAATTCATTGTACCCGATATTTAATGTAATCTCTCAACAATAAAATAATATCAATTGGTGAGTATATTATGTTTCTCTACCGTGAAAAACGAAAATATCGTTCGAACGTCCTCCTCGAAACCCATATCGATCATACGATCGGCTTCGTCCATGCACAAATAACGACAAACACCGAGTTTGACCATTTTTTTATCGAGCATGTCCATCAATCGTCCTGGTGTTGCGACCATTATATGCACGCCTCTGTAATTAAATATTCACGGTAACTCGTACATTTCTTTATAAGACGATGAAACATTTTTATACACCGTTGGAAAGAAATCATGATCATCACCTATTAATGATTTCCAATGATTCGGAAACGGGAACGCCTCCGATAGCGAGACAACTACGAATGTCCGGGCAATTGGCGTTTCTCAATGAAGTCGAATAGTGTTGAACGATATCGTATGTTTGTTTAGCCAATTCGCGAGACGGACATATTATCAGACCTGTGATATAATACCAATTTATCGATTGACGTTGTTGAAATAATTTTTCACGCAACTACTCCCAAGAGTGTAAATTGACTTTCATGAAATGTTGCAGGCTACTACATTGAGATTGAACTCGATGTATATGAAGAAAAATTCTATTGGACCAAAATTAAAAATGACGATGTCCACATGAAAGTATGATGGAAAAAGAAAATATTCTCCGATTGTCATGAAAATCGGTACCTTCAACTTATTGAAGACACAGATTCCGAATCTGGTGTAAAAAATGTTGTGATTCGAAATGGTAAAACCGAGTGAGATAAATTACGTATCCTTCACTTACCGTACGGCCCTTCATTCCTCGTGAAAGGCATAGCGACTTCTTGTTCCAGGCAAAACATTATAAGAGGTAGAACAAAGACCAGAGTTTTGCCGCTGCCCGTAAAAGCTATACCGATCATGTCGCGTCCTGATAATCTGGTGAGTAGACAAAAGAAGAATAATAATCAAGTGCGCATACTACCCGTTTTTTTCCAACTTTCGAAGAAAATTTTGTCATTCAATGAAGCTCACACTGTAGGTATTCCTTGAACCTGTATGGGTGTTGGTTTGGTGATTCCTTTCTGCTCCAAACCATGCATAATTCCTCTGTGAAACTTCATCTCCTTGAAACTTTTTAGTGGCGGTGGTACTTGTTCTCCCTCAACCAAGATTCTTAATTTCCGCCGTACTCTGTCATGACGCGATTCACCCTGACTGAGCACAAGTCTAGGAGGTTTCCAGCTTGTTTTTATCGGATCTTCGTACTGTATACCCTTTGCTAATTCAGCCACACCCATAAGGGCTTTATTCTCAGCTACGCTCTCGAGAATTTTTTCCTCCTCCTTTAGCTGTCTCTCCATGGCGCTCTCTTTCTTTGCTATGGAACAAATTGTAGAAAAATAGATGTGAGGCGGCAGGAGCTCATGGTTACGTGATTTTACTGCATTAAATTAATTAATGAAATAAGATTTATCGTCGTGAAAAAATATAATACGAAATAGTCGTGCCAGAGTGGTTGAAATGCTCAAAATAGTGCAAAAATGATGTGCTATTTGAGTTTGTACAAGATCTTGAATTAAAAAAAAAAATTAATCTCTGGTTGCATTCTAACGCAAACTAATGTTACTGATTACAACATCTCATTTAAGCAAAACTAAATCTATGAAGATGAAGAGAAAAACAAAGGTACAAATTGAACCTTGCATATTGTTTCCTAATTTTTGCCTTTTTACGAAGTTTTATCAGGACGCCAAAGTTGATCAAGCTACACGCTCATAGAGTACGATGTGTAAAAGTGCCAAAAATTTTAAGAAATCAATCTACACATTTCAGTTTTTGGCTTCTTTCTTACCTTCGGCCAATTTTTTCAACTCTGTGTGCTGATCCAGGAGAGAAATATTAGATTTTCTGCCCCAGACCTGACCGTCGTCCTCGTCGCCATCGTCTCTCTCATTTTCACTGCTACTCTTGCCACCGATACCACTGGTGCCTTCCTCTTTGAGCTGACCCAAGCGACCGAGCTTCATCAGCTGTTGTTTCTTACGATTCTTAATAGGTACGTAAGGAACGTAATTGTCATCGGAATCGTCATCGCTCTTGTTTCGTTCGTTTCTACGATGTTTCTGAAGATATATAAATTGGAATATAGATAATTGTTGACGTTATATTTATGATTATACATTATTTCCAGCTTACACTGACTGGGACTAACCTTCGTTGACACGTTCTCATCGTCTTTACCCATTTTTATTTTGAATATATTTTCACCTTGTTATCGTTTAAATAATGAATTTGTTTGACCCTTATTTTATACTTATTTTACAATCGTTTATTTTACTGAACTATTTTTACAGCACAATTTGTAAAACGTAAGAAGTCATCTCGTGTGTTTACAATCTACCTTAGCGACCGTTGTGTGGGGATCCGGTTTAGCAAATTGCCGCTAGGGTGAGCCAACACAATTATACTTGTGGCCACCATCCGTAACATGGAGCCTAGAGTAAAGGAGTCCGATCTTCGTACTCTGAAGCGGCATCAAAAATTCAGCAAGAAAGGTGTCGCTGCGGATGCAAGTTGGACCGAGTGAAGTGAGCAAGAAATAAACTGTTCGCGGAACCTTGATGAAGCTAGGCACCTACGGTCAATATACACATAACCCTTCAGTGTAATTGAGTGTAATCACGCGTCATCGTTATTATAACAATTTTATGAAACTTCTAATTACTGCCAATCTGTAAAAGTAAGGACATAGAATAGCATTATATCGATTTTATAATATACTAATAAAAAGAAATGACATAGTTTCGTAAAGGTTACAAAATAAACCAATGTGATTTATATTTAACGAAATTTAAAGTACAATACGTGAGGAGATTGTGCATTGATTATTCCAAGATCAATAAATAACTATAAAGACATCCCAGTTCAAAAATACAGACGATGAGCGTGTAATAAATAATGCGGTAAACATCGCGTTTAGGGGACCCGCCCCGATTCCTTTCGTAATAAGCTCATCCGACGCGCTTTCGCACGCGAAACAACTTTTTCCTCTGACAAAATTGGGGGACGTTATTTATTAAAAAGTTATTAACAAATAATGTTAATAATTCATACAGCTATTTTCCTTATACCAGCCAGTCCCAATCATCTTGTCCTTCAAATGTGCTGTTAAGAAGACCCCCTCAGTACATACAAAAAGTTTTATCCGTCCCCCATTGTTTGTTAAAAAGTTAGTAACAAAAGAAGTTTCATAAATAAAAAATGAAATACTTATACTAGTGTATGGTGAACAGTACACGTATGAGCGGGTTCGCTGCGCCCCCCGTGCACCCTACACACACCAGCGCAAAAACAAACCAAACAAACCAAGAACAACCCAAAAACAATCCAAACAACCCGTAAGTATAGTGAATAGCAGATATATCCCTTGCTTATACGTATGCTGCTCATCATACGAATACAAATATACATGAGTAAATGAGGGTGGGAAGGTGAGGTGTCGGTGGGTCGCCTATGTGGTGGGGGGTTGTTTAATTTGTTGTTTGTTATTTTTGGTTTGTTTTTGGGTTGTCTTTGGTTTGTTTGTGGTTTGTTTTTGGTTTGTTTTTAATTTGTTTTTGGGTTGTTTTTGGGCTGGTGTGTAGGGGGTGCACGGGGGGCGCAGCGAACCCGCTCATACGTGTACTGTTCACCATAAACTAGTATAAGTATTTCATGTTTGATTTATGAAACTTCTTTTGTTAATAACTTTTTAACAATCAATGAGCGACGGATAAAACTTTTTGTATGTTACTCAGGGGGTATTCTTAACAACACATGTGAAGGACAAGATGATTGGGACTGGCTGGTATAAGGAAAATAGCTGTATGAATTATTAACTTTATTTGTTAATAACTTTTTAATAAATAACGTCCCCCAATTTTGTCAGAGGAAAAAGTTGTTTCGCATGCGAAAGCGCGTCGGATGAGCCTATTAAAAAAAGGAATCAGAGGGGGGTCCCCTAAACCCGATGTTTACCTCATTATTTATTACACCCTTATCGTCTGTATTTTTTAACTGGGATGTCTTTATAGTTATGTATTAATCCTGGAATAATCAATGCACAATCTCCTCACCTATTGTACTTTAAATTTCGTTAAATTTAAATCGCATTGGTTTTTTTTGTAACCTTTACGAAACTATTTCATTTCTTTTTGTTAGTATATTATAAAGTCGATATAATGCTATTCTATGTTCTTACTTTTACAGATTGGCAGTAATTAAAAGTTTCATAAAAGAAATAAACTGTACGCGGAACCTTGCTGAAGCTAGGCACCTACGGTCAATATACACATGACCCTTCAGTGCAGTTGAGTGTAATCACGCGTCATCGTTATTATAACAATTTTATGAAACTTCTAATTACTGCCAATCTGTAAAAGTAAGGACATAGAATAGCATTGTATCGATTTTATAATATACTAATAAAAAGAAATGACATAGTTTCGTAAAGGTTACAAAATAAACCAATGTGATTTATATTTAACGAAATTTAAAGTTTAAAATCATAGATTTTTACCTGGTCATGAGAGGACATTTCATAAGCAAAGTTTATAATACCAACAACGATGCGAAGCGTCAGAAAACCAGGGAGCATCGCAAACTTGTGAAATTATAATAAAGGATGTAATAAACTTTTCTATCATGGGTCTCTTTGAAAATTTTTTCACCAACCCTCAAAAAAAAAAATGACAATAAGATAATTTATACAATATCGTTGACATCATTATTTACTACATGCTCATCATCTGTACTCTTTATATTTATTATTCGACTCCAAAGGTTGCAAATAAAGATTTATTCACAAAATTTAAAGAAGCAATGGATAATATTAGCAATTATGGCAAATTACTGATTATGAGAGAACATTTCATATCAAAAGCCTATAATGCCAACAACAATACGAAGGGTCAGACCACCAGGGAGTATCGCAAACTTGCCAAATTACAATAAACAATGTTATAAACTATTCGCAGTACATACAAATTTGTATAGCATAACAATAAGAAAATGTACATAATATCGTTGAATCATTATTTATTACACGCTCATCGGCTGTATTTTTTAACAGGGATGTCTTTATATGCTATTTATTAATCCTGGAATAATCAATGCACAGTCTCCGCACCTATTGAACTTTAAATTTCGTTAAATATAAATCACATTGGTTGTTTTTGTAACCTTTACGAAACTATTTCATTTCTTTTTGTTAGTATATTATAAAGTCGATATAATGCTATTCTATGTTCTTACTTTTACAGATTGGCAGTAATTAAAAGTTTCATAAAATTGTTATAATAACGATGACGCGTGATTACACTCAATTACACTGAAGGGTCATGTGTATATTGACCGTAGGTGCCTAGCTTCAGCAAGGTTCCGCGTACAGTTTATTTCTTGCTCACTTCACTCGGTCCAACTTGCGCCCGCAGCGACACCTTTCTTGCTGAATTTTTGAGGTCGCTTTTTTCGGCCGTTTCCCATTAGAGATCGGACTCCTTTACTCTAGGCTCCATGCGTAACATGGAGCTGCTCTAGGCTCCATGCGTACATGTAAGGATGGCGTCCCTATCGCCATGGTGTGGGGATGATCCGAATGAGAACAACAATTCGAAGATCGCAATAACAATTTTATAAATTACAAAAGTCTGGATCCGAGAAATAGTCAAAGTGGCCGTTATAAGAATCGAGACAACAGACCGAAATACTGAGCAAACAGGAAATTAAAGATATTGATAAAAAATGATCAAATACGGTTAAGCTTGTAAAATTATAATATGTTCTGTATTTCAACCATATTACTTTATTACAATTCTCGAGACAGCACATTCACTCGTTCAATTAAATTTGTACAGTATTAGTTCCCGACGAAATCGTCGAACCTTCTACATATCCGTTCAATCACGAAAGTGATATTCAAAGTGTACATCAACATGGCTAAATATCACTGCTCATCCGTAATAAATTGAAAAAAAAAAAGATTATCTTACTCCTTACAACATATGTTTACAATACAAAAATCTGTCTTGAGAACATATTTTTTTCAAAAACTCTTCAACTTATTACCAACAAATAAAAATAAAACATTTCCCTCATATCCTCACTTTACATATTAACAAGTATACATTTTTCCGTTTATCGAAACAATTATTTCTTAGCCTCGGTATTCAACCAGTCACGAGGATTTTTCAGCACCTGCACAAGTATTCCCTCTCTCGTTTTTGCTTCTGGCTCGTGCATGTATTCCCATCGGGCATTTAACGGCAGCGACATGAGAATACTTTCGTAACGTGCGCCAGGCGTGCATAGACCAAATTTCGTGCCGCGATCGTAAATAAGATTAAATTCGACGTAACGACCCCGTCTCAACAATTGCCATTGTCGTTCGGCGTAACCGTAACCATCGTCCTTGTGCTTGACAACGATTGGCACGTAAGACGGTACAACGGCTTCGGCGCAAGATGTAATAAATTTATAAGCATCATTCTGGCTCGGTGTGTCGAGATCATCGAAGAAAATACCGCCAACACCGCGTCGCTCGTCTCGATGGGGAATATAAAAATAATCATCGCACCATTTTTTAAATTTCCCGTAATACGTCGGATCGTGAATGTCGCAAGCTTTTTTCAGCGTACCGTGAAAATGCGTTGCATCCTCCTCGTTAAGATAATACGGTGTAAGATCAGTACCACCACCGAACCACCATTGTATCGTACCGTCATTGTTGACGATCTCGAAATAACGATAATTAAAATGTATCGTTGGTACCATAGGATTACGCGGATGTATAACGGCGCTAACACCAGCGGCAAAAAATGGCAATGTACCATCGTCCATTTTCTTACCGCGCGATCTCATTTGTTGCACCGCACCAGCTGGCAAATTACCCGATACAACGGAAATATTAACGCCGGCTTTCTCGAAAATCGTGCCGTCTTGCATAACGCACGTTATTCCACCCCCGCCCTCTTTTCTCGACCAACGATCAACCTTGAATCGTGCATCCTCGCCATCGATTGATTCCAATGATTTGCAAACATCCGACTGTATCTTCATTATCAATAATTCCATCTTTGTTCTCATATCGCCAGATGTTTTTTCTAACTTTGCTACGTCGCTGATCGGCATTGCCATGAATCTACTCGTGTCCAATCGTGATTTGGCCATTTGGGCGCTATTCTCGAATCCATTGTATATAACGTAACCTGTGGCAATTACACCAGCACCCAGCAATTGGAAACTTCGATTTTGAAACCTTTTACCGTTTCGGAAAACGAGAGTGGGAAATGTTCTCCAGCAAATCTTCGTAGCCATTGCGCTTGAGAGGGCAATTTGAATATTATTTAGCTGTTGAGAATTGGTGGGAACTTCCAATTAACGAGTATATGTACCTTGTGTATGCTATGAAAGGTTATATTTTCAACGTCCACTCCAGTTCGATCTCGAATGTACACTGGCTTATCAGCTGTTTGAGAAGAGGAAAGGGTACTGCCACGAACCCAAAATTATTCTATTCGAGACAGAGATCGAGGTGTAATAAGATATGGAATATCTCATTAACGAGGCTTATCTGTATTATCGATTTTTTGGGTAATGGGAATAATCTTCATTGAACGTTGTTTTTTAAGAATGCTCTTTAATTTGCCAGAAAATGAATACATCATTTTCTGGCAAATTAAATTTTCTAATCCGAATGAAGATCGTTTATACTCATCTGCATGACCGATTGTTTTTCCAAATGGATAAAAATAAATAAAATCAAATGGGTAATGAATTTTCAATACCTCATTACGATACATATTGGGTACGTTCTGTGATTCATCTTTTAATCATTGTGTCTCTTTCGCACACGTATTAAAAAGAGACCCGACCACGAAAAACCATAACAAGATAAGTTAAAGAACGCACCCATTAAGATATGAAATCTATAAAATATCAAACTTATTACATGTGAATTGTATAACATATGTGATAAACTGTGATAATGGGCATCAGGATTTATTACATTTTAATAATTTCCGTCAACTATTTGTTTTATTAACTAGTCTTCTAGAGGTATCTACCATGTTGAAATGGCACATGGGAATTCAAGAAGTTTCATCAGGAATATGGAAAATGCAACAATAATGAAAAACAAAACATCTGAAATTTATATTACATATATTGTAATTCTACACGAATTTGTTCGAATTACTTCGAAATTTTCATCGTTTACCATTATGAAACCATTTACATCGTAAATTTCCATATTTACTTTGATCTATTAATCTTTAGCCTGGGAAATTGATGGAGGGTTTGAGTTTTTTTCTTACTTCCGCCCTAAAATCAATCAATATCTCGGGTAAAAAGAAATTAGTATGTTCTCGTCGACGGTCGGTTTTTCACATGACCCTGAGGAGAAGGATCAATGATGCGTAACAGATCTAAAAATGTTCTAGACATTCGCGTACGTCGTTATTAATAAAAAATGAGTGGTAATTTGACGCCTTAAACGACCGGAAGGAGAGGGGGAGCGTGCTATGATCGAACATAAATTTCGACGAACATTAATAATATAGCAATAGCCAATATACAATAATAGCATCGTCAAAAGACTAAAATTCGTCGGACCTTCCCCTCGACCGGAAGCAAATTACATGTTATTATTTTTTTTCATCGAATAAAAAACTCGACTCGTTGAATTCGCGCAAGACGAAGAGATGAGACCTTTACATGTTAATCCGAACGTAAATTTCAATCGAAATCGCCGATAGATAACTGTGAGGTTTATTTCTATTATTCAGGCGGTGGTTTCATTTTGCAGAGAACACGTAGATGTAGCATCTGTACTTCGCCATTTGGAAGCATAACGACACCCTCTTGATTGTCAATCGATACGAGAGTACCGAAAGCTTCGCGATCCTCGCCGAGAACAACTTTCACCTGATCACCGCGAGTCGGCACTACCGGTTCTAATTGCTCGCAGACCAAATTTACCACGCGATCCTCGGCCGGCAGAAACACAGCGCACATTCCACCCTTCGTGGAGAAAAAGAAAGAAAAAAATTAGAAGAAACAAAGAACAAATTACCATTCGATTTTTAAAAACATCTTATAATCGTTAAGTGAGAAAAATTTGAAACGTACGGAAATTCCTCGAATAACTCCTTGTTGTCCCGCGAGTGCGGGATCTTGGTGAGAATCTTTGATACGAACTTCGATATCTACCGTATGCCATTCCGAACTACCAATCACGCTAGATCCGACACTGGTGTCCAATCCGGAACCGGGAGTTTGAGGATTATAGGGACTTCCGCTAACGCCTGAAACAGTAGAAGTAATTTTATTGTTTACCTCCGGAACGTGGAATAAAAAAACAACGAATCAATGAACATTGAATCTGTACGAGCTCTTGTAATATTCACGATTTTCTCGGTTCGTGAAATGAATGAAACTAACCGGGTGTCATAGGACTGTAGCCCATTGGTGACGGTGTAGCAAATGCTCCGTGAGGACTCGTTGTATATCCAGTTCCTGAGGGTGACGGAGTCGCGACGTAACCGGCCGGACTTGGACTCGCTGTAGCGCTCGCAGCTGGACTCGGACTTGGCTGGTACGGACTGTAGCTCTGCTCGGAGCCGTACATCGTACCTGGGGTTTGTGGTGTAAAAGGCCCGCCGGTCGATGGATAACCCGGTGCGTACCCGGGCGAGCCGGCTTCTTCCATGTTGTACGCGTCGAAATCGTTTGTTCTTGCCGGTGTGTTTGTCACGGTTGCGTCCCACGCGCCCGATTGTCCAGGTGTCCGTGAACCATCGTGAGACGGTGTCATCGAGCCATAATGAGGAGTTCGCGAACCATCTGAAAGATGAATACATTTTTTTTAAATTTAATCATATTAGAATCGGTGTACGCACTGCTTTTGTAGGTTGGGTTAATCGTGCGATGTGAAGAATACACACGAACGAACTCTGAGCATGACATAGACAGCCAATGAATGACGAGTTAGTCGGCTTCGGAAATAAATCACATTTCGAGATATTTCGCGGCATGTCTTTTTTATAGAGGCGATATGTTTTGCTTTAATTTATCAATTATATTGTTTTCTCATACTCACTCTCGTACATAGGCGTTTGAGAGCCGTGCATCGGTGTTTTTGATCCGTCCCTCGCGTACATAGGCGTTTGTCCACCGGCTGTGTACGCCGGTGTTCTGTTGTAACTGCTGAAACCACCGTCTTTCGTCGGCACACCGACGTTAGCTATATGCGATCTGTCGACCGATATAGTCTGACAAGTCGAGTGCAACTCCACACGAGCTGTATTCTCCGTGGCGTCTTTGACGATTCCAACGTTGCCCTTGTAAGGACCACCAGTGATTTTTATCGTTGTACCAATGAGTTCTCGATCACGACGAGCACCACCGCCGCCGCCACCACCTCGGCCACGTCCACGTCCACCGCCACCTCCGCCACGTCCGCCGAAACCACCTCTGAAATCAAATTTCACGTATTATTAACCGTATCCACGGGTATCCTTGGAAACAGCCATTTAAAAACAAATTTTATAAACTATTATCGGATCATTCATTTTTTTTATGTCGCATTGTTTAAATAATGCAGTAAAAAAGTTATTGAAGAGAATTCCAAGGTTTTTAATATTTAAAAAAATTATTATAATAGTCTTCGAGGGCAAAGAAGTGCCTCGTTGAAATTCCATTCATTTTTCACCCAAGCCGAGATATCTAGCTATTGAATATGATTATTTTTAAACCCTCGACTACGTTATAATGCCTCGGGTAATTTGAACTCGACGATATAGATTGAGGTACAAAATGCAGGGATGTAGTGGAATGAAAAAATTAAGCTATCTACTTATACGGTGCAATTTTCGTTACTCTCATCCCGTAAAAATTTCAAACTGGCTGGTCAATTTTTTACGCCTCTCCGTCCAAGAGGATATGAAATATTTACATTTGTATCTCGAACGTGCCTCCTCATATTCGTAATAACTAAAAGAATGAAAATCAACTGACCCGCTAGGATGCATCGGTGATGCGATTCTCGGAGACATGAAACCCGATGCCGGTGACATTGATGGCAATCCCGATTTGTTACCGCCGGCCAACTGAAGATGTCTCGTTTTGCAAACAAATATACCACCGTTGTCGACGTACATGCGCGAGTGTAGAAACGCGAAGCTTCTGTACAAATGTTTTATTTCACCGCCGCGTCCGGCGTGTGGTCCGTCAACGACCTTTACAATATCCTTCTTTTGTATAGTATTTTGCTGATGATCGAGGGCAACGGCATTTCTGTTCTCGCGACGTTTCGTCAGTCCTTGCGGTCTCGCTTCTACAACTTTGCCGTGCATCGATAGAACGTGAAAATTTTCACGCTCAAGACGCACTATAACGCCGACTGTTTGAGGATCGAGCTGCACGAGATCGCCCCATTGAAACTGTCCGAGGCTATCGACACCGGTCGCCATGTCCGAGCATAACTGAAGATCTCGGGGCAAAACTTCGAGTTCGTGCATGGAAAGATCGGAAAATAGGACGACACGATTCGGCTCGACTCTGACGATCAAACCGGTGTCACCCTCGTATCTACCGGCTACCACCTACGGAATGAGACATTTAATCAACGTTCGTTTAGAAAATTATGTGTTTGTCATCGAGAATCGGTATTCTCAATGACAAATACCAATTTAACCAATTTATCGGTGTGATCAATTGAACGGATTTTCTTGTGAATCATTTCAAATTTTTGAATTTACCACGCTAAAATATGACCGGTTTGGCGGGTCTACGGATTTGAAAGTTTTTTTTTTTAAATAATAAATTCCAATTGGCTAATTTTAATAAATCAAAATATCAGAAAAAAATGTACGTTATTAAATTTATTACTAAAATTATGTGAAGAAATAAACATTGAAAGGAAAAATTAAGCTCACCTTGACGTGATCGCCCATTGTGAAGTACTTTCTCAGCTCGTTCGCTTGAAACTCCAGAGCTTCCTTCAGTTCCTCGTGTTTCGGCATAACCATGATCATATTTCCATCGATCGACACTATTTTACCCTGTAAATTCATTAATTCACCCTCGCAAACTTCAACGTTGTCACCGTTGCTGAAGGAATGCGTGACCGTTTGATCGTCCTTTCCCGACGTAACGCCAGTCGCCGGAGTGCCGCTTAGCTCGATGTCAATGCCCTCAGGAGCTTCCTCGAAACGTTCGAGCTCGGAGAGCGTTGGTTTTACGCCCTCGGCTATTATGGCGCTCGTGGTAAAGTTTTTGTACAAAAATCTGCAAAGAAAATTCATAAAACATATAGTTATTCCGGGGGAAATAGAAAATTAATCCCTAGGAAAATTTACCCTTTACGACTGTATCGATTACCCTCGAAGATCAAAAAATCTCCGTCACTCGTGACTTCACCGCCGATAGCGCGTATGGCTTCTGGATCGAATGGTTTCGCTGGTGGTCGTCTTTTTTTCTTTCGTTTCAACGCCTCGGACTCGCTCTGAGCCGTTCTCAATGCTCCACGAGGACGCGTATAATCGACTCTAGGCAAAAGTTTCAGATACACCTGATTCTGTGCCAAATCAACATAATCCACCTGCGCTATGTCATCCTTGTAAATTCCTCTCTTAAGTCTGACCCATTGTTTGGCTTTTAAGCCAGTTTGTTCCTTAACGACGCGTAAAACATCGGTCATTTCTTTTATCGGTACCATTTGTTGTTTCCAAATACCCATTCGTAAATTTCCGACATTGTCAATGGCTGATTTCACGTGTGGTTGCTTGTAAGCCTCGATGTATATATAGCCTTTTACACCCTCTGGGGCTACGACCGATTTGATCTGTAATGGTTCGGCTGAAAAAACGCATATCTTACTCGGTAAAACTCAATAAAAATTGCATGAGCGTGTGAATATTTTAATTACCAAGACTCACTCGAAAATTGATAAGTAATAAATTTGCGCATGAGCAAAAGAACCGTAGACTTTTCCTCGCCAATTCGACATTTAATCATCCACAAATTGGGATCTTTAACGCCGGGCAAGAGCGTCTGTTGAGTTATCTCGTCGCTCATCTCCTCGCCACCGTCGCCAAAGTGACGAGCCGCCACGGATTCATCGGCATATTTTTTTCTCAGATATTCCTCAATCTCGTCCTCTTTCTGCGAGCTGGAAGCAAAATCGAGGGAACTTCCTTGAGACTAATTTACCGCACATCGCAACGTACGTATTTTTACGGTAAACAATCGACTTAATGGATGTAGAAATTTGTTTTCGTCACATACTCCCATAGATTCGTTCCGCGTCTACGTCCTTCGATCTCACGAGCCGTAGGACCAAGCTCGTCAACCTCGTTACCGACGATACCAATTTCTTGAGCACCCTCCTCCCATTCCTCGTCATCCTCCACGTCGTCGTCAACCTCAGCCTCGTCGTCGATGAAACCACAAAATCTTTCCTTCTTTCGCTTTTTTCTTGGCCTATCGTCGTCATCGTCATCCTCGTCCTCTTCCTCATCGCGCTCGCTGCTTCCGTCCAAGTCCTCTCCTGTAATTATTAGCTCGTTTGTTTTCAAGGATTCGTACATCGTCCAAGATTCGATATTCCATCGTTTGCCAAGTTAATTTATTGCAAGTTAATTTATTGCACAAGAGCAAAATATCGAATTTCAGAAGCTCCTATGCATTTTCCTATCTTCAATGAACATTATCAAACCATTTCTAACAGTATTTATCTCCATTTTTTTAAATTTTGAGCTATGATTAAATAAGATAAAATACATTATCTAATTTTTCATGAGTCATCATTATAAATTTTAAATTACCCTCTGGTTCCTCCTCCGGCTCTACAACCTCTTCGTCGCCCGATCGAGCTTCCTCAGCTTCGTCCGCCTTAGCATCATCAGACCTATCGGATAAAACGATTAGCTATGAATAAGGAAAGACAAACTGGCAATAATCGTCATAACATATTATTGAATACTGCCAGACATATCGAGCATGTATTATTTGTATAAGGTCATGGGATAGATGTGAAAGAAGTTCTCCTGAATTTATCAATAATAAATAAATAAATAAATGCCATACTCTGAGCCAGAACGAGAACGAGAGCGTGATCGAGATCTAGAATGACTTCTTGATTTAGAACGAGATCTGCTTCTGCTCCGTGACATCGGACTTCCAGCGTCGCTACCAGCAGCAGACTTGACAGAATGATTTTCTGGCTCGCTATCGCTGCCACCTCCTCCACCACCGCCACCTCGTTCGCTCTCGTTCTCCGAAAAGTTGCTTCCTTCAGAGTCAGACATTTTTTTTTAATTCACTATCACGTTTAGGTGCTCTGTAATGTTTCAATATGCACTCAGCAATACTGAAAAACGTAAGAAGAAAAAAAAAACAAAAATGTTGTGAGATACACGTTCGGAGGGAAGAAAAGGTCGTTGATTAAATTGCGATTGTACTTGCCACGATCCAAGTGGGTCCTTGTTTCAAAGAAACATTATTTCTCGTACTTTTTTATCATCCTTGCGTGTTAAAAGACCTGATAATTCTTCGGAAAACCGATAACAGGAAAAAAGCACAGCAACACGAGATCTCGCTTGGTGACTCGACTCGATACTACCAGGGTGTGGAAACTCCCATGTTAAAAAGCGCAGCCAAAGTTTGTAGCGCTATCTATGTACTCTGGGACTGTCGGAACTAAAAAGATATGCATCCAGCCGTGGCGCGCTATTTGAATGAAGAGTGGGCATGAAAATAAAAAGTCGGTCAGTATAGTAGATCAAAGACAGATATTTCAAGAAATGAAAAAAAGTTATTCCAATACTTTATTTGCAAATCATTTATACATGAATATATACAGATATATATTTACATTCAGAGTAACGGGTACAAATCTTGCCAAGATCTTCTAGTACTACTTTTCGCTCCTACCATGTAGGTCGCGCTAGCTGTGCTGTTACAACCACGGTCTTGTATACAGGTCAGGAAACTCCCTCAAATTTCAGTGGTGGGGGACGGCCCGTTAACGAAGCTGTTTTTAATTTCTGTAACAGCCACTAAAGGCGTTGCGATCAGATAATGCCGACAGACATAACCTGAAAACCCCTCGATAGTTCTCGCGGTTGTCCGTCTCTGTCCCACTAACGGAATCCACCGCGTTACACATATTTATTATATGTAATTATAAGTTATTAATCCCGTCATCTTTAATGAATATACTGAATAAATATGCTCTTAATTTGAATCGGGTTTTAAACATTCTAACTGTTAACCGAGCATGATAAATATAAACTATTTGTAAACATCTGTCATATGAATATATATTAGGCGAAATAGTTGTCTACCTCTTGATGGATCGATCTCCGTTAGACTTTCTTTTAAATCCTATAAAATAAACAAAAGTTTTAATTTACAAAAATAGAAATACATCGAACCGTTTCATATATTTAATTTGATCCTTTTTCATTATATTTTTGTGAAAATTGCAGGTACTCAAGTAAAGATAAAAGTTGAATTTATTTTCATTCATACTTACTTGATTTTGAAAACTGGAACACTTTTCCAAAACCTAAAAAATAAAGTGTAAGAAAATGTAAAGAGCTGATATTTACTTACCTTAATCTACTATTTTTTGGCATGTTACTAAATACTGTCCATTTCGGAATATTGACAAAACTTAAATAAAGACAAAAATTCAAGTATTTATTTTCATTCATACTTAACAAAAGAGATTCATACTTAACTAAGCAAAAACTTAACATAAGATTTATTCAGTAGTTAATTTCGACAATCTTTTCTTAACAACAAATTTCTTTTTGATTTTAAAAATTTCCTGGTGCGCATATTGCCTCATTTTTAATCTAACATAGTAAATTATGGTGTCTGATAAGATTTCAGATTCATGCTCTTTACAGGGATAAGCGAAGGTGTATGATTGAAATACTCCATCTAGAATTATATCGAAGACATCAATACGAGAGGAATATTTTGTAAATGATGCTTCGATATGACGGATCAGATGGAAGAAATGAGGATTTGCGTGAATCAGGCCACCGCATGATTTCTTTTGCACCAGTTGCGACTCAGAAGATCCACAACTGGTTTTCAAACTCATAGCTTCTTGACGCACTGGACAGGATTCATATTTTTGACGGAACTTCAGGGATATCTGAAATATCAATAGAAGAAATTTATGTATGTTTAAATTACTTTTATTTCATCTCTTTTATATACTAACAATGCAATAGATACATTCTGTTAAGGAAACTTACCAAGGCGAGTACTGATTCCTTGAATTGACGATTTCGTGACTCCGAAGGACGGAACAGTGCTTGGAGAATTTCTTTCAGAATTCGAAACTTGTTTCGCATATCCATGCCCTGGCACACAATTTTCCTTTTCTACTGAGATGTCATTGAATCTTGTTTGCACAGCACACTCTTTGTGTCGCATTGTTTTGTATGGGACCTTACATATTGAAAATACACGATATGAGTAACTATCTTCTTAAACTATGTCTAAAATCTTTTCATTCAACTTACCCGTCCAATTACTTGGCCATTTGCGTCGAGCTTGACCCATTCGCGAACTATGTCTTCATTGTTAAAATGTCACATACACGATTCGTGTGTTGTAATTTTATAATGCCTGGAATAGATTGTTCCCACTTTTTCCACATATCAATGTTCTTAGGCACTCGGCATGTACAACATTTTTTGTTTATTTTGCTACTGGTTTTACAATGTGGCACCACACACCGATTCGTCATTCTTAATATAATAATCACTAAAAGACTGATCACAAGACCGTGCTGTGATCTACACCAAATAAACATAATATTCAGGCATAGCAGTATCGAAGGGATTTCAGGTTATGTCTATCGGCATTATCTGATCGCAACGCCTCTAATGACTGCTACAGAAATTAAAAACAGCTTCGTTAAGAGGACCATTCTCGGCGGAGGAGTTTTCAGACCTGTATACAAGACCGTGGACGTAACAGTGCGTCGATAGTGGCGCACTCTCTGTACTCTGGATTCTCGGGAACTAATAATAGAGCCGTGGTTTTTGTATGGCAGTCTCCACACCCAGGGGCTGATTCCGTACTTGTCTACCGACAACTATCGGTGCCGTTAGCGAGCGATAGCCTATCAGAGTCGCGCCTTTCCGCTGGAATCTTCCTTGAAATTGGCTGTCGCTCGTTAACGACACCGATAGTTGTCGGTAGACAAGTACGGAATCCAGGCCCAGGATACTACTAATTTAGTGGAAAATCGAGGAGAAACTAGTGAGGATTTAATCATTCTGCCTCTGACGAAATTCATAAGAACTACGACTACAATTACATTTTTTTGGGAGGATGTCAAAGTCCCGACAGTCAAACTCCCGACACCACGCTCGTGTATACCTATAACGTTTTGTAATACGTGCTGTCGGGATTTTGACTGTCGGGACTTTGACATCCTCCCATTTTTGTCATGCTGTGTATCGACGATCGGTAAGATAAACTGTAGTGAAGTTTCCGCGCTAAAATAAGTTTATTATTATATTTACTTGCCTGCTAATGAGACTCTAATTATTTAAGGTAAATATTGTCTCAAATTTTTTTAATCTCGGGTTTATTTGCTTCGAAGAAAAATCTACAATACGTTCGCACATTTCCACTGTACTTTCATAAAAACGCGGCTTGTCGTTCAAAACGGAAGTAATTGTTAATCAACGTACGTACTTGTGAAAGAATAAAAGATAAATAATAGACTCTAAAGAGATTACTTATGAATAAACAAAAAATATTATTTAATTTAGTAAGTTATTACGATGTAAAATGAGTATAATAAGTTACAGCATTGAGAACGTTAATTGAAACTTGAATTTCACTAGCGTAGTGCTCAAAAGTGGGTGTACTTCTGGTACTTCGTTCACTTGACCAGTCGGTGTTGGTCGGTGTGCGATTGTGAATTGCTCTCCACTCGCCAAGTCGGACTGATAGCATATCAATAGAAAAAAAATCGTTTATTCACGATTTACTTACAACGAGCAAGAGATGCGTGAGTATCTTGTTAAACCTAACTGACATACGTTACTAAATTTACAAATCATCAATTCGAGAATCATACGTACCATATAACGAGAACAATTCGAATATCTCAGATATTCTTTCGATCGATAGTACTAACCGTTTGCAATACATTGGTAAAGAGATGTTGGGGCTCCGAAATGTCATTCGTGAAATGGGGCGTTATCGACTATTCCCGTACATGATTTACAAAGCTATAATGAATTACGTTCTTGAAGCATATGTAGATTAAATAACGTATGCTACGAGCCCCAGGAATAAAATTTTCAATCGACACAATAACATTTCTACTTCATTCGTTCAGGCAATACCACATTCTTTGATTATCGACACTCTAGGCTATTTAAAATTTATATTGATATTGGGCATTGATGAAGAAAAGTTGTCAGTAAGATGAATAACAATTTCCTTTCAATTGTTTATTAATTGTTCATTGTTATTGAGGATGCACTGTAGTAAATCTGGTCTTCAAATGGTATATTCTCGATAGGTCGATAGTAGCTAAATAACTTTTATCGAGGATGACAGTGGCGTTTTGACGCTGAGTAATTTTAAAAAACCTTCATGAGATCCCCCAGCCACAGGGTCTAAATACTAAGTGCCACAATAATCATAATATTCAAACTTCTAATTTGTTATTGGACACCATGGGTGCCCCGGCAGTTTGTAGCCGATGTTTAATTCCATCAAAACTCATAGCCAGGAATTATTTTCAATCTTTGTAATTTCTTTGGGTCGATGAAAGCGATTGAATATCACTATTACTTACTGGTCGAATCGACATCTAACTGGAAAAATAATTCCTACCCAATATTACAGCGCAAACAAAATTATTAATGCTGTTGGTTGTTTAACTAACATATGTTCCTAATATCTAGAAAATTTAAAGTTATAAATTTATCCAAGGCTTCCGTAGTTTTGAACGAGTGTTCAAACAAATAAACTATAATCTTGTTTTCCAATTGTTCTGCGTTTCCTGAAAATGATCAGCAAATTCTAAAAAGTTAGAGCAAAACTTCATTTAACAAATTGATCTTACTCTCACTTTCATCAATAAATAACAAATAACTGTATTTGTTAAACCTATCATTATTCTGAAAAATGTGCATTATAATTTGCTTTTTCCTATGAGCGTATAAAACTAGAGTGAATTGAATGAATTTAATGGAACATTTTTTTTTCCACAACTATGTGACTACTAAGCTAAGCAATAGCCACAGTTTTTTGAATGTCATTGAAAAAATTGTTGACTTCAGAATGCTGGTGTACCATAAATAAATGAATGAATTACATATTTTAGGTATATAGTAGCCAAATAAAAACTCAAGATCCTCCGTCGCCATGATCGGAGGTCTGTTTGTTTACAACCACAAGGGTGAGGTTCTCATCTCTCGTGTGTATCGCGACGACATTGGCAGAAATGCAGTTGATGCGTTTCGTGTCAATGTCATACACGCGCGTCAGCAGGTACGCTCACCCGTGACAAACATAGCCAGAACATCGTTCTTCCACATCAAGAGAGCCAATATATGGCTCGCCGCTGTAACGAAGCAAAATGTTAATGCGGCAATGGTCTTTGAATTTTTACTCAAAATTATTGACGTCATGCAGTCCTACTTTGGCAAAATATCGGAGGAAAATATTAAGAACAATTTTGTTCTTATCTACGAATTGTTGGACGGTAAAGAACGAAAAAAATGTTATTTTGTGAACTAAAGTCGAAATAAATATGTGTTCAATGAATAACACGTTTTTGTTGTTGTTGTTGTTTCGATTTATAGAAATTCTGGACTTTGGATATCCTCAGAATTGCGACACTGGAGTATTGAAGACTTTTATCACTCAGCAGGGAGTGAAATCGGCCACTAAGGAAGAACAGGCTCAGATAACGTCGCAAGTAACCGGACAAATTGGTTGGAGAAGGGAGGGAATAAAGTATCGTCGTAACGAGCTTTTTCTCGACGTTTTGGAATACGTTAATTTGCTGATGAGTCCTCAGGGACAGGTCTTGAGCGCACACGTTGCCGGCAAAGTAAGAATCTATTATTACAGTTCTATTGGGTGTTACAGATTTTTAAAAAGTAGATGATTATATGCCTTTTATATCGGAGTTTAAGTTTATATTAACTAGTGTGCATGATTACTTTGAATGTAAATATTCTAAATCGATTTTGAGTCTCCGCACCTACAACAGTAGCTGTTAAAGTATTTGAAAATTTAATTTTTTTTTTACGAACGACGTGTAAATATGACTAAATTCAAAGAACAAAGATTTTAGAAGCTTTCCATTATCGCAGCTGCGTTAATAATTTCTCGTATGATCGAACGAACATGTAGCCGATATAGAAAAAAAACAGATTTAATGTTAAATTTAATTTCGTTAATTTTATATTTCGTATTACAGGTGGTCATGAAGTCTTACTTGTCGGGCATGCCGGAATGCAAATTTGGGATAAATGACAAAATTGTGATGGACGCGAGAGGTATGAAAGGCGGCGGTGGTACTCTCGGCGGAGTCGGTGGTGATGATCCAACCGGTGCGCGATCTGGAAAACCCGTAGTTGTTATTGACGATTGTCAGTTCCATCAGTGCGTAAAACTCTCGAAATTCGAGACCGAACATTCCATTAGTTTTATACCACCAGATGGTGAATTTGAGTTGATGAGGTGAGTTATAATCAGTTTTTTAATTACTTCATTATTACGTCTCATTTCTTTCTCTCTCTCTCTCTCTCTCTCTCTCTCTCTCTCTCTCTCTCTCTCTCTCTCTCTCTCTCTCTCTCTCTCTCTCTCTCTCTCTCCAATAACTTGATTGAATTTTTTATAAACATTTTTCCAGATACCGAACAACGAAAGATATATCACTACCGTTTCGCGTAATTCCTCTCGTTCGCGAGGTTGGACGTACAAAAATGGAGGTAAAAGTTGTCCTGAAATCGAACTTCAAGCCGTCGTTGTTGGGTCAAAAGATCGAGGTACGAGTGCCAACGCCGCTAAATACGGCCGGTGTACAATTGATATGCCTCAAGGGTAAAGCAAAGTACAAGGCGTCGGAGAACGCGATAGTCTGGAAGATAAAGAGAATGGCGGGAATGAAGGAGACCCAGTTGTCGGCTGAGATTGATCTATTGGAGACGGACACGAAGAAAAAATGGACAAGACCACCGATATCCATGAATTTCGAGGTACCATTCGCACCCTCGGGCTTCAAAGTCCGTTACTTGAAGGTCTTCGAGTCGAAGCTCAATTATTCTGATCACGACGTCATAAAGTGGGTCAGATATATCGGACGCAGTGGTCTTTATGAGACAAGATGCTAAAATTAAATATCAATCGGGAGGATATATTCGTTACTCCTGGGGAAAAAAAGAAAGAACCTCAAGTATAAACGTGTCGTGTACGTTCAACAGGATATAATGAAATTAGATGCGAGAGAAAGAGGAACAAAGAGCCGAGAGCACCAAATTTTTCCAATTGGATGCGAATATATATCGTAATGTTAGAACTAAAATGTAAAGTCACCAAATGGACCGAACACGAAAAAAAATAGTTGTGAACCCGAGATGGGCATGATTCTAGTGAAAATCCAACGGGAACTATTTTTTCGTAATATAATTACAAACACTTTTTGTCAGAGCATGAAAATTGAATTTTCCGTACCATGAATGATCATTTGTAATAACTATTCTTTTATATTGTATATTAGATTTTTTTCTCCAACTATTAGTCGTCAATATTTTTTTTCAAGCGTTCAACGATTTTTTCATTGGAACGATGCTCATCTCCGCTGTGCACTCGGTATTTCCAAATAGCCATGATAATATTTATGTTTCGATTGCCATACGGTGTATCTCGTGATTTTTTTACCCCGTACTATGACTATCACTCTGATCGATTCACAAATTACGTCTACTATACGTTATACCGAGTGTCATATTTTAATCTTTTTTCGACTCATAAATTCGATTCGGAAGATTAAAATAGGGCATCCTGTAGATATATATATATATATATATATGTATATATATATATATATATATATATATATATATATATATATATATATATATATATATCCCGTACACGTAAACAATTATTTGCCCAGGATTATTGAGTTCAGCTGTTAATTCGAAGAATTTGCCGATTATATTATACGATACAGGTCGAATAGCGTCTGGCGGTTGTTTGGTGTATATAGAATAAAAAAAACGATTAAAGCTCTCTGTTGCTTGATAATGTCCCGAAAAAAAAACAGCAAAAAAATGAACCGCTTGATTGGTGAATAATTTCCAGTCTCGCGTTAAAAAACTGGCTCGAGGATTTAATGGCTGTAAAATAATGTCCAAAAAGTACGAAATATTTTACTATAGTTTCTAAAATTCATAAAACTGTTGAATTACAAAAAAATTTCTTACGATATTTCAATGAAGCCACGTTAACTATTCTTCGTTAAATCGAACGAATTTGTAGTCGACATAAAAAAAAAGATAAATAACATTGAAAAAAAGTATACTTTCATTCACGGCTAGAAAAAAAAAATTAATAATAGTTTGATTTTAATTTGCCAGTTTACTTTCCATCCTCACTAAATATCGACATCAAGTAAAATTCGTAGTTTGAAGAAATTTTTAAACTCGATACCATTGTCGAACATTTGCTTCAACGAATTAATAATAGAATCTTCCGAAAAGGAAACTCGGTGTTGGAAAATGAAACTCAGACAATGCGTATGAATTTTTCGTTAAAACTACCGTATGAAAAAATGATCGATTCCGTAATCGTATTGAACGCTTATTCATGTAAATTGATCCTTTTCTACGGCGACTAATTACCAATTGGAGAGAACGGAGAATAATCAATGTAGCTTGCTCGTGAAAAACAGAGATGTGCACTAATCTAATGAAAACCCATTCAAGATTTAAAACAAAAATAATTATGAACAATTTTGTTGGAAAATATTGATATTCGTCGAGAGCTCAGTAATTTGGCACAAGCGAGTAGATCGTAAAAGAAAAGTAGCTGAAAAAGATTTACAATGGAACCCGAATATATTGATATTCGTTAAGTCATAATCATTATTCCAAAAAACATATAATTTTCTATTTTTGTTATATGTATTTATAATTATTGTTATAAAATCATTATGAATGGTTTTTCACGGCAAGTAATGAAAAGAGAAAGATTGTAAATTTGAAAAATAATTCAGGACTTATTGGGCACGATTGTACCGCTGGCATCCTTAATATTATGGCCTCTTTGGTATATCAATGTTGAATTACCTATACCAAAAAAAAACGATCCTCGAACTTTGAGAAATTATCTCAAAATGCATTAATCACGACGATAATAACGTCCTCCGATAAAAACGTTCAACCCGGGACTATTGAGTAGAATAATATTATCTCGATGTTAATAATCAGTGTATCGAACGAATATTACGCTATTAGCGGAACGAAAAAAAAATTGACTTTTTTCGCGAATTTTAGTTTAACGCGCCTGTATGATTTTGTCCGTTACGCTTAAGCAAAGGGAAATCCATATGAATCTCGAAATACACGTATGAATGGTACAAACGACTCTTCATTTCTCGAGAGGAAAAATAGAAACAAATTTCGAATTAGTAGTTGTTGTTTCTGCGTAAGGAGTTGTGGTGGGAGAGGGAAGAAGGTTTAAAGATATGATCTGTTGTTTTTTTTTCGCACAGAAAAAAGACACGAGACATCGAGCGATCTTCAAAATAATTCATTAAAAATGTCGCATACTTTATACGTAAATCAGAATTATCAATGATGTAATTAGTAACTATGGGCGTGTCGTGTATGATCATGGTGATCGTTATTTTGCGTTCTTTTTTGTAAGTATACAATTGATACATCGTTATTTTTGTGTTTTTCATCTAAGGTACATCGTATTATCGTTATTTTTACTCCTTTTTTTTGGAGCTCGAAAACCAAGCAACACGAGTTTGACGTTACAGTTTCTGCGCGATGATGATATTTTGCGTTCCATTTCTTATTCGGGCAATAATTCTTAAGCTCGACGGCTATCTCAGCTCGTTGAGTATTTTGTAAAAATTTGTGACCACATTGCGAAATTTTCTGTGCGCTTTTTCTCGATCATACGAATGCATAGATTTTTTTTTCTTCCCATTCCGTGTGTCTGTGGTGACTGGCAAATAACTTTATTGTCAGAGTATTATCCTCCTGACTTCTCGCGCTCACCAAAATTCAACGTTAATGATTGTTTTTCTTCAATTTTTAATTGATTCAATTATTAGATTTTTTTTTCTTCACAATTTACGTAATATAGAAAAATTAATGATTTTTCGTAATTTACGTGGAAATGAAGAATACTATTGTACACTTTTTTCTTTTTGTTACGAAAATGTTGTCACTGACAAAATTGTGACTCGTATATAAAACAAAAAAGAAAAAAGAAAATTACACAATATAATGAACCCACGAAAAAGAAGTATTGCGAGATAAATGAGTTTATGGTAGTGTTCACTAATTAACGTACTCGTAGTATTATTCCAGTTTTTCCCAACAGAATCTCGCTCGCAATTCTCTTTCTGGATTTCGGCAGAATAATGTTCGCGTTTGGCAGTTTTGTGCATACATTTTTAGTTTTTTTTCCATTTTTGTTCAGTTATTGAGACTTGCGAAATTCGCAAACAACCAACATTCACCCCGGCGAGACAGTCAGTGAGTTTAGAATTACCTTAGAGATAACTTGACGCAGGTTCGAATAATGCAATAATTGTTGACAAGAAGGAATAACAAAGTTTTTCCACGTCGTTCGTATCATAAGTGACATTATCGCAAGTCAAATATTTCACGTAAAATTTCTTATGGTATGTCAAATTATTTAACGTACAATTATCGTACGTAATATTCCATCCGGCGAGAAGACATGTTCAAATTATCATTTCTCTTATCGGCTAAAAAAGGAAAACTTTATTGAAAAACGTATTTTTTCTTTTTTTCTGATATATCACGAAACCTTAACGCATCGTAGATATGGTTTACGTCATAATGGTAACGACTAATTGTTCTACGTTAAATGTATAATATCGGCTTATATCGTGCTTTATATTAATTTTTTCAAAATCCATACGATATTTATATTTACAATTGGTACTTAATTATTACTAATTAATTACTGCTCGCAGGTCATTCAGATTTCGCGCGCAGAGCAGCGGATGCGCAAGATCCACAGATTTTCGTTTTAGCGCGCAGTTGCCATTGTTTCCACTTCCGCGTCCGTTATTTTTCTTCTCGTCATTCAAGTGGACTTGGTCGTTGGTGTTTGACGTCCGACATTACACTAAAGGGTATGTTTGAGTCCTAATAATGAGAAAGTTGTTTGTTCGCGATTAGTGATATAAGCGATAATTCGCGCAATATTATAAATTAAGTAGCAATTTTCAACTGGTGTTCAACTTTATTATGAGATTCATAACGTTTTTTTGGCTATTGTAGCGTCGCATGTCCTGGCATACGAAAGAAGCCTTCCTGGCTGACATTCCATACTCTTTATAGAGTCCTAACGGATATTACATACGAATAGTACATCAAAGCGATTTGCATCAATTTTATAAGCGACGCAAAATTGCCTTAGACGATACTGTGCGCTTCGTAAATCCAAAGCACATTTTCACAATTTCATCGTGAAAAATCGCCCAAAGTTATGTTTTTTTAAGTTCGAATAGAGCTTCGTGTTATCTCCCCAGCTCGGTCGGAAGAACCGGCGCGCGTGTGCATTTTACCGACCGAATGCGCGACGCGAAAGTTACTGAATACTCCCGAATACGTTGGACCGACGCCACTGGACGATTTTGAAAATTTAACCGCCATTCACCATTTTTATTCTGGCATTTTGTCGTTGCTCTCGAGTTCGCGCGAAGTCCTTTCTTCACTTTGATTCTAGTTAGGACATGTTTTATTTCGCATTAAGAATTAATCAATTTGTCACGTGTTAATGGACTCGGAATGTCTATCGTATATTCACGTGTTGTTTAGTGTTAAACGTAAAAGTGTCGAGTTCCGGGTCGCAATCAACAATGATTTTGTTTTGTTTTGTTTATTCTCATGCGCCATAAAGAGACGTTCTGTATGCTCTTACAGGAACCTCTGACCCTACGTTTTTGTAGACAGGGCACGGCTGTAACAAAGTCCCAGATACCCTTGAAAAATAAATTATTATAACCGTCGAGTGAGTCCATCGAGTTGACCGTAAAATGTACCTCAACGATGTTCGACATCGATTTCATGTTTATCGGCAATGATCGATTTGAGCATAGGCAATCGCGCTGCACCGGCGATGCATTTGTCCAGGGTAGTTCCAATACCTAGTTGCAAAAACAAAAAATTAATGTTATTACGTAGAAAAGACATTGCACAATTTTTATTGCCTATAAAAATGCAAATGATATTATTTATGGATTATCGAGAGTTCATGTAGTGTTTCTTTACTTCGGTATTACAGAATTGAATGTAACTATGCACTGACGTTGTAAAACTTTAATTAGTCATTGAAAATGATTGATTAATTTTTGTCGAGAGGAGAGGTCTTATATCATTTCCTTATTAGTTGATTAACAGCAGGTCATCGTAGCTCGGGCGTTCTCACATTTTCGCACAACGAAAAAAAGTGCTTATTAAAAACTTGTATATTGCTTCCTCATTAATTTACCTCGCTCCCAAATCCCCCTTCATGAGCAAGTTATTTCTTCAATTGTGGCTCATGGAGGAAGCTTTGTGAGCTAAATAAAATAAACAGGAAGCGATGTACAAGTTTGTAATTTCCACGTTTTTGCTTTACTGAATTCGATTCACCCATTTCGAAAATATATGAAAAGATGTGTAAAAATCAATGGTCCGACTTTAAAAATGTGTACAAAATCAAAAATCCTTCCGAGCACAATCATAGAAGCGGTATTTTAAAGCACCGACTAGAATTCTAACTATATAGAAAAGCAAGATTACTGCGATTTCATATCCGAGTGATTTCATCCTTTTTTTTTCATTAACTTTGATTATGAGGACGTCGGGAAATTCATCATACTGTTTGCAAAAATGACATTTTTAATTACAAATAAATCGTTTTTTTTCTTGTTCATTATATTTTCAGTGTCTATCCAATCGGAAAATTCAGCGCTCACTATAAACCTAAACTATAGGCCACTGGGGTTTCGTTGGAAACTTGAAAATTCAATTCGACACGAAAAATCGCAAAAAAATTAGATTTTTTATATATTTTTTAAATCCATGCAATTGGCGTTCCTGGTATTATTTTGAGGCCACGCCAGCGTACGTGCCCAACAAACAATAAGAGTACTTATGCAACTAGCTGTAAGCGCGTTTCTGAATAAGCACGGAGTATCAATCTTTTTACCTTATGGTCTCTCTCTCTCCGTCCTTCCCTTTCTCTCTTTTGTACTACAGTATAATACAGAAGTAGTTGTTCACAATCGAACCCGCAAATAGGACGTATAGTAAGAGTTCGAGTTACCACGAAGTAATAAAGACGGTTGTGCAATCGAGAAGCCCTCGTTCCCTCTTCGACCCTAACCGTTGATGTATGTAAATCACACAACATCAGAGAACGACGAGGAAATCTTCGAACCTGAATTTTCCCAATTAATTTCTGACAATTTGAAGAAAACGTATTAACATTTTTTAATTTTTTTCGAACGAAGTTATGAAGTCAAAACACCAAACACCAATAGGTGTAAAGTTTTACACTTCTCCTAAGCCAAGTACATTGACTTTAAGTGCTTTGAATAGTGCAGACGCAATCGTTAATATCAAATTTAGCAAATGTTTCACTTAACACAGAATGCTCAATTGCTATTACCTATATGTTATATCTTCGTTGATAGTCTGGTCGTTCTTTAACAGCATTATATGTACGGAACTCGAGACCCGCTAGTTTGCTAACGAATGGAAATGCTCGTGGGCTGACAAATTATCGCGGTGTTGTGAGTAGTTAATATCGCAACACACCTCTCAGGCATTGTCAACGTGACGAATATTGAGTGGTTTCCCAGGGTGTTACGCTGCGCGAACTGTCATGCTCTGGAGCTAGCTCCGAGGTAATTACGCTTTGTTCATCAAGTACATGGACTCGGCGGACGATAAAACAAAAATGTTCTTTTACCCCCCGATTTCATTGCAAAATGAGCTTTACGCGCTGGTTACGCGCTGTCCGGTGGCAGTTCAGTGAGCTCTTTAAACTCTCTTGTAACTTCTTCCATCAATATTGATTTTTCATTGCAGTCAAAAAAAACTTTTCTTTTATCTTCGTAAAGGATTAAAAAAAAGTGCTAATTTGCTTCAATACATAAACAATAAGAAAAACGTTTGCCATAAAAAATATATATTTTTTCTAGTGGAGCGATGTTTTTCCATTAAATGTTTATGTAATACGTATTTTATTTCCTCTTATACTTGGGTCAATCGGGCTTATCGGGTCTTAAAAAGTCATTAGACATGTGATTTTTCACCCCGCGTTTAGTAAATGGTGCAATTCTGATTAGAAAATTTAATGGTCTGACCCTAATGTAAGTGTCTGACCATTTCCAGGCGTTACTATTTTCTCCCTATAAATCAAGTTCACTTCGCATTCTCATTTCCATGCTATAGGAATTGTTCAATTTTTTTAAGCACAAAGTTTATTTGCTAGCAGAATGATATTAATATATTATTCAATTTTATACTATTTTATGCAATTGTTCGAAAAATATTTTCGTACGCCAGTATTAATATTAATAGAATTGGGGTATTATCCATTATTTCTGATTGGACAGACCATTAGATCTCTTTGTTCTAATTGTGTTCGTATATAACACAATTAGAATAAAGAGAGAGGGAAAGAAAGAGACTTCAAATTGTTTGTATACGTGTATTTTGGTCAACGGAAATCCGCTTATCAAGGTTTAAATTCGCTCCGAATAGCATTCAGCATTGGACTTCAATTACATTTTCATTCGCACCACTAAAAAAATAATCAAGTATCGTTGCCTTTTCGGCAATATTACCCAAATGGCTAGTATTTAATTTACGACGTAATGTAGATGACTTTATTAATTAAGAACATAATTAAACGTTATTAGTTATGTTAAACGTGTTACATTTAATCGGTATGACATTTATTCTTCCTCTGACGGGTAGTTTTCATTGAATCTTCGGTACAGATATATATACTTCATATATATATATATATATATATACTAGGGGGGCTCTGCCCCCCTGCGCGCTTCGCGCGCCAACGCCCCCTCCCCGCCCCGCCGCCGCTCGATCCGCTCACCCAGCCTACTCGATCCCGCTCGCTCTCCTCAACTCTTGTACACGGCGGCGGCGGCGGCGATATATTTATATAATATAGAGAGATATATTTCACGTTCCATCGATTTTAGTCGATTAACCTGCTCTTTCAATCCGAAACCGTATGTGGAGGATTAATAGACGTCGTCTGACCATTGACCAGACGTTACTACTTCGCTGAAGTAAATCTCTCTCTCTCTCTCTCTACGCTCTATTTCTCGAACCAGACCAATGGAAATCGGAGCTTTCATTCATTCTTTGACTCGAACCAGACCGATTTGTGCGCTTTCATTCGTTCATTGCTTGAATTACCTTGACGGAGAACGTGCTCGAGTCAACGCAGACTAAACGATTGAAGTCCGTACTTGATACGCTCCGACATGACCGGTTACCACTTAGAAGCTTATTGAAACGTAACTTTACCACCTCGTCTTGTTCCCCCTCGAAACGGTACACGCATCTGTCAATTGTTAGGGTCGATTTATAGTATTCAAACGATAGGTAACATTTTTTAAGAAAATTACGAAGTGGAAATGAAATAAATGATCGAAATAGTCAGCTTTACAACCTCGTTTTCAATTTGAAAAGAATTTCGAAAAAATTTTGGCTAATGATTGAATCATTTTCAATATTGGTCAGAACGAGTAATCAATTATCAATTGATTTCGTACAAATTGTTAAAAAAGAGCAAATGCTTTGATACAATAAATTTTCATTACATATAAAAAAAAATGTAGTTAGAAAAAATTCTAATTCCATATTTGTTTAGTGGAGATTAGGGATAATTTTGAAACAATATAACGTCTGTCGAAATATATGTTACCGAACGTTACAATTACGGTACTTGATTAAAATTAAGTTTCGTCAGTAATTTATTGTACGAGGGGGGGCCCAAAAAAACGGGAATTTCGTCATAATTTCTTTATTTTTTAATATTTTTACACCAAATTTTGATCACCTTCAAAGTATTCTTCTTTGACCATAATGCACCTCTGCAAACGATCCTTCCAATGTTCAAAACATTTTTTAAATTCACTTATCGGGATGTTCTTTAGGCCTTCCAGCGATTTTTGTTTTACCTCCTCCACAGTGGCAAAACGCTTTCCTCTCATGTCCCTTTTGAGTCTGGGGAACAAAAAAAAATCACAGGGGGCTAGATCCGGTGAGTAGGGGGGGTGGACAATTGGTGTCATGCAGTTTTTGGTCAAAAACTGCTTTACGGAGAGAGCGGCGTGGGCCGGCGCGTTGTCATGATGGAGGAACCAGTCACTTGTGCGCCAAAGATCTACCCTTTTCTTCCGGATACTCTCCCTCAATCTTTTCAAAACCTCCAGGTAGAACTTTTGGTTAACAGTTTGACCCGGGGGAACGAACTCCGCGTGCACAACACCTCTGCAATCGAAGAAACAAATGAGCATTGTCTTGATGTTTGACTTCACTTGGCGAGCTTTTTCGGACAAGGAGAGCGAGGTGTCTTCCACTGGCTTGATTGTTATTTTGTTTCGGGGTCGTATCCATAGCACCACGATTCATCACCAGTAATCACCTTGGAAAAAAGTTCAGGGTCCTCTTCGAGCTGATTTTGAAGTTCAAAACATGCCTGAAGTCGACGCTCCCTTTGCTCGTCTGTGAGAAGGCGAGGGACAAATTCGGCTGCAACTCTGCTCATGTGCAAATCTTTGGATAAAATCCTCTGAATTGAACTCCATGATATCCCAGACATCTCACAGAGTTGATCAATGGTTCGGCGACGGTCTTCATGAATGAGAGCATTGATTTTGTCGACGTTTTCGTCACTTCTTGACGTTGAGGGGCGTCCTGAACGGGGTTGGCCTTCAATTGACATTTCTCCATTTTTGAATCGTGAAAACCACTCGTAGACTCTGGTTTTACTTAGGGCAGCATCTCCATAAGCAGTCTTAAGCATTACAGTAGTTTCCGCGGCCGATTTCCCCAACAGGAAACAAAATTTCACAGCCGCGCGTTGTTCTCGACAATCGGCCATCACGTTTTCGCCGAAATGGAAAAAGTTGTTTCACTACAAAAATTCCCACGGGCGAACCGATGCACTCACGGCGACAGAACTTCGCACACTAACTCAGGAGACGTTTCCCCAACGGACACCTGGTCGAGCAATGGGTTCCCCCACTGTCCCTCCCCGTCGCAGCGCAATTCCCGTTTTTTTGGGTCCCCCCTCGTATAATATGTAGCATTCGCGTAGTAGGGTTTACATCTGCATGTGTATTCATCGTTATATTATATACTTGAGTTCTTGTCATCACAAAAACGCACGACTGCTAAATATATATCATTATATGATTTGGTAGGTTTGAATAAAATGCATTCTGTGGGAATCAGTGCAAGAAAACGCCGACGTAGTGGTCGAAGACTCCTTCCCGGTAATGAAAATTTTGTGATAACGATTGACTTTTTCGGTCACACAAAAGTAACAATTCAAAAAATTCCATGACCGATGTTACTCTATTTCATTTATGAAAATTCGATGACAAGAACAGCGGTTTTATGTGATCAAAATCATTTATTTTATTAATATGTATTGAAAGTAGATACAATTTGCTGCAGATTGTTCAATTAACTAGCCAATAAGTTTTGTAAAATTGAAATGAACTTTGACGAAATGAAAATCTATTTAAGGCCTTACATACGTCGAGAATTTTCAAAAAATCGATTTTTTTTTGTTTACAGATTATTATTCCTTATAGTCTTAGGCGTATTTCTGTGTAAGCTGATTGTAAAAATTCCCCATAGTTCAAAAGTTATTGTAGATAATGTGACTGCCCGACGAAAGGACAAAGGTCTGACGCGCGCCTACCTGAGTTGAGTTGTTTGAGGCAAAATAAACAAAGAGGAAAAAATAAACAACAACAATTTTTTACTGACAAGGAAGGCGTACAATATGAAGCTGGAATGGGAGATTAGACGTAAGTTAACTAAATAAATTAAAAAAAATTCATAAAGTTCTTGCTCCAGCCGCGCGCGACTTCGAGCGAAACGCGCTTGAAACTTTAAACGCGTTTTTCTCAAAACTACTTTTTCTGACACGGTCGGCGTGATAACTCGTACGGTTTTTAATATTTTTTGATGATTTTTTTTTTAAATATTCGGAATTGTTTTTTCTATAGTCTGTCGAGCCGGATTTTTAAAATTATAATTAGAAAATTTTATAAAAACAATTAAAGTGTGACTTTTTTGACACAAACTTAACATTTTTTTTTAAATTACCGTAAATTGTTTAATTTTTCGAATTTCAAAAATCCGGCTCGACAGACTATAACTACTACCTTATTTTACAAGAATTTCTTTACATTTTGCAGATCCGTCAACATTTAAGGAAGAAATACTGCCGACCGTGGAGCAACTTTTTTTTTACAGTGCTTCAAAAAATGTGATTTTTCATGTAGTAATTTTTGAAAAAAAAAATTGAAACAAATTTTTTTACAAACTCAACACAGTAATAAACAATGTGTAAGAATTTTTTTATCAATTTCTATTTCCCTCCTATCCCTCCTAAAAACAGTTTTTTTTTTGGTACGTTTTCGGTACCGCTGGACGTATGTAAGGCCTTAAAAGACATATATATCATTTTTTTTTCGTATATATAATATACGAAGTAAAATGACCCTGAAGATATCTGATAGTTACCGTGTTTTTTATCGTACAGACTGCGCCGAGGTCTCATTTTCTTCGTTTTGCGATTCTGCAGAGGTACATTTTTTGTTTTTTTTTTTCAAGTCTTCCTTAAGGGGTGACATCGAAAAGAAATTTTTGGACAGCTGTAGTTACCGTGTTTTTTATCGTACAGATTTCTCCGAGGTCGCATTTTCTTCGTTTTGCGATTCTGCAGAGGTACATTTTTTATTTATTTTTAAGTCTTCCTTAAGGGATGACATCGAAAAGGAATTTTTGAACAGCTGTAGCTACCGTGTTTTTTATCGTACAGACTTCGCTTAGTTTTGCAAATATAACTTCGCCCTGTAGCCTGAGCGAAGTTATGTTAGAAAATAACTTCTCTCGGGCTACAGACTTTTGCAATTGTTTAGAGTTGCAATTTTTTTATAGCCTTTCTTCAAGAGATATAATGAAAAGAAATTAGACCTTTGAAGAAAATGAGACCTCGGCGAAGTCTGTACAATAAAAAACACGGTAGCTAGAGCTGTCCAAAAATTTCTTTTCCATGTCACCCCTTAAGGAAGACTTAAAAAACAAACAAAAAATGTACCTCTGCAGAATCACAAAACGAAGAAAAGGAGACCTCGGCGAAGTCTGTCCGATAAAAAACACGGTAGCTACAGCTGTTCAAAAATGTCTTTTTGATGTCAACCCTTAAGGAAGTCTTGAAAAAAAAAACAAAAAATGTACCTCTGCAGAATCGCAAAACGAAGAAAATGAGACCTTGGCGAAGTCTGTACGATAAAAAACACGGTAGCTATCGCTGTCCAAAAATTTCTTTTCGATGTCACACTTAAGCAAGACTTAAAAAAAAAAAACAAAAAATGTACCTCTGCAGAATCACAAAACGAAGAAAATGAGACCTCAGCGAAGTCTTTACGATAAAAAACACGGTAGTTATAGCTGTCCAAAGATACAATTTTGTCTGATGCAGATATCTTCAGGGTCATGAAGTAAAGAGGATGTCGCATATATTAAAGGATGATTGATTGATGAGTAGATTTTTGGTTTCAATTACCTGAGGTTCTTCGAGCCACCACGGCCGAAGAGAAATATATTTCGTGGTCCTTGAAACTTTCGATCGGTATAATAATCACGATTTCGACTGCAGAACACACAGGAGCAGGGACCACTTCCATAAGCATCACCGTCCTGATGGAGATCTACAAATTCGTAAAGAGCTCAAAAGTTGACAGGCCTAAGAACATAAAATATCTTCTTTCAATTTGAACGTGAAGTTGGCCAAATTATATTAATAATTGATCGAACATTATTGAACGTAAAACAATTAAATATTAATTTGAAATATTCATATTCATTTCGAATGAACATTAACTTATATTTTCCACAGTAATTAATACGAAAAACCAAATCGAATAAACTTTTCTAAATCATCATTAGAAAACAAATATTGTATTGGTCTGAATTTTGTATTATCGCAGTCGCAAAAATTGTCTCTATTATATTCGTACAATATCTCGTCGGTAAAGCATGGTAATAATGGGGGGGGGGGGGGGGGGGGGTTGGCGCGCGAACCGCGCGGGGGGGCAGAGCCCCCTAGTATATATCTATATATATATGTGTGTGTATATTGTTACGTCCCGGCTTGTGATCAACGCACGGTTCGATTTATATTTTTGTATTTTAATTATTATTGTTAGAACGAACCTTTTTTGGGCGACTGTCGACCGTGGTGCGTTAACGTAGATCAACGTTGTTGTTGTTGCTTCCTGTTGGGACGGGAACGCGCTCGTTCGGGATGGGAGCGTAGCGAGGGCGATCGTTGAAATGAAAGGTATGATAACGTTAGGCGTAGAGGGTTATATGTTTTCGAAGAATAAATGTTGTCGAAGAAATTTTGTAAAAATCAACGATAAAATATTAATTTATTTATAAAATTGAGTTAACAAATTTGGGGTTGGATATGGTTGTTTAATTTTGTTTTGACAATGTTTATTCGAGGTCGAATCGAGGACCTTTCGGTTCGGCACACCGTGTAATTTGAAGGACGTTGAGCCTCGCACACGGTTAACGCGCGTTCATAAAACTGGATGGCGCGTACTCGATTCGCCCGATAACTATCCTAACAATTCTCGAACTTGCACTTGAACGTTTCGCGGTAATCACTGTTACACTTTTTTCGGTCGACACCCGAGGTTCGCCGCCTATCACGTCACCCTTGTACTTCGTTGACTCGGGTGCTAGGTGTTCCGTCTTATAGTTCTAACAGGTTGGAAAACTGGATAGAGTTCGTATCTTGACCTTTGACGTTGTTACTGAATTTAGCACTGTTCCTTTGAAAAGATAAATATTTTAACGTGGTCGACCATACTGGTCGATCCACGGAGTGAGACTTTCGATTACATTTCGAGCTCGACCCTCGTGTCTGAGCTCCGGATGAAGACTACTTGAAGACTGACTGAAGACTAACTGATTATTGTTTGGTGGTGCGTCTTAAGCAATCTCGCGCTCGAGATTACTGCGCCCTATTGTCTCACTATTGGATTCGACTCCTGAACAGCGTAACTCCGAGTAGCCATCGGTCGCACGTCTCAAGGTGCACGATTAACAAAAATCCACCGTGAGAATCCTGCCGTCTTTCAGCTCGCACGCTGATAAGGCGGTTCTATAAGTCCGGACGTAACAATATATATATATATTAGGACGATTTTTTTTTCGAATATATTTTTTTCTCAGTCCCCATTTGAAATTTTGTTGGATATGTCGAAAAACAAATTCCCTGAACGTTACAGCCTTTAATATTAATTCTAAGTACCTTCCCTCAGCGTGAAAAGATTTTTCATCTAAAATACACGTAAATCGAATTTTTATTTTTTTTTCCAAATTCTATAACTCAGCCGCATTTTACGCTGCCATATTGTTCTTGGTTTCGATTTACTCAGAATAAAACAACCTAGAAAAGTGCCTATTGCGGCGAAAGTGTAAATTGTACTGGTGAGTTGGTACGGCTCACTGAAGTTGATTTTTACCCAAAATTCTCGTTTTTTTGCTGTTATCTCCGAAACAATTAACTTTACGAAAAAAATGTGAACGAAAATTTGTTGGAAATTTAATTTCCTATAAAAAAGGTCCTATCGACCCAATTGCTTAGATTAATATTTCTTGAGATATTGAACTTTAACTTATGAGTAGTATAAAATGTTTACGGTAATATAAACTAGAGCATCCAAACGATTTGTCGCTTAGTTCAAGTTTAAACTTATTGGAATTCCCCCATGGACAGAAACTTGGAAATTAAGTGAGGAAACAGCCACAGTTGATCGTAGCAAATCGTCGACGATTGTCACGGTCCACGAAACTCTCGACAACTACTGTTCCGATGGACATCGTGAAATTCTATTAATGTTTCAATTGTGCTTAGAAGTCCCAAGTTACAAATGTACTCGATGGCGATAATCTATTGGAGAAATAGGCTGTTGTACTGACGATTTACAACGCGAATAATTAATAGATTAAACGAACTTACCAAGTGATGTTTGATCTAAATTATACGAAGAGCCTCGTTCGAGATGATTACTAGGTAGTACGCAAGTCTGTACGTTGTCGCCACTAGTCTTTAGAGAGAGAAATTTTTTGTCTCCACTCTCATGCTCTCTATATCGGTGCTTTATATTTTTAAAGTGTGTCAAAAAATGTTGAGATGATTACGGGAACTTATTTATGGGAAATAACAAAGCAGGTTTTTTGGGTGGGAGGTAATCATCTCGAACGAGGCTCTCCATATAATTTAGATCGAACATCACTTGGTAACTTCGTTTGATCTATTAATTATATTTCGTGCCTCGTTCTTCAAGATTACTAGGTAGATGTTGAGAGGATAGAAAATTTGTGCACATACATGTTATAATTGATGATTTTTAAACAAAATATCAACTCTTCTTCATAAAGCTTTTTGTAATGATTGTGTTTATCTTATTCTAATACGAGTGAGGCGAATTTGGCCCTCTCTTTAGTTAACGTCTTATTGTAAAAAACTGCGAAGACTTCCGAAGTCTTTGACCAGCCTGCTGTATCTCGGATTAGCCTCGCTTGAATGCTGTTGAGGTAGACACATGCCTCGTGTTATGTGCTGCGAATGTTTTTGTATCGATACCGCTTTGACCAAGAGTTTTCTTAATCCATCGGCTAATTGTTTGTGACGATGCTGCCTTATGCGGGTTTTGAATAGTTAAAAATAATCTATTTGTATTTTTTCTGATTGGTTCTGTTCTTTTTACGTACTCTCTCAAGGTTTGAGCCACACATATTTCTTTTCTTTTATCGAAAAAAGGTAAAATCAACGACGGCTGACGTGAGCCAGGTCTAAAAGTTTTACCTCACTCTGGAATCTTAACGTTTGCGCCTTCCGCGATAAAGGTTATATTTTCGATATTTATCGGGGAGAATGTCTGTACTCGATGTCCGGTGGCTAAAGCCAGAGACGTTACCAGTTTGTATGACAGTTTTTCTAAGTTTATCTCTGATAAGGGGTTTAATGAACTTAAATATTCTATAACAGGGTCTACGTTCCACAGCTCGTTATATTTTGGCCTCGGTGGCCATAGTCGAAAGACTCCTTTGAAGAAAGGTCGTAACGATTCGTTTTTTGATATTTCTTGCTGGATAATTAACGAAATTGCCGAGCTGCGTGGAATTATTGTTGCATAGGAATCTCCCTGGTGGAATTTTTTCCTTAAATATTCCATGATTTCTTCTACCGATGGTTGAAACCATTTCACACTCGTTTTCTCACAATATTTTATCCAGCTTGACATAAATGAACTGTATTGTTTGAGCGTAGATTCGGCTAGAGATGCAATCATAATTTCCGTTGTCGTTTCCGGTGTCCTTTTGTTATATGAACGCGTTTTGGACGACGCGCTCTAACAACAATGAGAGAGATGACGAATATCTCCCTGGCTGTGGTAGTGGCTGTATGCGGGAGTTTGTGTTTGAATTCGTTTGTGGGGTAGGTGGGGACGTTTTTAGGAGATGGGTAGGACAGGCCCGAGCCGCACGGCGGAGCCTTTGCCTAACCATGGAAGCGTTATGCTTGTCTTTGGGCATGGGTAAAAATATATATATGTATATAAGAAGGTATATATGAAAAATATTTAATCGAGTAGTTTCCCAATCATGTATAAAATATCTTGGTAAGATCTAACAGAAAATACAAAATATACTAGAAAACTCTAACAGGAAAAAAAAGATTTAGAAAATATAATTATCTGATATTTTTAACAATTAGGAGCTAGGGGAGAGTGAGAATTTGTCTTTGGTAGTATAGGCGCTCCCTGTTTCGGGAGACGACTATGCGAGCGCTCCTTGTGGCAGGAGACGCTGCGAAAAAATCAGGTATGACTCAAGCTCCTTTGGGCAGGAGACTCGAGTGTTGGCTCCTTCTCAGGAGACCGGGGACCGAAGTCTCCGTTTCGTGCTCGGTGTCGTGCTTATATGCCCGCTCCAGCTGGGCGCCGCATGTGAGAAGCGAAAAGCGCGCGCGCCATCGGGCGGCGGACTCGCGTACCGTTGGTGATAGACGGAGAGCCAGCGCTGCAGTATGCCCCGTGAGTCGGACGGCCTTGCGTGTGTGGGCCTGTCGGTGAGGTGCACCCCTACAGAGTTGCTGATCCATCCGTGATCGTCCGGACTGCGCGTGCGCGGAACCGTCGGACGATGGGCCCGGTTACTGGTGGGGGTAAGCAGGGATGCCAGCGCTGTAGCGAGTCCCGTGAACACTATGGCCCCGCGTGTGTGTGTCTGTTGGTGAGGAGTGCCCCCCTCCAAGCTACTGCTGTGCACGTGACTCTCCGTGTATTGCTGTCCTCTCGGGGTGACGAAGCGGTAATATTGCTGTATCTAAAGTAAACCTACGTCTACGCAGTATTCAAGATACATCTATATATATATACTTTAAGGCTATTATAGTACGTACGAGCATTGCTATATAACTAAACATAATACTAACTTATCTTAGCTGTACGGAGTGAAAATACACGGAGGCTCCGCCGGCCTGACCAGGTCCCCCCGCAAATACCCCACAATAGGTTTACTCCAGTTGCTCTACTTCTACAGGTCAAACTGCGACGGGAGGGGAAAAATGAGAGTGGGCAGGTTTTGAAAACCTGCGCACAACAAGTCCCCCCCCCCCCCCCCCCGTCAAGTTTGACCTGTCTGTTTTTAGATAAGTTCTGATTCAGAAGTATTTTACGGACTTTCGGGGACGTAGGGCGTATCGGGGTGAGATGGAAGGTCGTGTGGTGGGAGGTGGCTCGGTAGGAAGTGGATCGGGGTACCAGGATGGCACCGTCTCACGCTTTTCTTCATGTTTCACTGCGGAATCGGTGAAAGAGTCTGGAGAGGTATTCCGACGACTACTGCGATTGTCTTCGCGTAGTGGCGTTTTCGCGTTGTTAGACGATCTGCCCCTCTTGTCGTCGGCGACGGGGGGGGGGATGTCTCTGACAAGTGAGTGCTGCCTGCTGCAGAGTGGGCGCGCGCACTGCGTCCCGGTGGAGGGAGAAGTTCCTCCGTGGGAGTTGGGAAAGTATATCCCTCCATGGAGGAGTCCGCCCTAGGGCTGGCTCGTCGTTTTGGGCGTTCGATTGGACGCGAGAAAGGTTTGCCCGGAACCAGAGGTGCTTCACCGAGTTTCGGGAGATGCGTGCCAGGTTTGAGCATGCCCCCGTGAATTTTGGTGGTTTTTTGGTTTTTCTTTACCAAATACACTTCACTCCCCAGATCGTCTACGATCTCAAACGGCCCGTCCCAAGGTACGACGAAACCGGCGTGGAATCCTTCCGCCGCATTTGATAGAGAGTGAGTTTTAGTGTAGACGAGCTCTCCTATCTGATAACGAGGAGGAGTTTCTCGATTTGGAGCATATCGCGCTTGATATCTCGCTTGCTGCTCTCGGATTTTTTGTACACGCTTTTCCCGGTCGGCATCGATAAGCGCGGTTTCGACTGGAAACATCCAGTCTCCGGGGCGGTGTAGATTCTTTCCCCAGAGGGCTTCGCTCGGCGTAAGTCCCGTGGCCGCATTTCTACGAGTACGTAGATTGAAGAGGATGCGGGGGAGGTGCAGGTCCCACTCCTTATGTTTCTGGTCCTTTAAATGTAGACGCAGGCCTTTCTTTATTTCTTGATTTCTTCTCTCTGTAGGATTGGCACGCGGATGGTAAGTCGCTGTTGTCCAGTGTTGCGCCTGCCATCTGTCGCATGCGTTCAGCCATTTTTGGCTGATAAATTGCGGCCCATTGTCGGACAGTATCGCCCTAGGATACCCCCATCGATTGAAAACTTCGTTTTCTAGTAATTTAACTAGATGGGTCGTTTCTGAAGACCCGAGGGTGAATGCTTCAACCCATCGTGAAAAGAGATCGGTAACGACCAGGATAAATCGTTTGCCCTTTCCGGATCGTGGATATGGGCCCATGAGGTCCACGGCGATAGTTTCCCATGGTCTGCGAGGTCGGTGGGGTTTCAAGTGCTCAGGATGATTCGGTCGGGTAGCTTTTACACAAGCGCAGAGGTGACAGTTTTTTATGTAGTCGCGTACATCCTGTCGGAGACGGGTCCATGTGTAGTGTTGCTGTATGGCCCTTGCGGTCTCTTCTGTGCCCGGGTGACCCGCGAGAGATGAATCGTGATACTCGAATAGTACCTTGGCCTTTGCGGTTTCTGGTACCATGAGTTTCCATTTATTGTCCAGCCTTTTCCAAAGTCCCCCGTCAAGTATTCGGAACTCGTGATTAGATTCCTGTTTTTTGATGATAGTGACAATCTTGCAAATGGCGTGGTCGGTTTGTTGCTCGATTATTACGAAATCGGCTAAGTTATCTACGGAGATTCCGAAGACTTCCGGTTTAGTCGGTTTACGTGGCGTAACGGTTCGTTCAGGTGGCGATAGCCTTTCTGGATCCTCGAGGTCTTGAGCTATTTTATCCTCGGGATAACGAGAGAGAGCATCCGGTAGTTCATTGGCTCGGCCTGGTACATGCTCTACAGTGAATTTTAATTCCTCTAAAAGGATGGCCCAACGGTTGATCTTCGTTTTTTCATTTTTTGTTCGGTGTAACCACGTTAACGCTCGGTTATCGGTCCGTAGTGTGAAAGGCCAATCCTCCAGGTAACTGCGATAACGTTTAACGGCCCAAACGATGGCCAAGCACTCTTGTTCGTTACTATGGTAACGCCTCTGAGTAGGACTGAACTTGGCGCTGGCGTAGCTGATAATCCTTTTTTCACCATCCGGTGTGGGTTGGTACAAGACCGCGCCCATGCCGATTTGGCTGGCATCGGTTTGTACTACGTAGGGTAGAGCTGGGTCCGGCCTACTGAGCTTAAGTGGTTGTTGCATTGCCTCTTTTAGCTTGATAAACGCGGCTTGTGCTTCTTCCGTCCACTTAAACTTTTTTTTACCGGCCAGTAGATCTGTGATTGGTATGGTTAAAGCAGCAAAATGAGGAACATATTCCCGCAACCAGTTGCATGTCCCCAAGAATTGTTGAACGTCTTTCTTAGTTTTGGGCGCAGGTAAATCGAGAATCGCCCCCACGTGCTCTGTTTGGGCTTTATTGCCGCTCGCGGTGACGGTATGTCCGAGGTATTTTAGTTCCGTTTTTCCAAAGTTGCATTTTTCGGTGGAACAAGTGAGTCCATGGAGGGTTAATCGCTCAAAGATTAATGATAAATGTTGGTAATGCTCCTTCCAATTTTGTGAATAAACGATTATATCGTTTAGATATACTATGCAGATTTTGTTAATCAAACCCACGAGTACTTCCTGGCTCATGAGCCTTTGGAAGGTGTTTGGAGCATTTTTAAGCCCGAAAGGCATTACCCTGAATTGGTAAGTACCTCCATCAGGCGTAGTAAAAGCGGTAAACTTTTTCGCCGGCGGGTCTACGGGAATTTGCCAATAGCCGCTTTTCAAATCGATTGTTGAAAAAATTGTGGCGGTGCCTATTTCCTTCAAGGCCTCGTGAATTCGTGGAATCGGTTGTATCACGTCTTCCGTGATGGCGTTTAATCGCCGATAATCCACACAAAATCTTGGTGTTCCATCTTTTTTTGTTACGATGACTATAGGAGAGCTATACGGGGATGTACAAGGTTCTATAACCCCGTCTGCCAGCATTGTTATTATCTGTTCCCGTATGATCTCCTTTTTCGCCGTTGAGTAATTGTAGGGAGCCAGTCGGAAGCTTTGATTGGAGGTTAGCGTAATCTCGTGTCTCGTGCTCTTGGTTTGCGCGACGCGGCTGGTCTGGTTAAAAAGATGGCCGTTGTTTAAGAATAACTCCCGAAATACGGGTAGCCATTTCTCGGGAAAAGAATGTTGGATGGCTTCCATCTGAAACGTTTGTTCTTTAGGTAATGGTATCGGAGAGTTGATTAGTTGGACAGAAAAACGTTCCGTTTGACCGAGGTATATGGTTCCGGTACGCCAATCGGTAAAGGTGTATTGATTTTTTAACCACGGATAACCTAGTATTAAAGGTTCCCTTGACTGTGGGGCAACCCATGCTTAGACTTGTAGTGGGTGCCCTTGTATTTCGATTTGAAAAGTAGTTTGTCCAGTTAAGGGCATTTGTGAGTCGACCCCGGCAAGCCTTGCCTTTGATTCGGGGTCGGTGATAGGGTGGAGGGCCGGCAAGTATTCTGGTCGAACGAAACAGTTACTTGCGAAACTGTCGATTGCCGCGCATACTTCTTTTCCGGCTAATGTTACCCATACGTGGGGTAGATGGTCGTTGCTGCCATTGCTGAGTTCGGTGAGGCCTAATTGCGGTTGGCGGCAGGGAGAGTGGCGTCTGCCGCCCCTTGGGAGTTTTCCGGATTCGGACCTCTTGCCGCCCTTTTTTGTGCCAAGACTGGACAATTTCTGTGGTAGTGACGCTCGGGGCAGTGCCAGCACGACGGTGGAAGTTTGTCCTCCGCGTTTTTGGTCGGTTTATCAGGTTTCCCGACCGTCTCTTCTCTTTTGAGTCTCGGAGGATGGTACAGATCTCCCAAGTCGTACTCTGCCTCCATTGCCTTCGACAGTAGGGCTGAGAGTGTTTGCGGGTTAGATTAACTCCAGCAGAGTAGCAACTTTCATTACCTCTGGCTCAGTCGCTCGGATTCTCTGATAGAGAAGGCATTTCTGTTGTAAAAACATACCTGCGTTTTCTCTGTCACCTTGCTTTCGAGAGAAAAGTTGTCCGTTGAGTCGAGATATTATTGCAGGGCTGTCGTAACGATTTAATATGAGCTCCTGGAATTTTTCCCAATCGAAATCTAGCGGTTGGTAAATGCTCCACCATTTTCCTGCGTCCCCGGTCAGGCCCTCTGAAGCTGTTCGAGTGCGACTAGAGAAGGGCGTTCGGTTTATCTGGAAATACTCCTCACACTTTTGGAGGAATCTCTTGGGATCCTCATAGTCCATTCCGCTATAGGTCGGCGGAGGGGTCTGTGGAATGGTTTGGAGCACGCGTAGTAGTGAGTCCCAAGCATTTAGTGGTGTAGGTTCATTCTGAGCAGGCGGGATGGCCATGTTGTTTCCTGGGTTAATACGTAACTGAGGTGGTGCCTCGTTATTAAACGCGTTGACCGGTGGGTCGATCGCATTGCCGACCACGTTTTCTAGCGGCCTATTCCCTTGAATCTCAGGAAGCTGTTCGCCTCGCGACCCGTCGTTGAGGTTGATAGAATTGTCCATGATTTCCTCTAGTCCTTCCTGAGATGAACCAGATGAGCTCCTTGTCTCGGAGGCTAGAGTAGAGGGCGCCACTGGGTGTTTTAACACTCCCAGAAGTGTAGTTGGAGAGTTGAGTAACCCTTTGAGCCGCGCGGAACTTCTAACGGGTGAATGTTGCACCGGGGTGTTAGATACCCGGCCGCGCAGTCTCTTTAAGGGAGAGCGGCTAGCAGGCATGAGCTCCTGAATCGTCGAGTGAGTACGTTAGCCAATTCCTTTGACTTCCTTGCCCCACGTTGGGCGCCAAATTGTTATATGAACGCGTTTTGGACGACGCGCTCTAACAACAATGAGAGAGATGACGAATATCTCCCTGGCTGTGGTAGTGGCTGTATGCGGGAGTTTGTGTTTGAATTCGTTTGTGGGGCAGGTGGGGACGTTTTTAGGAGATGGGTAGGACAGGCCCGAGCCGCACGGCGGAGCCTTTGCCTAACCATGGAAGCGTTATGCTTGTCTTTGGGCATGGGTAAAAATATATATATGTATATAAGAAGGTATATATGAAAAATATTTAATCGACTAGTTTCCCAATCATGTATAAAATATCTTGGTAAGATCTAACAGAAAATACAAAATATACTAGAAAACTCTAACAGGAAAAAAAAGATTTAGAAAATATAATTATCTGATATTTTTAACAATTAGGAGCTAGGGGAGAGTGAGAATTTGTCTTTGGTAGTATAGGCGCTCCCTGTTTCGGGAGACGACTATGCGAGCGCTCCTTGTGGCAGGAGACGCTGCATAAAAATCAGGTATGACTCAAGCTCCTTTGGGCAGGAGACTCGAGTGTTGGCTCCTTCTCAGGAGACCGGGGACCGAAGTCTCCGTTTCGTGCTCGGTGTCGGGCTTATATGCCCGCTCCAGCTGGACGCCGCATGTGAGAAGCGAAAAGCGCGCGCGCCATCGGGCGGCGGACTCGCGTACCGTTGGTGATAGACGGAGAGCCAGCGCTGCAGTATGCCCCGTGAGTCGGACGGCCTTGCGTGTGTGGGCCTGTCGGTGAGGTGCACCCCTACAGAGTTGCTGATCCATCCGTGATCGTCCGGACTGCGCGTGCGCGGAACCGTCGGACGATGGGCCCGGTTACTGGTGGGGGTAAGCAGGGATGCCAGCGCTGTAGCGAGTCCCGTGAACACTATGGCCCCGCGTGTGTGTGTCTGTTGGTGAGGAGTGCCCCCCTCCAAGCTACTGCTGTGCACGTGACTCTCCGTGTATTGCTGTCCTCTTGGGGTGACGAAGCGGTAATATTGCTATATCTAAAGTAAACCTACGTCTACGCATTATTCAAGATACATCTATATATATATACCTTAAGGCTATTATACTACGTACTAGCATTGCTATATAACTAAACATAATACTAACTTATCTTAGCTGTACGGAGTGAAAATACACGGAGGCTCCGCCGGCCTGACCAGGTCCCCCCGCAAATACCCCACAATAGGTTTACTCCAGTTGCTCTACTTCTACAGGTCAAACTGCGACGGGAGGGGAAAAATGAGAGTGGGCAGGTTTTGAAAACCTGCGCACAACACTTTTTAGTTTGAAAGCTTCCCTGATAATTCGCTCACAATTAGCGACAGTTTGCGCGCCAGTGGATGTTGTAGTGACCTACAAGGAGAAATTAAATTTGCGCATGTGGTTCGATAACAAGTGAATCTCCGATGTGCATTGATTTAAATATGGGGTACCATGGCTGTGTTGGCCAATACGATACAACTACTATTCCCGTTGCTTTATCTACCCGAATTTTTTGCAAAACTCTTAAAATGAGTGCAAACGGAGGGAAAGCGTAAAACCTCAGCTTGTCCCACGAGAGGGTAAAAGCGTCGATGGCGTAAGCTTCAGGGTCTGCGTGCCAGGAAATGTATACTTTACATTTTTTATTTAGCCTCGAGGCGACAAGGTTTATGGAGGGACACCCAAATTTGCGCGTGACAGAAGCATATACGAGCTCGTATGTTTTGAGATAATTCCCATTTAGTATCAATATTTGTTATTCTGGAGAGTTCATCGGCCTCGATGTTTTATTTCGAAGGTACGAGTATATACTACGCGAATAGCCATATTTTTCTTTTTTCGCTCTATTTCGAAATCTCCGTTGTTAATTTGTTAAACTTTTCATGCAGTATTCTTTCCCCCATTCTGTTTATATATGAAACTGCTGTTGAATTGTCGATTCTCAATAGTATCTCGCAATTGCAACATTCCGCTGCAAAGCATTTTAATCCAAAGGACACGGCCAAGAGCTCTAAAAAATTTATATGCTATTCTTGCTCAGTATCGGACCAAAACCCTTGAGCTTTACGTCCTTCACAAAAGGCACCCTAACCTGTTCGTGAGGCGTCTGTGAAGATTTCTTTTGCAAATTAAAACTTTCTTATTGGGTTATATCCATCAGGTAATTTTTTAATCCATCATTCCAATTGCTCCTTTAAATATTTTGGAATATTCATATGGCAATCGTAGTCCCCTTTTAATCTTAACAATGCTTGATATTTTTCTTTTTCCAATTTCTTTGTGTGCATCCACCCAACTCTATTGCCGGGCACGCAGCCACTAAGGTACCGATTACTTGTACAAAATCTCGAATTCTTATTTGTGATCTTTTGCTGAGTGTCAAACGTATTTGAATAAGTTTTTCTGCCTTTTCTTTTGTTATTTTCAGTTGACATTTCCTGGAATTTAATATGAAGCCGAGATATGTGCAGGAAGTTCTCAGTTAATAACTGCATTTATCCTTATTTATTATGAAACCTAGCGATACTAATAATCGCGAGGTTGTGAGAGCATTTTTTCGACAGAGTTCTTTAGACGTTCCGAGAGTCAAGAAATCGTCCAAGTATGCAGTAGATACATAGCCCTTATCTCTGAGCCATCCAATAATTGGCTTAATTATCTTTGTGAAAACATAGGGACACGAAGAAAGTCCGAAAGACATACAGGTAAACTGGAAAAGTTTCCCTTCAAAGCAAAATCTCAAATATTTTTTACTTTCGGTATGGATCGGTATAAGAAAATATGCGCCCTGTAGATCTATGCTACACATAAAACATTCGGTAGTCAATAATTTGACTGCAGTTCTTATATCCTCGATTTAAAAATGCCTTGTTTCGACGAATTCGTTGAACTTTTTTAAGTTCAGAATGAAACGCTTTTTTCCATTAGGTTTATCAACCAGAAAGCATTTGGAAACAAATTATCCTGCTACTTGTTTGCATGGCTCAATAGCCCCTTTCAAAATTAATTCTTCAACGGCAATTTTCATCTCTATTTTTTCCCTTCCCGATCTCTTTGTCTACGGTAAAGTCGGGGTGACCTCCGATTCCTCGTTGGGCTCAGATGCCTCCTGGGGTTTGTCGACGTTTTGTTGTTGAACGACGTATTCCTTGCCTGGTGGGGATATCGTGGTTTGATACTTTCGAGGCCCACTCTGCATTGTTTGATGCTTTCGCAGGTGGGCCATTTCGATTTAACGAAACAATGTTTCGAATAAAAGGTTTTTTAACGTTCTCGCGCGGTCTTATATTCGGTCCAATTTATTCGATGGATTGGCTTTCTTTTATACGTTCAGACATTTTTTCTCGGTACAGGAGTGAATCTGTTTTAACGTTTTCCAGAACGTCTCTTATCTGCTTTGGCAATCCTAACGAAATGAACGATCTCCTCGCTAGGGTTATTGAATGGTGAAAATCGGTAAGGATTTTCCCGGCATCAGAGAGATACTCTAATATTTGTATTTTTTCATTCAACCCTTCTTTTTGCATAATAATGCGAGTTGTGCCGTCGCCTAAGGCCGCAACCGCAGAATCAAGCGTATTTTGCAAAGTCAAACAATGTTTGTCACGCTTTATAGCGGACTCGTTCATAGAAGCGACCACCTCTAGATTCAAACCCGGCGTTTCTAGTTTACAAGAACCTTTTCGAGAATATTTAGACAAGACGTCGACCTTTACCTCTTTCGGCACTGCATCCGTTATCCAACTGTTCCACCGTGCCGCGAACTGTAAATGAATCGGATGTTCTCTTGCTTGTTCCGCCGAGGGATCTTTCCCCAGGATTTCTAGAATCTCGTGTTCTATCTCCGGTTCGATTTCCTCATTCTGCGTGTTTTCAATCGCAGTTAAAGCAGGTTCATTCGCTGCAGCCTCATTTTTTTTGTCCTCACCTGGAAAAAACACGAAAAATGTTGTCATGCGCCGTAGTCGCAGCCAGGTTATGTTTCCCCATGCGCCAGCAATTACTCGCCATATTATGTTCTGGGTAAAAGCTAGACTCTTGTTTTACCTCACTGGACGAACTCGGTCTGCATGTCATTTTTAATTCGCTTCGTTATTATATGCGATTGTCTCTTTTTGTCTCGTTGTGACACGTCACGAACGCGAGCGTGGCCCACCGCGTGGTTTGCTTGGTTATGTCTCGCCTCGTGTGCGAACTCGAACCAAGACTTTTCATCGACTATATCTAACCTCGCGTGATAGCCCAGTCGTGTTTTTTTTTTTTTTCCATTTTTTACTTACCCTGAGGTTCAGTTTCAGCAACTATAATTAGTATTTCCTCATTTTCCGGCGTCGAAACACTGTCGGGAGATCGTTCTCGCATCTCTTTGCCCTGCATTTTTCGAAGTTTCCTGAGTGGCCTGTATTCTTCTTCTTCGTAATTGCGTGATCTCTTTCTCTTCGAAGATTTTCCCATTTCGCTGTACTTAATTATACGATATAATATTGAATTTATTGTTTTTATACGACAGGTTTGAGACAAAACCAGTGGCGTCTTTCGCACTAGAAAATGCTATGAAGCACCGATATACAGGGCATGAGAGTGGAGACAAAATGGTTCTCTCTCTAAAAACTAGTGGCGACAACGTACAGATTTCCGTACTACCTAGTAATCTCGAAGAACGAGGCACGAAATATAATTGGTTCGAATTTATATTTGACAAGATGTTGAAAACCGAATGAGGAATACGTAAGTTCAGTCTCGAGTCCAAACGTTCACTATCGAAGTCAATAATCGAGACATAGCATCCTGTAATGAAGTTCTGAGTGAACAATCAATGAAAATAGAGAAAAAGTTTCATTGAACGATTAATTGTGTAATCGTATAATGATGCATTAAATAATAATCTCAGAGTTGGCAATTCTTGCCTTTCGATAAACGATTTTAAATTAATGTGAACAGTCCAGACAGCACGAAGTTCCAGCTGAAAAACACGCTTCAATTACAGTCAGTCAACCTCGTGGTCAATTGATAGCGTTCAGAGCTCGTCCTGCGACACAAGCTGAACCACCACCACGGGAACTCCGTCTCTGGCAGGACTGCGATATTGTTCAGGTAATTGCAAATCAGAGAACTGCAAATATCAATTCTGCGTATATATTTCAACAAGAGTTTATTTTTTACTGCACCAATTTGTAAACCGCATATATCTACGACTGAAAGTTTAGTTTGCGATTTTGTATCATTCGAAATTTCAAGGATTACGTGACCGTGTACGACGGTTATACGACACGTGACCCAGTTATCCTAAAATTCTGCGTTGGTGGTGAACCGGTACCCGAGGCTACGAGAAGCGGTCCCGAGCTTCTCGTCGAGTTCTCCACTTCTCCGTTCGGAACTTTTCATCATTCGACACCACCCCATTCTCTGCACGGTTTTCAACTATGAATTCAGGTACGCTGAACTTCAGAAGAAGTACCGGTGCGGGACAACCTCCTAGAATAAACATTCTGACTACGAAATCCGGGCAAAGAAAAACAATTCCCATCTTTGTACAACGAAATGGGGGAAGAAAAACGTTCAACCATGTATTTTTTTAATTAGTCAGATGGTCCTCGATTCGAGAATATTTTTTCGAAGATTTTACGATTCAAAGTTTTCCTGGAAAACGTTACGTTGTACTTTTACTGAATTGGAAAAGATTAAGATAAATATTTTACGAGATACGAGAATTCATAACATTGTTTTGTTATGAGAGAATTTATCTGAAATTTTGTTCGATAGGAAATGTTGTTCTATGTAATGGGGAAACGGAATTATCAATTTTCTTCCATTTGTCTGTTACGTAAAATTCGTCGACTCGAATTCGCCGACTTACGCGAAAAACAAAGGTTGCGAATTTTGGTTGCGTGGCAATAGCGGCGGTGTTCTAGCCTTGCCAAGGCACACATTGGCGAGAAACACGACCTGCCTTGATCATCTTCGAGGAGCCGGACCGGCAATGCCAAGTCCTACGCCACCTCGGCCATTGCCAAAATTTCCCAAACAACGTCCGGGCACGGTTTGGCGTAAACCAGCACCAAAACCGTCACAGCCGCAATTTCGAGTTTGGCTCTCGGTTCTTAAGTTTCACTTATATGATATGATATGATGCCTCTCACCGAGTGCAACGACATATCATTGTGAGAAATTTATTTATTCACTTATAAATCATTTTTTAATTATTTTTTTAGTGTTATTTATTTTCTTAAATGCGACAAAATGTATTGACATTTGTCGCATTGATGATGAGCTTCAATGAATTGGAGGAGTCCATACTTCCGGTCCAACATAGTATACCGGTTATTTAGAAAAATCTATGCAAAATATTCAAGAGTTTGAGGTATCGAACGCGCACAGATGAAATTCTAGCAGCGCGCTAAAAAAAACCGGTCTGCGACTCCACTGAACAATGTTTGAGGAAATAATTTTTAATATTTTTAATGTAAACAATTGTCAATCGGGCATTTAAAATGTTTTTCTATACCACTGTTGTATAATGTATAGAATAGAATTATTCTATGTATTTACATCAGGAGCATAGAAAATTTAAAGTAAATGTGACTGACAATTGGTTACTCTAATTCAAAAATAATTTCCTCAAATAACTTTCTCAGTGTTCGCTGAGGTAAGAGTCTGGTTTTTCGTATCGCGAGGATAGAATTCCGTCGATATGCGTCCGCTGCGCTCAATTGAAGGAAGGAACAATGGGATCAATACGAACTCAGAACGACAGAACGTTAAATGATAGTACAGAAAAAAAATACTACATTTATACTAGTACCTATGGGAGGTTCTATTTGGTCGCGAATTGACGATTACGATCATCGATTCGATCATCTTTTTAGAGTTAAATATCGGTCGTCAAAATTTCGTCTCTCGAAGAAACAAGGATAACGATTAATGGTGGTGAATTGTGTTTTTGTTTAATACCAGTCAACCAAATCCAACGCCTCACTCGATCACAACAATTAAAAAATTGGGGTTAATCGAAAACGTAAAACGGACCAAAAGGCAACAGGAACAAAATGGGGAAAAAACGCAAAGGATGGACATTTTTTAATCGAATCGTCGATTTTATTTTCGTCCAGTTTGAATTTTTACGTTGTCTATAGGTAACAATTTTTTATTTATAATTTGTAAAAATTGGGCATAGATTCAGCGATGATGCTCCCAGAAAGTACTCCTGACCGGAAATTGTCTACCTTTTCCATATTGGTTTTACGATAAGGTTTCATCTTACTCATCAGCACCGGTATCGTGTACATCGAACTATTTTGGTATCGGTAGTTTATCGACAATTGTTTTTTTACCCAAATCGGCCAATGTGGTAATCTGGTTCAGTTTACATGGTGGCTCAGCTTCTCCAGTAATTGTAAGAAACATTTCCTCATTAACAGGAGGATCGACTGTGTTTCGTACGATCTGTTGGTTCGTTATATTTTTTAGTAGGCAATGAGACCAATAATCGGGACAGCAGTCATTTCCTTCCTCCCCACGATCACAAGTAGCGTCACAATAACATCGAGTACCTAATAGCGGTACAAAAGCGTCGTCGTTTCGTTCTAACAAACATGCACCAGCCTGGGGATAGATCGTAGCGCAGTATGGTTCAAGCGGAAGGTCGGAATAAATCGAGTCATTTACTTGAGCCAAAGTGCCAAGATAGAAACATCCGAACAATATTATCGCTACATATTGCTTGGACGACATTCTGTAGGGCGCATTAAAGAAAAAACGAAATTAATTAAATGTCATTAAAACAAGTTACAGGAAAAGAAAAAATAATAATAATAAATTTTGATATTGGGATAATTATTGAGTAATTATTGGATATGTGGTGAAAAAGTACGGTTCATTCCAGTAGACCTCGCATTAACGGTATACCATGAAATTTTTATTCTTATTAACAGTAATAATTCCAAACTAGTGATGATCTGATATGGCCACTTCTCGTTAATTTAAAAAAAGCATATTTACTTTGTCGATAATATTTTAAATCATCAATTATTTTATAAATGTCATCTATATAGTGATTCTAACTGCATACGTTAACTTTGTATTCCCTGCATATACCATTAATGCTGCATAGATGTACCATTAATGGCTATTTTTGGTTCGATTTTGGTCACCAAGTTCTAGAGCACAAAACTCTGAATATAATCAAATTTGAGAAACATCGAGTACTTGATTTTGTGGAATTAAATTGCTATTATCGAATTACCATTATGAAAAGATGGAAGAACAACGATAGAAATGTATTAACAGTGAAAATGGCCACAATTGGTGCACTGGTCAAAAATGGTACATCTACCCTATATGATTAAAAAACAAACGCAACGATCGACATTTTTCTTTGTAGTATTTGTTCATTAGGATTCTTTTTTTAAGCTAGTTAAAATGAATTGAGAATTAAAGTATTGTCTGGTTGACCGTTAATTTTGTCTATATTTTCGAAAAATTGAAGGTTGAATGAATAAATTTATTTGTAGCCAAATAATTGTTTAACCTTCGAGTTATATAGACAGCGGTAGTTTTTTAAAAATGATGTTCTTACCTCGCAAACAATCGTGATGTGTTCTCGTCAATGAAGAAGATTCAGAAGAAAATAAGCTCAACGAAAGTAACAAAGAACGTTCGTACATATAAGGTAACTCTTCGGAAAATCGTTGCAGACTGCATGTCGGAGATCATCGTTCCCTGGCTTTTAGACTCCGAAAATTTGGAAATAATTAATGTAAATAGATAACAGGTATGTGTATTGCTTTGAAAGCGCTTATCGGTTTGACGCCTCAGTTAGGGGTTTGACACGTGGCGTCGATTTTATTACGCATCATCTATTAAAGTAAATGTTGAATTTATAATTCGGTTGCGAAGATGTAAACACTTTTGGAATTCCCAGGGTTACAGTTTCGGCTTATATGCCGTCTATATCTACAGGGTGTATAAAAACTAGCACGTCAGAGTGATACGGGGGTTAGATTGGCTTCGAACCTATCAGTATAAACAAATATGACCTCAGTAAAGGTCTAATGGTTTCCGAGAAAAATCATCTTTATCGATTTTTCGGAGAATCGCCACCTAGTACTCGTTATTCTGCTACCATTGCTATGAAAGTCCAAATCGTAAGCAATTCAAAGTCCAAATTCACACCAAATCGTAAAGTAGCCAGCAACACAAACGAAAACATCGAGATAACACGAATAGCGCTTTTCCGAAAAATCGTCTATTTTGATTTTTCGAAAAATACCTATTCTTATTATCTCACTTTTTTCGTTTGTGTTTCGGACCACTTTAGGATTTGATGTGAATTTGGACTTTGAATTGCTTACGATTTGGACTTTCATAGCAATAGTAACAGAATAACGAGTACTAGGTGGCGATTTTCCGAAAAATCGAAAAAGATGATCAAACCATTAGACCTTTTTTCTGTTTAGGGTGATAGATCCGGAGCCAATCTAACTCCCATATCACTCTGACGTGCTAGTTTTGGGACACCCTGTACATGTACACGTTGTATCAAGAGGCGCTGCGAGTGGTTTGATAACGAGTACTATTTTTACTTCGAGCTCCCAATATAGTGCGTATGTAGATTCAGCTGAAATATAGCGAAGTTAAGAGATATCATTTCCACGAGCGGTATGACAGCACGTGCAAGTATATTTGCTCCATTAAGCATGTCAAAAGAACATTGGCTATCTATACATAAATATGGAGTCAATGTCGTAGCTGACTTGTCAAATTTAGTCTTATTGAAAAAAAACCATTTTTGACTTTATTGAACATAGTCTACTAAAAAATTAATGGCGATCAGACGTACCGTGGGACTTGTCAATACCCAAAATATTCACTCTCAAAACTCCTCGTAATTTTCACAATGTCACACTTCCTATAGATATTTTTTTGTCCTAATAGTTAATGATTTTCCGTTCCATGATTTGCCTTTTCATTTTCATACTTTCATAAGATTGAACACGTGCGACAGTACCACTACTCAAAGGTTTCTTCTTTTTATATATATTAGTTTTATGGGACAGAGGCAAGGAACAGCCAGTTGAACTTTTTAATTGTCTTTTGGGATCTTATATTTATGTACTGTATACCACTATTTATGTACTAGATAGGTATTTTACTGGAAAAAATTATATAGAATGAAAATAAAGACATCCACGGGTATTCAAAATGTATAATTGTGAGTTCTATAGAGGGTCCAAGGGTATAAGGGGAGTAATAAAAACATTTACCGACTTTCGTTTACATCTAGAAAAATTAATAATCGATTGATTAATATCAATTGATTGCTTTGTTTCAGTGAAAAAGAGAGACAGCGTTATGCAGAAAGGACCGGAAATCCCATACAAACGTTGTGAGTTCGTCCAGCGAGCAATACCTCACTTTTGGCTCGATATTGCAAGGATCGCGTGCCGCGTACCTGCGATCACGCGATTCTTCACAATACCAGTCATCTATGCTCGCTGATCGAAAGTTTTGTCTCATCCGGCAGAGCAGTCCCACGATATAGATGCGTATGATCGAGTCTACAGCTCTCAGGCAAGTGTTATAATGATTTTTCATTCAAGCAGAAAATAAGAAAAAAATATAACTATTGAATCGCGTAAAAAAAATCATGTGGACGATATAAACAGCTCTGAACAGCTGCGTTCAACGATATTCTATTCAATATACTCCAATTAATAAATGTTCCCGATAATCTAACGATTAATGTTGTTCAGATTATAAAATACATTCTTTTTCACATGCTCTGGTGTAAGATGAGAATATAATCATTCTCATTTCGCTAATTATACTTCCGAACATTAAACATATTTAAATATTTTCTTGCGACCAATGAACGATCGATTTCTATTCATACTTTACTTTATAGCTCAATATTCATGGTAAAATTTCCAAATGAGATACAATCTATATTGTAGATTTTTATGACCTGATGATATTATATTGAATATAAAAAAAATCTCTGATAACATCGCTGATGTTCGTGCCGACGTCGTTCACATTGACGACAGAATTTAATCGTCAAAATTTCCACGAGATCAACGTCTTCATTTTGGTGAATCTGATTGCCGGAAAAAAGCTTAACTTTTTACGTCACCGATAAATCCAAATACGAAAGGTCCGATATTGGTATACAAACGTCGGACGGATCGTAAGGATAATCGTTCTCCAATTCTCTCCGGTCTCTCTACAGCATCCTGTGTTAGAAGGATAGGATGTTAATCGCCTCTCGCTTTTTAATCCGGTATTACGTACGGGCTACGTTATGACGAGAGCTTGCTGCTCAATATCACGGATAGTTTCGAATACCTACCGTGTTATTAATATATTAGGGCGATTTTTTTTCGACTATTTTTTTCTCAGTCCCCACCTGAAATTTAGTTGGATATGTTGAAAAACAAATTCCCTGAAAGTTACAGCCCTTAATATTAATTCTAAGTACTTTCCCTTAGCGTTTGAAGATGTTCCATCTAAAATACACGTGAATCGAATTTTTTTTTTTTCAAATTTCTATAACTCAGCCGCATTTTATGCTATCATATTGTTCTTGATTTCGATTTACTCAGAATAAAACAATCTAGAAAAGTGCCTATTGCGGCGAAAGTGTAAATTGTACTGGTGAGTTGGTGCGGGTCACTGAAGTTGATTTTTACTCAAAATTCTCGTTTTTTTGCTGTTATCTCCGAAACAATTAACTTTACGAAAAAAATGTAAACGAAAAATTTGTGGGAAATTTAATTTCCTACAAAAAAGGTCCTATCGACCCAATTGCTTAGCAATTAATATTTCTTGAGATATTGAACTTTAACTTATGAGTAGTATACAATTTTTATGGTTTATATCATAAACCACAAAAATTGTATACTACTTGTTTTACTACTAATTGAATACAATTTTTGTGGTTTATGATATAAACCATAAAAATTGTATACTACTCATAAGTTAAAGTTCAATATCTCAAGAAATATTAATCTAGTATACAATTTTTATTAATAGTAGTATACAATTTTTATGGTTTATAATATAAACCATAAAAATTGTATACTACACATAAGTTAAAGATCAATATCTCAAGAAATATTAATCTAAGCAATTGGTTTATAATATAAACCATAAAAATTGTATACTACTCACAAGTTAAAGTTCAATATCTCAAGAAATATTAATCTAAGTAATTGGGTTGATAGGACCTTTTTTGTAGGAAATTAAATTTCCAACCAATTTTTCATTTACATTTTTTTCGTAAAGTTAATTGTTTCGAAGATAACAGCAAAAAAACGAGAATTTCGAGTAAAAATCAACTTCAGTGACCCGTACCAACTCACCAGTACATTTTACACTTTCGTCGCGGAAGGCACTTTTTTAGATTGTTTTTTTCTGAGTAAATCGAAATCAAGAACAATATGATAGCATAAAAAGTGGCTGAGTTATAGAAATTAAAAAAAAAAAAATTCGATTTACGTGTATTTTAGATGGAAAATCTTCTCACGCTTTGAGAAAGTACTTAGAATTAATGTTAAGGGCTGTAACTTTCAGGGAATTTCTTTTTCGACATATCCAACAAAATTTCGGGTGGGGATTGAAAAAAAAAAAAAAATTATCGAAAAAAAAAATCGCCCTAGTATAGATAGCCAATGTTCTTTTGATATGCTTAATGGAGCAAATATACTTGCACGTGCTGTCATACCGCTCGTGGAAATGATATCTCTTAACTTCGCTATATTTCAGCTGAATCTACATACGCACTATATTGAAGCTCGAAGTAAAAATAGTACGGATCGCGTTCAATCGCGTTGAAATAAAAATCGATCTTATTTACTAACTCGTTATCAAACCACTCGCAGCGCCTCTTGATACAACGTGTATATGTACAGGGTGTCCCAAAACTAGCACGTCAGAGTGATACGGGAGTTAGATTGGCTCCGGACCTATCAGCATAAACAAAACAAGGTCTAATGGTTTAATCACCTTTTTCGATTTTTCGGAAAATCGCTACGTAGTACTCGTTATTCTGTTACAATTGCTATGAAAGTCCAAATCGTAAGCAATTCAAAGTCCAAATTCACACCAAATCCTAAAGTGGTCAGAAACACAAACGAAAAAAGTAATATAATAAGAATAGGTATTTTTCGAAAAATCAAAATAGACGATTTTTCGGAATATCGCTATTCGTGTTATCTCGATGTTTTCGTTTGTGTTTCTGGCTACTTTAGGATTTGGTGTGAATTTGAACTTTGAATTGCTTACGATTTGGACTTTCATAGCAATAGTAGCAGCATAACGAGTACTAGGTGGCGATTTTCCGAAAAATCGATGAAGATGATTTTTCTCGGAAACCATTAGACTTTTACTGAGGCCATATTTGTTTATTCTGATAGGTTTCGAAGCCAATCTAACCCCCGTATCACTCTGACGTGCTAGTTTTCGGACACCCTGTAGATAGAGACGATATATAAGCCGAAACTGTAACCCTGGGAATTCCAAAAGTTTTCACATCTTCGCAACCGAGTTATAAATTCAACATTTACTTTAATAGATGATGCGTAATAAAATCGACGCCACGTGCCCCCCCCCCCCCCCCTCTCAAACCCCTAATTGAGGCGTAATACTGATAAGCGCTTTCAAAGCGATACACATACCTGTTATCTATTTACATTAATTACTTACAAATTTTCGGTGTATAAAAGCCAGGGAACGATGATCTCCGACATACAGTTTGCAACGATTTTGCGAAGAGTTCCCTTATATGTACGAACGTTCTTTGTTACTTTCGTTGAGCTTATTTTCTTCTGAATCTTCTTCATTAACGAGACACATCACGATTGTTTACGAGGTAAGAACATCACTTAACAAAAATTACCACTGTCTATATAACTCGAAGGTTAAACAATTATTTGGCTACAAATAAATTTATTCATTCAACCTTCAATTTTTCGGAAATATAGATAAAATTAACGGTCAACCAGACAATACTGTAATTCTCAATTCATTTGAACTAGCTTAAAAAAAGAATCCTAATAAACAAATACTACAAAGAAAAATATCGATCGTTGCGTTTGTTTTTTAATCATATAGGGTAGATGTACCATTTTTGACCAGTGCACCAATTCTGGCCATTTTCACTGTTAATACATTTCTATCGTTGTTCTTCCGTATTTTCATAATGGTAATTTGATAATAGTAATTTAATTCTACAAAATCAAGTACTCGATGTTTCTCAAATTTGATTATATTCAGAGTTTTGTGCTTTAGAACTTGGTGGCCAAAATCGAACCAAAAATAGCCATTAATGGTACATCTATGCAGCATTAATGGTATATGCAGGGGATACAAAGTTGACGTATGCAGTTAGAATCACTATATAGGTGACATTTATAAAATAATTGATGATTTAAAATATTATCGAAAAAGTAAATATGCTTTTTTTAAATTAACGAGAAGTGGCCATATCAGATCATCACTAGTATGGAATTATTACTGTTAATAAGAATAAAAATTTCATGGTATACCGTTAAAACGAGGTCTACTGGAATGAACCGTACTTTTTCACCACATATCCAATAATTACTCAATAATTATTCCAATATCAAAATTTATTATTATTATTTTTTCTTTTCCTGTAACTTGTTTTAATGACATTTAATTAATTTCGTTTTTTCTTTAATGCGCCCTACAGAATGTCGTCCAAGCAATATGTAGCGATAATATTGTTCGGATGTTTTTATCTTGGCACTTTGGCTCAAATAAATGACTCAATTTATTCCGACCTTCCCCTTGGACCATACTGCGCTACGATCTATCCCCAGGCTGGTGCATGTTTGTTAGCACGAAACGACGACGCTTTTGTACCGCTATTAGGTACTCGATGTTATTGTGACGCTACTTGTGATCGTGGGGAGGAAGGAAATGACTGCTGTCCCGATTATTGGTCTCATTGCCTACTAAAAAATATAACGAACCAACAGATCGTACGAAACACAGTCGATCCTCCTGTTAATGAGGAAATGTTTCTTACAATTACTGGAGAAGCTGAGCCACCATGTAAACTGAACCAGATTACCACATTGGCCGATTTGGGTAAAAAAACAATTGTCGATAAACTACCGATACCAAAATAGTTCGATGTACACGATACCGGTGCTGATGAGTAAGATGAAACCTTATCGTAAAACCAATATGGAAAAGGTAGACAATTTCCGGTCAGGAGTACTTTCTGGGAGCATCATCGCTGAATCTATGCCCAATTTTTACAAATTATAAATAAAAATTGTTACCTATAGACAACGTAAAAATTCAAACTGGACGAAAATAAAATCGACGTTTCGATTTAGAAAATGTACATCCTTTGCGTTTTTTCCCTATTTTGTTCCTGTTGCCTTTTGGTCCGTTTTACGTTTTCGATTAACCCCAATTTTTAAATTGTTGTGATGGAGTGAGGCGTCGGATTTGGTTGGCTGGTATTAAACAAAAACACAATTCACTACCATTAATCGTTTTCCTTGTTTCTTCGAGAGACGAAATTTTGACGACCGATATTTAACTCGAAAAAAATGATCGAATCGATGACCGTAATCGTCAATTCGCGCCAAAATAGAACCTCCCATAGGTACTAGTATAAATATAGTATTTTTTTTTCTGTACTATCATTTAACGTTCTGTCGTTCTGAGTTCGTATTGATCCCATTGTATCTTCCTCAATTAAGCGCAACGGACGCATATCGTTCGAATTCTATCCTCGCCATACGAAAAACCGGACTCTTACCTCAGCGAACACTGAGAAAATTAATTAAGGAAATTATTTTTGAATTAGAGTAACCAATTGTCAGTCAGATTTATTTTAAATTTTCTATACTCTTGATGTCTTACCTTATTTAACAATTTTTTGAATTTTTCAATTCTGTAAAGCTTAAAATATTCCTATCCGTTCGGGCTAATGGAATAAAAATTTTTTTTTAAATGAAAAATTTTGAAAATTTTCGCATATATAAGGCCTTAAGCAAGAAAAAAACATCGATTTTTTGAAAATTCTACCGTGACCATACCCCTTAGGAACGCTGCCTTTACGCCAAAGTCTGTTTGGAGTTTCGGACAAAGAAGTCACTAGCGCCGGTTGTAAGGCTTATGTTCAACTGATAAGAAGCCTGCATAATGGAAAAATAGTAATTACACAGACCAAATATATATTCAAATAATTCGTAAACAATTATATTTTGAGATTTCGATGCGAATGACAGGTTAGATTATCACAGTTAGAATTCCACGTTTTTATATCACAATAATAGTTCAGGCGCGGTCTCGCAAATGACGATCAAGAAGTTATACTTGTTCTATCGTCTCATGAGCGATGAATTCGATTCGAGTCAAGTTATATATTTTTACGCATCTTTTGACTTTGTATCGATGATAATTGATCCCGCGTTGGCTCTTTCTCTTGCTCCGAGACCTCGGTGTATTTATCGAGTTTTTCACGACAACGGATATTCCGGATAATAATGGGACGGCCTCTCCAATATCTTAGGCTTTGTTATGATGAACGCCTCTTCGCGTCGAGACGATGGTTAGACGGTTCTGGTGTGATAAACTCACTGTCGATGGATTGAACGTGGTCACTTGTGCGGTCCCGGAGCGAAAGAGGTCGAGGAAAGACAAAATTCTCTTTCGTATTCTTCTATCTATCGATATTCATGCGTGTTACGTTCTGTGAGATATTGCATGCGCCATCTTCCATCTTTGAGAAAGCGCTCGGCGATTGAACAGTATTTAGGCGCGTATATTCAAATCATCTTTTTGTCACTTGCACGGTAAACACAAAGTTAGCTAATGCGTTTAGAATTTAGAAGGTATGGGACGTACGTGCAATGTTCTCATGTACTAATTAATAATAAGTATATTTACGGTCTCGCGTCCAGCCACTGGTGTGCACACATGAAAACACGTGACTTGATGGATAATAATAAAATATTAAAAAAACACAATAACCGACAGTAGTGGACGCGTGGTCGGTGCGTGGCTTCCGATACGTCGTCAAATTGACCTAGTGTCTTCCATACACACGGTTTTCCTATATTACGCAGGATCGTTCTATTTACGACGCTGTATCAATACGGCGTATAATGATGTTTATACAATTGTCGCTTTCGTAAAATCGTAATATTTTTCGTCGTTTCTGTTGAGTTTCTATTGAGTTGCGTCGCACTAACTCTCAAGCGTCTTCGCGCTCGTCTACGAACTTATTTCGCGTTAAAATTTTAATGATTTACTGTTTTTTCGTCAGTCGCCAATATATTTCAGCGGCGAATATACGTCAATTTCTATCTATTTTTATCGGGCTGGCACGAAAATATTGTGATAGAAACTCTTTTGAAACGTAGATGGTTTTTATCTAAAAAAAAAAAAGACGATGTTGAAGTTTCCAAATGTGAGATAAAATTCAATATACACCGGTCTCAGTCAATAAGGAAAGTGAGAAATACTCGTAAATAATGATACGAAATTATTCCCCTTCTATCAATAGGTAAAATTGTCGTTTCGTGCGTATTTTTCACGTCTAGGTTATTGACACAAGTGTACAAATTATCTGTGTTCATTGTCGGCTCAGTTTACGAGATCTCGTAAAATCTTCGAAAAAATATTCTCGGATCGAGGACCGTCTGACTAATAAAAAAAGTACATGGATGAAGGTTTTTCTTCCCCCATTTCGTTGTACAAAGATGGGAATTGTTTTTCTTTGCCCGGATTTCGTGGTCAGAATGTTTATTCTAAGAGGTTGTCCCGCACCCCTACTTCTTCTGAAGTTCAGCGTACCTGAATTTCTAATTGAAAACCGTGCAGAGAATGGGGTGGTGTCGGATGAAGAAAAGTTCCGAACGGAGAAGTGGAGAACTCGACGAGAAGTTCGGGACCGCTGCTCGTAGCCTCGCGTCCCGGTTCACCACCACCGCAGAATTTTAGGATAACTAGGGTCACGTGATCCTTGAAATTTCGAATGATAAAAAATGGCAAATTAAACTTCCAGTCGTAGATATATGCGGTTTACAAATTGGTGCAGTAAAAAATAAACTCTTCTTGAAATATATACGCAGAATTGATATTTGCAATTACCTGAACAATATCGCAGTCCTGCCAGAGACGAAGTTCCCGTGGTGGTGGTTCAGCTTGTGTCGCAGGACGAGCTCTGATCGCTATCAACTGACCACGAGGTTGTCTGACTGTAATTAAAGCGTGTTTTTCAGCTGGAACTTCGTGCTGTCTGACCTGTTCACAGTAATTGAAAATCGTTTATCGACAGGCACGAATTACCAACTCTGAGATTATTATTTAATGCATCATTATACGATTATACAATTAATCGTTCAATGAAACTTTTTCTCTATTCTCATTGATTGTTCACTCAGAACTTCATTACAGGATGCTATGTCTCAATTATTGGCTTTGATAGTGAACGTTTGAACTCGAGACTGAACATTCGTATTTCTCATGAGGTTTTCAACATCATGTCAAATATAAATTCGAATCAATTATATTTCGTGCCTCGTTCTTCGAGATTACTAGGTAGTATGGAAGTCTGTACGTTGTCCCCACTACTTTTTAGAGAGAGAATGTTTTTGTCTCCACACTCATGCCCTGTATTTCGGTGCTTCATAGCATTTTCTAGTGCGAAAGACGCCACTGGTTTTGTTTCAAACCTGTCGTATAAAAACAATAAATTCAATATTATATCGCATAAATAAGTACAGCGAAATGGGAAAATCTTCGAAGAGAAAGAGATCACGCAATTACGAAGAAGAAGAATACAGGCTACTCAGGAAACTTCGAAAAACACAGGGAAAAAAGATGCGAGAACGATCTCCCGACAGCGTTTCGACGCCGGAAAATGAGGAAATACTAAATGTAGTTGCTGAAATTGAACCTCAGGGTAAGTAAAAAATGAAAAAAAAAAGAAAAACACGACTGAGCTATCACGCGAGGTTAGACATAGTCGATGAAAATTCTTGGTTCGAGTTCGCACACGAGGCGAGACATAACCAAGCAAACCACGCGGTGGGCCGCGCTCGCGTCCGTGATGTGTCACAACGAGACAAAATGAGACAATCGCATATAATAACGAACCGAATTAAAAATGACATGCAGACCGAGTTCGTCCAGTGAAGTGAAACAAGAGTCTAGCTTTTCCCCAGAACATGATATGGCGAGTAATTGCTGGCGCATGGGGAAACATAACCTGGCTGCGACTATGGCGCATGACAATGTTTTTCGTGTTTTTCTCACGTGAAGACAAAGAAAATAAGGCTGCAGCAAATGAACCTGCTTTAAATGCGATTGAAAACACGCAGAATGAGGAAATCGAACCGGAGATAGAACACGAGATTCTGGAAATCCTGGGGGAAGATCCCTCAGCGGAACAAGCAACAGAACATCCGATTCATTTACAGTTCGTGGCACGATGGAACAGATGGATAACGGATGCTCTGCCGAAAGAGAAAAAGGTCGGCGTCTTGTCTAAATATTTTCGAAGAGGTTCTTGTAAACTAGAAACGCCGGGTTTGAATCTAGAGGTGGTCGCTTCTATGAACGAGTCCGCTATAAAGCGTGACAAACATTTTTTGACTTTGCAAAATACGCTTGATTCTGCGGTTGCGGCCTTAGGCCGCAAAGAAGGGTTGAATGAAAAAATACAAATATTAGAGTATCTCTCTGACGCCGGGAAAATCCTTACCGATTTTCACCATTCAATAACCCTAGCGAGGAGATCATTTATTTCGCTAGGATTGCCAAAGCAAATAAGAGACGTTCTGGAAAACGTTAAAACAGATTCACTCCTGTACCGAGAAAAAATGTCTGAACGCATAAAAGAAAGCCAATCCATCGAAACAATTGGATCGAATATAAGGCCGCAAGAGAACGTTAAAAAACCTTTTATTCGAAACATTGTTTCGTTAAATCGAAATGGCCCACCTGCGAAAGCATCAAACAATGCAGAGTGGGCCTCGAAAGTATCAAACCACGATATCCCCACCAGGCAAGGAATACGTCGTTCAACAACAAAATGTCGACATACCCCAGGAGGAAAACTATCACAAAAGATAAGTTTATCCTTCACGCATTAAAAGGATATATCATTCCTTTGAAATCAACGGTTTGTCAAACAGTAATACCTTCGAAGACAAAGAGATCGGGAAGGAAAAAAATAGAGATGAAAATTGCCGTTGAAGAATTAATTTTGAAAGGGGCTATTGAGCCATGCAAACAAGTAGCAGGACAATTTATTTCCAAATGTTTTCTAGTCGATAAACCTAAAATGCAAAGAAGCGTTTCATTCTGAACTTAAAAAAGTTCAATGAATTCGTCGAAACAAGCCATTTTAAAATCGAGGATATAAGAATTGAAGTCAAATTATTGACTCCCGAATGTTTTATGTGTAGCATAGATCTACAGGACGCATATTTTCTTATACCGATCCACACTGAAAGTAGAAAATATTTGAGCTTTTGCTTTGAAGGGAAACTTTTCCAGTTTACCTGTATGTCTTTCGGACTTTCTTCGTGTCCCTATGTTTTCACAAAGATAATTAAGCCAATTATTGAATGGCTCAGAGATAAGGGCTACGTATCTACTGCATACTTGGACGATTTCTTGACTCTTGGAACGTCTAAAGAACTCTGTCGAAAAAATGCTCCCACAACCTCGCGATTATTAGTATCGCTAGGTTTCATAATAAATAAGGATAAATGCAGTTATTAACCGAGAACTTCCTGCACATATCTCGGCTTCATATTAAATTCCAGGAAAATTCAAATGGTAATAACAAAAGAAAAGGCAGAAAAACTTATTCAAATAGTTTTGACACTCAGCAAAAGATCACAAATAAGAATTCGAGATTTTGTACAAGTAATCGGTTCCTTAGTGGCTGCGTGCCCGGCAATAGAGTTGGGTGGATGCACACAAAGCAATTGGAAAAAGAAAAATATCAAGCATTATTAAGATTAAAAGGGGACTACGATTGCCATATGAATATTCCAAAATATTTGAAGGAGCAATTGGAATGGTGGATTAAAAAATTACCTGATGGATATAAACCAATAAGAAAGTTTTAATTTGCAAAAGAAATCTTCACAGACGCCTCACGAACAGGTTGGGGTGCCTTTTGTGAAGGACGTAAAGCTCAAGGGTTTTGGTCCGATACTGAGCAAGAATATCTTCCATTCAATTTTCTAGAGCTCCTTGCCGTGTCCTTTGGATTAAAATGCTTTGGATTAAAATATGGCTATTTCCGTCGTATATACCTTCGAAAGTAAACATCGAGGCCGATAAACTCTCCAGAATAACAAATATTGATACTGAATGGGAATTATCTCGAAACATTTATGCTTCTGTCACGCGCAAATTTGGGTGTCCCTCCATAAACCTTGTCGCCTGAAGGCTAAATAAAAAATGTTAAGTATACATTTCCTGGTACGCAGACCCTGAAGCTTACGCCATCGACGCTTCTACCCTCTCGGGGAAAAGCTGAGGTTTTACGCTTTCCCTCCGTTTGCACTCATTTTAAGAGTTTTGCAAAAAAATCGGGTAGATAAAGCAACAGGAATAGTAGTTGTATCGTATTGGCCAACACAGCCATGGTACCCCATATTTAAATCAATGCAAATCGGAGATTCACTTGTTATCGAACCACATGCGTAAATGTTACTTTCTCCTTGTAGGTCACTGCAACATCCACTGGCGCGAAAACTGTCGCTAATTGTAAGCGAATTATCAGAGAAGCTTTCAGACTGAAAGGGACACCGGAAAGGACAACGGAAATTATGATTGCATCTCTAGCCGAATCTACGCTCAAACAATATAGTGGATTTATATCAAGCTGGATAAAATATTGTGAGAAAACGAGTGTGAAATGGTTTCAACCATCGGTAGAAGAAATCATGGAATATTTAACGAAAAAATTCCAAGAGGGAGATTCCTATGGAACATTAATTCCACACAGGTCGGCAATTTCGTTAATTATCCAGCAAGAAATATGAAAAAACGAATCGTTACGACCTTTCTTGAAAGGAGTCTTCCGACTATGGCCATCGAGGCCAAAATATAACGAGCTGTGGAACGTAGACCCTGTTATAGAATATTTAAGTTCATTAAACCCCTTATCAGAGATAAACTTAGAAAAACTGTCATACAAACTGGTAACGTCTCTGGATTTAGCCACCGGACATCGAGTACAGACATTCTCCTTGATAAATATCGAAAATATAACCTTTATCGCGGAAGGCGCTAACGTTAAGATTCCAGAGTTACGTAAAACTTTTAGACCTGGCTCACGTCAGCCGTCGTTGATTTTACCTTTTTTCGATAAAAGAAAAGAAATATGTGTGGCTCAAACCTTGAGAGAGTACGTAAAAAGAACAGAACCAATCAGAAAAAATACAAATAGATTATTTTTAACTATTAAAAAACCGCATAAGGCAGCATCGTCACAAACAATTAGCCGATGTATTAAGAAGACTCTTGGTCAAAGCGGTATCGATACAAAAACATTCGCAGCACGTAACACGAGGCATGTGTCTACCTCAATAGCATTCAAGCGAGGCTAATCCGAGATACAGCAGGCTGGTCAAAGACTTCGGAAGTCTTCGCAGTTTTTTACAATAAGCCGTTAACTAAAGACAGGGCCAAATTCACCTCACTCGTATTAGAATAAGATAAACACAATCATTACAAAAAGCTTTATGAAGAAGAGTTGATATTTTATTTAAACATCATCAAATATAACATGTATGTGCAAAACTTTTCTAACCTCTCAACATCTACCTAGTAATCTTGAAGAACGAGGCACGAAATATAATTAATAGATCAAACGAAGTTACCAAGTGATGTTCGATCTAAATTATATGGAGAGCCTCGTTCGAAATGATTACCTCCCACCCAAAAAACCTGCGTTTTGTTATTTCCCATTAATAAGTTCCCGTAATCAACTCAACATTTTTTGCCACGCTTTAAAAATATGAAGCACCGATATAGAGGGCATGAGAGTGGAGACAAAAAGTTTCTCTCTCTAAAGACTAGTGGCGACAACGTACAGACTTGCGTACTACCTAGTAATCATCTCGAACGAGGCTCTTCGTATAATTTAGATCGAACATCACTTGGTAAGTTCGTTTAATCTATTAATTATTCGCGTTGTAAATCATCAGTACAACAGCCTATTTCTCCAATAGATTATCGCCATCGAGTACATTTGTAACTTGGGACTTCTAAGCACGATTGAGACATTAATAGAAATTCAGGATGTCCATCGGGACAGTAGTTGTCGAGAGTTTCGTGGACCGTGACAATCATCGACGATTTGCTACGATCAACTGTGGATGTTTCCTCACTTTATTTTCAAGTTTCTGTCCATGGGGGAATTCCAATAAGTTTAAACTTGAACTAAGCGACAAATCGTTTGGATGCTCTAGATCAAGAGATCATTGTGTTGTGAAACTTGTATAAAATATTCTATTTGAGTGCCATTGGAGTGATCGAGTTTATTAACAAAATTACAAATTTCGATTCAAATAGCTTGAGAATCCATGGCTGAAAATTATAACCATGAAAAACTGGTCTGACTGACTTATTTAGATTTTTAATAACTGATTAAATGATTTCAAAATTAAAGGACAAGACACATAAAATAAATGAGGTCCACGTTTGCATTTGAGCTTGGCTCTCACTGCCGCTCTGACTCCCGCCAGAACTTCGTCGCTACCCTGTAATAATTTATTTTCTTTATTAAAATTATTATGATTATTTTATTTGGAAATAACGACAATTTTCGTTATTTCTTTTATAATTTATTTTTCTGTTTGTTGTTTGTTTGAAATTAGTAATATTTGATTGTAAATTTTATTCGTTTTTTATTATTAATTTTGGAGACTCGAGATCGTTCAAAATTCGTTATAATTTGAAGGTGCGCAAGATACATACATAATAAATTCACACATTCACACACGTATATTGATAATAGAAAATTCTTTCGCTTATCTATTCTTTGTTTTCTTTTTTGTTTCGAGGGCGTTGCGTCACTTGATCCGTCGAACGATTCCCTCTTTTATTTTTTGGTTCCTTAAACAGACTCTCTCTAAAACACTAATTATCGGAAATACTCTTGATCATAATTTATCTCGCATTATTATTGTTTATACAAACATAAATTTGCCGATCTTACCCCTCCTAGCCAATAATTTGCTTGATGTGCAGTCGCTTAACATAACACACTTAACATAACACTTGTTTGCACGCGTTATTCCCGACAAGTATATGACAGGTTAAAATCCCGATACATGGGAGGATATAGAGACATAGACGTTTGTCTCGCACAGTATAATCGACGCACAATGGATATAAAACCGTCACAGTTCGCGGTCGCTGGGAAAGTGCGAGACGCAGGTCGTGAATCTATTCGACAGTATTCCGATTATAATGATAATCAATAATATTGGGCATTATATTCGTCGGACCGTTATTCGGGGGAAACGTGACTATAGCGGCCTCTCTTACTATAGTCTATCCTCTCTGGTCGCTATAGTGCTATTCTTACAACTCTTGGCGCCATTATGTAGATAGACAATTATCTACACTCTCGTAAAAAGCGGAAAACCGAAATAATGGGCAAAATATTTTTAAACATCCATAAAAATTATACCAATAATTTCATTTCGTCAAGAAAAGTGTAAAAAGTATTTAAACGTGATAAAACAAACATTTCGGAATATCATGTTCTTCTCGAGAAATTTTGACTGTTTTTGGAACTTTAAACGAAGGATTTATTCGTCGCAATGTGATTTGAGTTGTCATAACGTATATGTAGACATTTTCAAAAGGAGAGCGCCAGTTTATGACCTCGTACAGGGCGCTAATGCCGAAATTCTACGGTATGACATTTCGTGAATTTACGATTTTTAGAGAAGGGTTACCGTAGATACGTAACGCCAGCGGTTTGCAGCCTCGAGCGTCGCCACGTCGCTATAAGAGCAAATAATGTCTGGAAATAGAGGCACACCGAAAATTTGTTACATCACGCGCATAGGGTGCGGAAAGCAGCTCATTTTTACGACTTCCTTGAGGGCCGTAAGGGTGAGAGTGCGGTAGTTGCTGCTTCGAATAAAAATATATATGACAAGTGGAGACTTCCAACTGAGATATTCCAGAAGGCTGGATCCTTGTCCTATAGCAAACCTAACAATCCCGGGAATTGTATGGGTTAATTTCAATCAAAATTTTCTACTGTTTTATAAGAGAAAAATAGAAATTTCAACGTATTGATGAACTAAAAAAATATATTCCTATGAGAAATAGAAAAAAACAATGAAACCAAGCGCAAAAAAACATGCATAGAATAAATGTTGGTATTACCTACAGAACAACAAATACTTCTAAACAAAAAAGGTATTATGAGAAAGAATGTTTCTATTCAAAGTTCACAAGTCAAAATATAATAAACAACCATTTCCTAAGTATTATGCCATTTAACTGCCATTTTGTTTCGCAAGTAGGATCATTAGATCTAAAATTGGCAAAGTAGGATGTAATATTACGCGTAGATTACAAACCAAACCATTTGTCTATAAATAGTTATGTAGTCAAAAAAATGGTTTTTATAAAAAAATTACTCGCTAAAACATATGTATATCGAAATTGAATGACTACAAAAAGATTTACGTGAAAAAAAGTATTCCCACAAAAAAGGACACATACCGCGTAATAGCACGTGAGATTACGCGGATAGAGACCGGGAAAATTTGGCGACTGCAGACGACACTTTTTCCGATTGCAGTCGCTAAATATACGAGAGCAGTAAGTTCCCGAAATTAGATCGCCAAGATATTGCTGATCGGGAGTTGGTTTTGTTGGCGGCAAGTCCTCGTCCTCCTCGACCATATGAACTGGCATTGCCATAGAGCTGTTTGAATATTCCGGTGATGTTTCTTGTGTCACCGTCGGCGCCATTGTTACTTGAGTCATGCCTGAGAAAAAAAAAGTGGAACGTTGGCTAATTATTCTTTTTAACGACTTTTTCCTTATTAGGAGAATTGCAAATAACCATAATACAAAGTAACAGTTGTAGTTTGCTTGTCCTAACACTACGTGACGGATCAGAATGGAATAATGCAAACGGAATAAAAAGACCACAGGCGTGAAATTTTAAACGTAACAGAGGAATGTTTAATTGATGCTTTACCAACAAATCGATTCCCATATCGTATGACAGCATTGGATCTGCGTATCGTCCTAATATCATTAATATTATGGGCTGTTTGGTATGTCAATGTTGAATTACGTATACCAAAAAAAAACGATCCTCGAACTCTGCGAAATTATCTCAAAATGCATTAATCACGACGATAATAACGTCCTCCGATTAAAACGTTCAACCCGGGACTATTCAGTAGAATAATATTATCTCGATGTTAATAATCAGTGTATCGAACGAATATTACGCTATTAGCGGAACGAAAAAAAACGACTTTTTTCGCGAATTTTTATTTAACGCGCCTGTATAATTTTGTCCGTTACGCTTAAGCAAAACGAAACCTATTTGAATCTCGAAATACACGTATGAATGGTACAAACGAGTCTTCATTTGTCGAGAGGAAACATAGAAACAAATCTCGAATTGGTAGCTGTTGTTTCTGCGAAAGGATTTGTGGTGACAGAGGGAAGAAGGTTTGAAGATATGATCTGTTGTTTTTTTTCACACAGAAAAAAGAAACGAGACATCGAGCGATCTTCAAAATAATTCATTAAAAATGTCGCATACTTTTTACGTAAATCAGAATTATCAATGATGTAATTAGTAACTATGAGCGTGTCGTGTATGAGCATGGCAATCGTTATTTTGCGTTCTTTTTGTAAGTATACAATTGATACATCGTTATTTTTGTCTTTTCGATCTAAGGTACATCGTATTATCGTTATTTTTACTCCTTTTTTTGGAGCTCGAAAACCAAGCGACACGAGTTTGACGTTACGGTTTCTGCGCTATGATAATATTTTTCGTTCCATTTATTATTCGGGCAATAATTCTCAAGCTCGACGGCTATCTCAGCTCGTTGAGTATTTCGTAAAAATTTGTGACCACATTGCGAAATTTTCTGTGCGCTTTTTCTCGATCATACGAATACATAGATTTTTTTTTCTTCCCGTTCCGTGTGTTTGTGGTGACTGGCAAGTAACTTTATTGTCAGAGTATTATACTCCTGACTTCTCGCGCTCACCAAAATTCAACGTTAATGATTGTTTTTCTTCAATTTTTAATTGATTAAATTATTAGATTTTTTTCTTCACAATTTACGTAATCTAGAAAAATTAATGATTTTTCGTAACTTACGTGGAAATGAAGAATATTATTGTACACTTTTTTCTTTTTGTTACGAAAATGTTGTCACTGACAAAATTGTGACTCGTATATAAAACAAAAAAGTAAAAAGAAAATTGCACAATATAATGAATGTACGAAAAAGAAGTATGGCGAGACAAATGAGTTTACGGTAGTGTTCACTAATTAGCGTACTCGTACTATTATTCCCGTTTTTCCCAAGAGAATCTCGCTCAAATTCTCTTTCTGGATTTCGGCAGAATAATGGTCGGGTTCGGCAGTTTTGTGCATACATTTTTAGTTTTTTTTCCATTTTTGTTCAGTTATTGGGACTTGCGAAATTCGCAAACAACCACCATTCATCGCGGCGAGACAGCCAATGAGTTCTAGAATTTCCTTGGATATAACTTGACGCAGGTTCGAATAAAGCAATAATTGTTGACAAGACGGAATAACAAAGTTTTCCACGTCGTTCGTATCATAAGTGACATTATCGCAAGTCAAATATTTCACGTAAAATTTCTTATGGTATGTCAAATTATTTAACGTACAATTATCGTACGTAATATTCCATCCGGCGAGAAGACATGTTCAAATTATCATTTCTCTTATCGGCTAAAAAAGGAAAACTTTATTGAAAAACGTATTTTTTCTTTTTTTCTGATATATCACGAAACCTTAACGCATCGTAGATATGGTTTACGTCATAATGGTAACGACTAATTGTTCTACGTTAAATGTATAATATCGGCTTATATCGTGCTTTATATTAATTTTTTTTTAGAATCATTCAAAATCCATACGATATTTATATTTACAATTGGTACTTAATTATTACTAATTAATTACTGCTCGCAGGTCATTCAGATTTCGCGCGCAGAGCAGCGGATGCGCAAGATCCACAGATTTTCGTTCTAGCGCGCAGTCGCCATTGTTTCCACTTCCGCGTCCGTTATTTTTCTTCTCGTCATTCAAGTGGACTTTGTCGTTGGTGTTCGACGTCCGACATTACACTAAAGGGTATGTTTGAGTCCTAATAATGAGAAAGTTGTTTGTTCGCGATTAGTGATATAAACGATAATTCGCGCAATATTATAAATTAAGTAGCAATTTTCAACTGGTGTTCAACTTTCTTATGAGATTCATAACGGTTTTTTGGCTATTGTAGCGTCGCATGTCCTGGCATACGAAAGAAGTCTTCCTGGCTTGCATTCCATACTCTTTATAGAGTCCTAACGAATATTACATACGAATAGTACATCAAAGCGATTTGCATCAATTTTATAAGCGACGCAAAATTGCCTTAGAAAATACTGTCCGCTTCGTAAATTCAAAGCACATTTTCACAATTTCATCGTGAAAAATCGGCCAAAGTTATGTTTTTTTAAGTTTGAATAGAGCTTCGTGTTGTCTCCCCAGCTCGGTCGGAAGAACCGGCGCGCGCGTGCATGGTACCGACCGAATGCGCGACGCGAAAGTTACTGAATACTCCCGAATACGTTGGACCGACGCGACGCCACTGTACAACTGTCATTTTGAAAATTTAACCGCCATCCACCATTTTTATTCTGTTATTTTGTCGTTGTTCTCGAGTTCACGCAAAGTCCTTTCTTCACTTTGATTCTAGTTAGGACATGATTTATATCGCATTAAGAATTAATCAATTTGTCAGGTGTTAATGGACTCGGAGGGCTATCGTATATTCACGTGTGTACGATAATGCGGTTACGAAGTGTGTTGTCTGGTATTAAACGTAAAAGTGTCGAGTTCCGGGTCGTAATTAACAATGATTTTTTTTGTTTCGTTTATTCTCATGCGCCATAAAGAGATGTTTTGTATGCTCTTACAGAAAATGTGTGAATAACAGTGAATTGGAGTGATTACGTACAAACACGCACGTCAAGTGTCTCGCGTCATGTCGCAGAGAGTCGCAATTAGTCGTGAATTTCAATATTTTTCAAAGTTACAGTATGAGACACGGTATCATTTTATTCGAGCAAGAGTTTCTCATGATTTTGAAGAAATGACGAGAATTGAAAAGCGATGAACGTCACATTATTAAAACCTGCGAAAGATCAGATGTTGAAGGTCAATGAAACATATTTATACAAATAGAGAGCTCGTAAAAATTGGTTCCAACGATTTAATGAGCATATTTCTCGAGTGGCATTTTTTTCAGAGTTGATAATTGCAAAAAAATGTAATTACTCGAAAAACCAATAAGTTATTCGTATTTTTGTATTTACGTGACTCGCAAAAGTTATATCCGTAAAGTAATAAAATGAACACACACTTTACTCATCAATTCGGTATGACTATACTATTTTTTTCTCTCGTAAAATTCCTCTTGCTTCGTTTATTCCCGAAATGTATTGACGGAATGAACATTTTTTAAACGCGTCTAAAGCGTTAACAAGTGTGTAGATTCGTAATAATATAGATTGTCTTTTATTTTCTCATACTTCAATTCAGCAACGCGTCAAAAAGTCGGATAATCGATTTTTCCAATATGATCGATACATAATTCTCGGGAATGTTGAAATGAAATCTGAAAAATCAATAAAATGACGATTTTCGTTTTTTTTTTCTTCTTTTCATTCCGATTTTACTCTTCTATCGTACACTTTTTTGCACTATCGACGGCGGAGAATGACGGTGGTGCGCTCGGTTAGCTTGAGAGCGCGAAAACAAAAATGTATTCACGCCATTTCAATATTCGTCTATTTTTATTATTTATTTATTTATTTATCATTACTTATTATTATCCATTATTGTGTGTCTCCGAACTGAAGTTATATGTATGGCTTTCGAAGAATTTATTTCGTTTCCGGAAGTCCTTTCTTTTTTAACGATTTTTTTTTCTTTATTTTTCATATCTTTTCCCCCACTTAACGACTAGTAGTAAGCAGCGTTTCGACGAAACTTCGCTAGCACGGATAAATCAGCCAATCATTGTTTTTTCCTACAATTAATTTGTCTAATTCCTTATAGCTATACATCTCGTTGGAACTCAGACCCGATCGAATCGTATTATCGGGAGAAAAAAAGAATGAAAAAGAATAAAATTGATTAATTGATATATTGGCTCGTCGTGCTAGCGAAGACGACATCTCAAACTTTACGATTATAAATTACAATATATATTCGACTATGTACAAATATGAACAAGGTTTTACAAGCCGGGATATGAGATAACGTCGGCGATCAAAGTGTCGAGAGTTATTTACGAAATTCGTGCAGTATATACCGTGATGATAACTTGAAGTGTTACAAGATAGTTTTTGCGCGGATTTTTGCGTAACTTCGACCGATATCGGGAAACCGAGAAAAAAGTATATTCTCGGAAAGTAAATGATCTTTCGAATGAGACTAATTTTATCACGATATATTGAGAATTTGCCTATTTCGAGAGGATTGCGTGTATCGGTGCAAAATCCAGATTTTTTTATGAATTTAACGTAAACTCCGCAAATTTATAATGCCAATCTGAAGAGCATGTCGCACCCTTCAAAAAACATTCCCTATAAATCTTAATCGTATAACTCTGGGAGGAGCTGTGCACCCGGAAAGTTAGAATCGTTAATCGACGATAACGTTAAAACGCCTCTCGCATTCGGTCAATTCTCAATCAATCGGGATAAAACTAATCTCGTTCGAAAGATTATTAATTCTCCCAGAATCCAATGTTTTCCTTTTCCGATATTGGCTGAAGCTTCGCCAAAATCTACAATAAACTACCTTGTTACACTTCATTTGATCATCACTGTAGATGCTTTTCAGAGTAAACACACACGGTGTGTATAAAAGTTCGAAATCATTAGGAGTGAACAAATTCGTGGAAGAAAAAATTCAGTGAATGACGAACGATAAACGTTCACAATTAATGACAAAAATAATTTTGCATCAATTTCGGCAGTAAGTTTGATATTATCGTCCTGCAATAGTACTTTTTTGTCCGTAAATTGAGTATCGTGAATGAAAAATGAGATTTTGTTTCTTTAATGTTTTGAAATATTCGGTTGTTAAGCATTCCAATTTTTCTGTTTGGGGGGCAAAAAAGATACATATTTATCTATTTTTGGGTTCCTATTTGCACGAACATAAACTCTTACACCCGGTGTTAAAGGTGTATTCTTCGATACATCCCTTAATGGTGGTTTTTTTTTGTATATACAAAATTTGCACGTGTATCAGGATCGTGTATATATGTGCAATGTCGCTGACGTCAATCCCGGCGTAACAATTCGAAGCACAGCTCCGAGAAAAACAGCGTATATCACATGATTCCCGGCACTACTATAACCTAGGTCTTCGTTCGTTCGTTTTTTTTTTTTTCATTCATTTTTCCCCTTGCACAAAATGAATCCAATAATCTCGCATTTTCCTTTTTTTTTCTTCATTAACATTATTATTAACGTTTGTTAATTTGGTCATTATCTAGCACGAATTAATCATATAGTAAACACGTCTCTGGCATTCGAAAAAATGACGAGAAAAGAAAAATCGATATAGTTTGCGATCGAGTTTACATTTTTATCTCTGTTATTTTTTGTCAACGCACTCTTCGGTTATAATAATTATCGAATCGGAAATTCGATATAGACATTTGATCAATCACTCTTAACAATTGCACACATTCTATTCGAAACTTTTTGTTTCGTCCTTGTTCTTTTTTTTTTAATTCCAAAGAGTCGCTGCGAAGTTGTGCCAGTTGCTCGATGTTTTGGGTTTTTTTTTATGTCGTTTTCTTTTTATTTGTTCATTTTCGTTACGTCGGGTGCGGTTTCTATAAAATTATTGTCCTCGTTCAAGCAGATTCGTCGTAGTTTTATTAGTCATTTTACAATATATTTAGCGGAGGCTTTTCTTAAGGACGTATGTTTATGTCCAAAAAGTACTGAATATAGAAAAAATCTTTTTTTTTACAATATTTTCGTGATCAAGCCACATTTCTTATCGATTGTCTGATCCAAGAAATGTCAAGATAGGTTTATATGGTTAATATAGAAAAAGAATAATAACTATGAACTCATTAGAAAACACCTGTTTTATGACAATTGCCAAAAAGAGAAATTGTATTTATTTATTTTTTTATTAAAAATTCATAATTATGGGTTTGTAATTTTCCATGGTTTGTCGAAAGATTTACATGGCTTTGTCGAAAGATTCTCCGTGAATACACCGGAGGAGACGTTAAATAATGTTTATTGTTGAAAAAATGATGCTATGTTTTGATAATAATGTCACTTGTGAGTTAAAAACCGTATTAAACAATAAATATTATTTAACATTTGTTTTAGTAAATGCATGGTTAATCATTCAACGAGTAAAATGAACGACGAAAGCAAATATTGTAGTAACAATTATTTACAGAACTTTGCAAGTTCATGGTAATTGTAACTCTGCGCTGTATTTACCCATATACGAGTGACCAAAATATGTGAAAAATTAAAACCTGTACAATCCTGTTGCCGCAAAGTTTAGATGGATGGACTAGGAAGGTATGTTATTTGCGGTCGAAAAAAGATCGTTTTGCTTCCTGGCACAATCCTGTTAACTCCCATATTTGTCTGTCTTTGTCTATGAAGTCGCAAACTTCATCCTGAGGTACACCGATCGAGTTCATTCAGTGTACCTTCTGTGCAATTGCCATAAAATGAGTGATTTTAATTGATGATCATTTATCTTTAAACGTTAGTTACCCATTGATTAGATCGGTAGAAGAATAATCAATGCGGCTTGTTCACGAAAAATGTGTGAAATGGACTTTTTAACATTTCGTACTTTTCTTTTTCATATGGCGAACAAAAGGAATACTTATCGTAGTTTTAAAAATTGGCGTATTGTTTTTTTTTCTCATCGTTTTTCATTAGTAAAAGTGAAAAAATGTTACCTATGCTACAACGTTTGCCTATAGACGTTGGAATAAAATTCTAAAATTGGCTAATTAACAAGCGGTAAGGAATCATCGCTGATGAAATAAAATTGATTGATACGTAGCGAAAATCATCGAGCAACTGCACAATTCTTATACAAATCGTGCCATCTTTCTTTCTCTCTCTCTCTTTCTCTCTGTCTCTCTCTCTCTCTCTCTCTCTCTCTCTCTCTCTCTCTCTCTCTCTCTCTCTCTCTCTCTCTCTCTCTCTCTCTCTCTCTCTCTCTCTCTCTCTCTCTCTCTCTCTCTCTCTCTCTCTCTCTCTCTCTCTCTCTCTCTCTCTCTCTCTCTCTCTCTCTCTCTCTCTCTCTCTCTCTCTCTCTCTCTCTCTCTCTCTCTCTCTCTCTCTCTCTATTTCTCTTCTCACCAACAATTCTGGATTTTCCGTTGTCGTTCGAAAACTCTCCGATCTCTAACGAAATATACCCCGAATTTCGTGATCGAGAACTGTTGTAATTTTTATTTAAAAAAAAAAATAAATAATAATTCTCATCATTAAAATGACAATTCATCCATCGATCTGTTACGATGGATTAGGTAGAGACAGTTCTGCGCGTTATACGAGGATTCGGTTCAAGTTTCGCGCTGATGGCCCAATAAAGAAAAGAAAAAAATGAAATAACAAAATAGCGGCAGTGATTCAGCGAATTATCGATTATGGGCTAAAAACAGCGCAGCGAACGAGTCGCATTGAGGATAACTCGAATCTCGATCAATGATGACGATCGTCACACAGTAGTGACACGATCGACTTCAACATAACGCACGGAACTGTCGTTTTGTCAGCATATCACTTCTTTTCCGTCTATTATCGCCGTGTCCGACGAGATACTCTTTAAACGATGCTGCGAGATCGAACGATTAGTTCGTTGACGGAAAATTCGCCAAAGTACGAAACACATTAGAGATATTATTGCGACGATAACGAGAGCACCGAGACCCAAATGTAATGGTGGCAATCGCAAAATAATTGAACAGTGAGTTAGTGCTTCGTCGTAACCCGATGGACAGTGCGAAACACCGTCGCACCATAACGATGCGTTTATGCAAGCGTCAAGCTCGGGACAACGTTGCTCGCAGTCACGTGGCATCTGAAGACCCGCCGCTGCCGAATCAGCCGATGGTCTGAAACGAAAATTATTGATTGAAAAAATAAAAATTTAGATACTTAAAGTTAGATTTTTGGAATTTTTTGAATCGTGGAATTTCGGAAATTCGTAATTTTCTGAATTTAGCGGTTTTTTTTTCTTAAAGGTACATGTTCGTTAGGTAGTTTTCTACTTTTCGAGTTGAAATTCACAAATGTTATAAAGGAATGTGTTTGGCTTTTTTCAACTCTTTGTTTCTCATTTCCCTAGTTCCGTGCTGGTCGCACGGGTCAAAATCACCTGGTGTGACTTTTTTGACTGGTTGCCGTACGAACAGTCTCGGTCCAATTGGGTGAAAAAAATTATGAACCGTACTTTTAACATTTTAGAATATGGAACAACCGCGTTCACGTAAGAAATCAAATGATAACAAGTTGTGCGGTAAAAAAATGAACTTTTTTACTTTAAAAATCATAACTCGTTCATTTTTTAAGGTTTTTGCGAGAAAAAAACGTATGGAAAGTTCTAAATGAGAGATTGTTTCAAATACTTTTTTGCTGATGTAAAAAAAATATTCCAATCGTCAATGATTGATTAAGATTTTTGAGAAAAAATCCCCACAAAGAGAAAATAATGAAACGAGCACAGATCGACTGAAAAATATAACTGAAATGTGGAAATTTTACGGATTTATGCAGTAACGCCTTTGGACAAATGATATAGTATATGTTTACTCGACAATACTTTTTTACGATTTTAGAATTTTAAAAAAGGGGAAGAATCTCTGCACATGCCATAATATTTATATTTTTAGAGTAGCTATTTTTTCAGTCACGGATTTTTTAAATATTTCAATTAATCATTAAGAATGCTTCATTGAAAGGGATAAACTTTTTCTAGACAAAATAATCAATAATCATAACGTTTCAATCGTAATCAATCAAAATTTACCTTCGCGTCATTTCGAGCCACGTAACGGTGTAAGATTCGGGTTCGTTGATGATAAATTCAACGGCGATGGTTCTCGCTGGATCTTCGCCCGGTGCCAGTATCACCATCTTACTACTGGCCGCCCAACCCTCACTGAACACCTCGACAACTTGATGTCCCGAGTCTACCGATGACATTGGACAGACCGCAACGTGAAGCGCACCACCGGTGTGAATTACAATGCGATTGCTAGTTGAACAATTCGTGGTGTTCGTAACTATTTTACCCGGAATTTTTACGTAAAGATATTGTCCGGGACCCGGATCAATGAGCCATGGTTGATTGTCACAATTTTTCTGAAATAATGATTATGGTTGTTGACAATAATCGATTAATCAAAGTAATTGATGAATTTAGTGGAAGATTAAGAGTAACACATTTTTTAAATAATATTTGAAAAGTTATTCTCGTTGATAATTTGCTTAATAATCATTAATTGAGTATCTTAATAAAGGTTTCTTAATTGATGGTTTAATTGATTGTAATCTACCAACCTCGTCCTCATCGGTGATCGGCGATTGATATTTAATTTCACCGCTCGGACCTCTGACCCTACGTTTTTGTAGACACGGCACGGCTTTAACAAAGTCCCAGACACCCTCGAAAAATAAATTATTATAATCGTCGAGTGAGTCCATCGAGTTGACCGTGAAATGTACCTCAACGACGTTCGACATCGATTTCATGTTTATCGGCAATGATCGATTTGAGCATAGGCAATCACGCTGCACCGGCGATGCATTTGTCCAGGGTAGTTCCAATACCTAGTTACAAAAACAAACAAATTAATGTTACGTAGAGAAGACATTGCACAATTTTTATTGCCTATAAAAATACAAATGATATTATTTATTTATTATCGAGTGTTCATGTAGTGTTTCTTTACTTCGTTACTGCTTTAAATGATACTCAGATAATTATTACAGAATTGAATGTAACTATGCAATGACGTTGTAAAACTTCAATTAGTCATTGAAAATGATTGGTTAATTTTTGTCGAGAGGAGAGGTCTTATATTATTTCCGTTTTAGTTGATCAACAGCGGGTCATCGTAGCTCGGGCGTTCTCACATTTTCACACAACGAAAAGAAGAGCTTATGAGAAATTTGTACATTGCTTCCTCATTAATTTACCTCGCTCACAAATCCCCCTTCATGAGCTAGTTATTTCTTCAATTGTGGCTTCCGCATGGAGGAAGCTTTGTAAGCGAAATAAAATAAACAGGAAGCAATTTGCAAGTTTGTAATTTCCACGTTTTTGTTTTACTGAATTCGATTCGCACAATTCGAAAATATATGAAAAGATGTGTGAAAATCGATGGTCCGACTTTGAAAATTTGTAGAATATCAAAAATACTTCGTAGCACAATCATTGAAGCGGTATTTTAAAGCACGGAGTAAAATGCCAACTATATAGAAAAGCAAGATTGCCGCGATTTCATATCCGAGTGATTTCATCCCTTTTTTATTCATTAACTATGTTTAACAGGATGGCGGATAATTTATCATACTATTTGCAAAAATTACAATTTCAATTACAAAGAAATTGTTTTTTTTCTTGTTCATTATATTTTTAGTGTCCATCCAATCGGAAAATTCAGCGCTGATTATAAACCTAAACTATAGGCCACTGGAGTTTTGTTGGAAACTCAAAAATTCAATTCGAATGCACGAAAAATCGCGAAAAAATTAGATTTTTTGTTTTTCTTTTTAAATCCATGCAATTGGCGTTCCTGGTATTATTTTAAGGCCACGCCAGCGTACGTGCCCAACAAACAATAAGAGTACTTATGCAACTAGCTGTAAGCTCGTTTCTGAGTAAGCACGGAGTATCGATCTTTTTTACCTTATGGTCTCTCTCTCTCTCTCCTTCCCTTTCTCTCTTTTGTACTACAGTATAATACAGAAGTAGTTGTTCACCAGCGAACCCGGAAATAGGACGTATAGTAAGAGTTCGAGTTACCACGAAGTAATGAAGACGGTTGTGCAATCAAGAAGCCCTCTTTCCCTCTTCAGCCCTAACCGTTGATGTATGAAAATCACGCAACATCAGAGAACGACGAGAAAATCTTTGAACGTGAATTTTCCCAATTAATTCCTGGCAATTTCGAAGAAACCGTATTAACATTTTTTAATTTTTTCCTAACGAAATTATGAAGTAAAAACACGAAACACTAATAGGTGTAAAGTTTTACACTTCTTCTAAGCCGAGTACATTGACTTTAAGAGCTAATAGTACAGACGCAATCGTTAAAATCAAATTTAGAAAATGTTTCATTTGACACAGAATGCCCAATTGCTATTACCTATATGTTATATCTTCGTTGCCAGTCTGGTCGTTCTTTAACAGCATTATATGTATGGAAATCGAGACCCGCTAGTTTGCTAACAAATGGAAATGCTCGTGGGCAGACAAATTATCGCGGTGTCGTGAGTAATTAATATCGCAACACACCTCTCAGGCATTGTCAACGTGACGAATATTGAGTGGTTTCCCAGGGTGTTACGCTGCGCGAACTATTATGCACTGGAGCTAGCTCCGAGGTAATTATGCTTTGTTCATCAAGTACATGGACTCGGCGGACGATAAAACAAAAACGTTCTTTTACCCCCAGATTTGATTGCAAAATGAGCTTTACGCGCTGGTTAATTCTGTTCGGTGGCAGTTCAGTGAGCTCTTTAAACTCTCTTTCAACTTCTTCCATCAATATTGATTTTTCATAGTAGTAAAAAAAACGTTTTTTTATTCTCGTAAAGGATTTTAAAAAAATGTGCTAATTTGCTTCAATAGATAAACGATAAGAAAAAAATTTGTCATAAGAAAAATTTATTTTTTCTAGTAGAGCGATGTTTTTCCATTAAATGTTTGTGTAATACGTATTTTATTTTCTCTTATAGTTGGGTCAATCGGGCTTATCGGGTCTTAAAAAGTCATTAGACATGTGATTTTTCACCCCGCGTTTAGTACATGGTGCAATTCTGATTATAAAATGTAATGGTCTGACCCTAATGTAAGTGTCTGACCATTTCAAGGCGTTACTACTTTCTCCCTATAAATCGAGTTCACTCCGAATTCTCATTTCCATGCTATAGGAATTCTTCACTTTTTTTAAGCACAAAGTTTATTTGCTAGCAGAATGATATTAATATATTATTCAATTTTATACTTACGTCAGCAATAAGACCCTACACAACGACCTACGAATAACAACGGTAGCAGAAAACATCCAAATGTTCAGCACGCGATACGTGGAAAGACTACGAAACCACCCTAACACAATGGCCCGAGAAATCCTCGACAGAAGGAATGAAATCAGACGACTCAGACGCATCAAGCCTTTGGACCTTCCGAACAGAGAAATATAACACCAACAAACTCTTCGACATGAATTGTGGGTTTGGCAACGGTCACTCCCCTAAACAACGAACAACACCTACATCACAGCTATTGAATGTCCCGCCGGGACAGATTATAGCTACAAGCAAAAAGAGAAAAAAAAAAAAAAAAAAAAAAAATTTTATACTATTTTATGCAATTGTTCGAAAAATATTTTCGTACGCCAATATTAATATTAATAGAATTGGGGTATTATGCATTATTTCTGTTTGAACAGACCAATAAACGTTCGTATATAATACAATCAGAACAAAGAGAGAGGGAAAGAAGGAGACTTCAAATTGTTTGTATACGTGTATTTTGGTCAACGGAAATCCGCTTATCAAGGATTAAATTCGCTCCGAATAGCATTCAGCATTGGACTTCAATTACATTTTCATTCGCACCACTAAAAAAATAATCAAGTATCGTTGCCTTTTCGCCAATATTACCCAAATGGCTAGTATTTAATTTACAACGTAATGTTAGTGATTTTATTAACAACATAATTAAACGTTATCAATTATGTTAAACGTGTTGTATTTAATCAGTATGAGATTTATTCTTCCTCCGACGGGTAATTTTCGTTGGATCTTCGGTATAGATATATATATATATATATTTTGCGTTTCATCGATTTTAGTCGATTCATCTGCTTTTTCAATCCGAAACCGTATGTGGAGGATTAATAGACGTCGTCTGACCACTGACCAGACGTTACTACTTCGCTGAAGTAAATCTCTCTCTCTCTCTCTCTCTCTCTCTCTCTCTCTACGCTCTATTCCTCGAACCTGACCAATGGAAATCGGAGCTTTCATTCATTCTTTGACTCGAACCAGACCGATTTGTGGTCTTTCATTCGCTCATTGCTTGAATTACCTTGACGGAGAACGTGCTCGAGCCAACGCAGACCAAACGATTGAAGTCCGTACTTGATACGCTTCGACATGACCGATTACCGTTCAGAAGCTTATTGAAACGTAACTTCACCACCTCGTCTTGTTCCCCCTCGAAACGGTACACGCAGCTGTCAATTATTACGGTCGATTAAGTATAGATTTATAGCATTCAAACGATAGGTAACATTTTTTAAGAAAATTACGATGTGGAAATGAAACAAATGATCGAAATAGTCAGATTTACAACCTCGTTTTCAATTCGAAAAGAATTTCAAAAAATGTTTCGCTAATAATTGAACCATTTTCAATATTGATCAGAACGTGTAATCAATTATCAATTGATTTCGTACAAATTGTTAAAAAAGAACAAATATTGTGATACAATAAATTTTCATTTCATATGAAAAAAAATGTAGTTAAAAAAAATTCTAATTCCATATTTGTTTAGTGGAGATTAAGGATAATTTTGAAACAATATAACGTCTGTCGAAATATATGGTACCGAACGTTACAATTAGTGTATGTATTTATTACGAATGTGTATTCACCGTTCTATCATATGATAGAACGATGAAACACATGCAGATGTAAGCCCTACTACGCGAATGCTTCATATTATACAATGAATTGCTGACAAAACTTAATTTTAATCAAGTACCCTAATTGTGATGACAAGAACTCAAGTATATACTTGAGTTCCTGTCATCACAAAAACGTACAACTGCGAAATATATATCATTATATTATTTGGCAGAGTTTAAATAAAATGCGTTCTGCGGGAATTGTGACAGAAAAAGCAGACGTGAAGGTCGAAGTCTCCTTCCCGGTAATAAAAATTTCGTGATAAAGATTGTCTTTTTTTCGGTCACACAAAAATAACAATTTCAAAAATTCCATGACTATTGTTACTTTATTTCATTTCTGAAAATTCGATGACAAGAACAATGATTTTATTTTATTAAAATTAATATCTATTGAAAGTACGTAAATTTGCTGCAGATTGTTCAATTAACTAGCCAATATATTTTGTAAAATTCAAATGAATTTTGACGAAATGAAAATCTATTTAGAAGACATATATATAATTTTTTTCGTATATATAATATACGAAGTAAAGAGGACGTCGCATATATTAAAGGATGATAGATTGATGAGTACATTTTTTTTTCAATTACCTGAGGTTCTTCGAGCCACCACGACCGAAGAGAAATATATTTCGTGGTCCTTGAAACTTTCGATCGGTATAATAATCACGATTTCGACTGTAGAACACACGGGAGCAGGGACCACTCCCATAAGCATCACCGTCCTGATGGAGATCTACAAATTCGTAAAGAGCTCGAAAGTTGACAGGCCTAAAAACATAAAATATCTTCTTTTAATTTTAACGTGAAGTTGGTCGAATTATATTAATAATTCATTGGTCAAACATTATTGAACGTAAAACGAGTAAATATTAATTTGAAATATTCATATTCATATCGAACGAACATTAACTTATATTTTCCACAGTAATTTATACGAAAAACAAAATCGAATAAACTTTTCTAAATCATCATTAGAAAAAAAATTTTGTATTGGTCTGAATTTTGTATTATCGCAGTCGCAAAAATTGTCTCTATTATATTCGTACAATATCTCGTGGGTAAAGCATGGAAATAACTCGTCGAGTATACATCCCTCGAGAAATCTCGATCCAAGCCTCGCACACGAGTCGTTGTTGCTGACATAGCTGCTACGATGTTATAGGTATGTGTCTATATATGTGTCTATATGTGAGACATTCCATACCAATTGGGTCACACTTTCTGAATCTGAAGTCAGCGATTTCCCCCATTTTTGGGACTCAAACTCGTTGTACACCGAAAGTTGATTTCGTCTTTTTTTTAAATTAAGACATTTCAAATTTCGTTCATTCTTTTCTGAATATCTCAGCTAATTTTCATCGTAGAGAGATTTCTCGAAAAAGTCTGTTCAATCACAAGACGCGTCCTTTAAAACTTTCAATCGTCTTTTTTGAAAATACTTACGTGTATGAATTGCCATACAATTTTCTAAAGTTAACAATTATTTCAATAGTTCTGATCTTGGACATTGTTCAATTTTTTTTTTCTCCAAATTTGTAATCTAGGATTTTGCAAAAATATATTAAACCAACTTGAGCCATTTAAACAATCATTCTGTAGAAAATCGAACAAAATTAAATTTATTGTTAATTTTTAGAAAATGCAGTTCCAATTAAGTTTTTTTTGTACTTGAAAGTATACTTATACGATTCCTTTAAAAGTACTTTTGTGGAATTCCCCCCACGATAAGAATTGGTTGACAAATAACGAAAAGAATGGAGTAATTCATTTTTTTTTCATTTTTTTTAACATATTCTGTATACCAGAAACAACGAAGTAAATTTTACACTCTTATGTTTGCTCTGAGCAGCAAAAACGATGCAAATCGTTGACATGAAATTTTGAAAGGACTCACTAAGTGGGGAACGGCCCATCTATCTATACATGGTAGGTGTTCGAAACTATCCGTGATATTGAACAGCAAGCTTTCGCCATAAAGTAGCCCGTACGTAATACCGGATTTAATCGATGCTAGGGAGCCCAGAATACTGAGAAAGAGGGAGAGGCGATTAACATCCTATCCTTCTGACACAGGATGCTGTACAGAGCCCGGAGAAAGTGAAGAACGATTATCTTTACGATCTGTCCGACGTTTGTATACATATCGGACTTTTCGTATTTCGATTTATCGGTGACGTAAACAGATAAGCTTTTTTTCGGCAATCAGATTCACCAAAATAAAGATGTTGATCTTGTGGAAATTCTGACGATTAAATTCTGTCGTCAATATTAACGACGACGACACGAACATGAGCCATGTTATCAGAGATTTTTTAAATATTCAATATAAAATTATCAAGTCATAGAAATCTACAATATAGATTGTATCTCATTTGGAAATTTTACCATGAATTTTGAGCTATAAAGTAAAGTATGAATAGAAATCGATCGTTCATTGGTCGCAAGAAAATATTTAAACATGTTTAATGTTCGGAAGTATAATTAGCGAAATGAAAATGATTGTATTCTCATCTTATACCGGAGCATGTAAAATAAAATGTATTTTATAATCTGAACAACATTGATCGTTAAATTAGCGGGAACATTTATTAATCGGAGCATATGGAATAAAATAGCGCTCTTCAGAGCTGTTTATATCGTTCCCATGATTTTTTTTACGTGATTCAATAGTTATATTTTTTCTTATTTTCTGCTTGAATGAAAAATCATTATAACACTTGCCTGAGAGCTGTAGACTCGATCATACGCATCTCTATCGTGAGACTGCTACCGGACGAGACAAAACTTTCGATCAGCGAGCATGGACGGCTGGTATTTTGAAGAATCGCGTGATCGCAGGTACGCGGCACACGATCCTTGCAATATCGTGCCAAAAGTGAGGTATTACTCGCTGGACGAGCTCCCAAAGTTTGTATGGGATTTCCGGTTCTTTCCGCATAACGTTGTCTCTCTTTTTCACTGAAACGAAGCAATCAATTAATATTAATCAATCGATTATTATTTTTTCTATATGTAAACGAAAGTCGGCGAATGCTTTTATTACTCCCCTTGTACCCTTGGACCCTCTATAGAACTCACAATCATACATTTTGAATACTCGTGGATGTCTTTATTTTCATTCTATATCATTTTTTCCAGTAAAATAATTATCTAGTACATAAATAGTGGTACATAGTACATAAATATAAAATCCAAAAAGACAATTAAAAAGTCGAACTAGCTGTTCCTTGCCTCTGTCCCATAAAACTAATATATATAAAAAAAAGAAACCTTTGAGCAGTGGTACTTTCGTGCGTGTTCAATCTTATGAAAGTATGAAAATGAATAGGCAAATTATAGAACGGAGTATCATTGACTATTAGGACCAAAAAATAACTATACGAAGTGTGACATGGTGAAAATTATGAGGTGTTTTGAGAGTGAATATTTTGGGTATTGACAAGTGCCACGGTACGTCTGATCGACATTAATTTTTTAGCAGACTATGTTCAATGAAGTCATAAATGGTTTTTTTTTTAATAAGACTAAATGTGACAAGTCAGCTACGACATGGACTCCACATTTATGTATAGATGGCCAATGATATGCTTAATGGAGCAAATACATTTGCACGTTCTGTCGTACCGCTCCTGGAAATGATATCTCTTAACTACGCTATATTTCAGCTGAATCTACATACGCATCATTATGGGAGCTCCGAGTAAAAATAGTACGATTCGCGTTCAATCTCGTTGAAATAAGAACCGCCTTTATTTAATAACTCGTTATCAAACCACTGGCAGCGCCTCTTGATATAACGTGTATACATACAGGGTGTCCCAAAACTAGCACGTCAGAGTGACACGGCGGTTAGATTGGCTCCGGACCTATCAGCATAAACAAATATGACCTCAGTAAACGTCTAATGGTTTACGAGAAAAATCGTCTTTTTCGATTTTTCGGAAAATCACCACCTAGTATTCGTTATTCTGCTACCATTGCTATGAAAGTCCAAATCGTAAGCAAATCAAAATCCAGATTCACATCAAATCCTATATATTTGATATTGTTTCTTTAACCAAAGATTAGATAAATCGACAATACTCGTCTCGAACTTGTACGTGACATTTTCTGTATTACCACAAAGGCATAAATGCATATGCAGGGTGTTAGATTCGCTCCGGACCTATCAGAATAAACAAATATGACCTCGGTAAAAGTCTATTTTTCTCGAAGACCACGAGACTTTTACCGAGGTCATATTTTTCTCGAAAACCATTAGACATTCACTGAGGTCATATTTGTTTATTCCGATCGGCCCAGAGCCAATCGAATTCCCGTGTCATTCTGACATGCTAGTTCTGGGATACCCTATAGAAATAGACGACATACATATAAGCCGAAACTGTAACCTTGGAATTTCCAAAAGTATTTACATCTTTGCAACCGAGTTATAAATTCGCCATTTACTTAAAAATTCGGAAATAATTAATGTGAATAGATAACAGGTATATGTATCGCTTTGAAGCGCTTATCGGTATTACGCCTCAGTCAGGTGTTTGGTACGTGGAGTCGATTTTATTACGCATCATAGGTGATGCGTAATAAAATCGACTCCATTTTCTGAGTATATAAGCCAGTGAACGATGATCTCCGATATACAGCTTGCAACGATTTTTCGAAGAATTACTTTATATGTACGAAGGTTCTTCGTTACTTTTGTTGAACTTATTTTCCTCTGAATCTTTTTCATTAACGAGAACACATCGCGATTATTTACGAGGTAAGAACATCATTTTTTTTAAATTACCACTTTCTATATAACTCGAAGCTTAAACAATTATTTGGCTACAAATAAATTTGTTCATTGCACCTTTAATTTTTTGAAAATATAGACAAAATTAACGGTCAACGAGACAATACTTTAATTCTCAATTCATTTTAATTAGCTTAAAAAAATAATCTTAATAAACAAATACTACAAAAAACAATATCGATCGTTACGATTGTTTTTTAATCATATAGGGTAGATGTACCATTTTTGACCAGTGCACCATTTGTGGCCATTTTCACAGTTGATACATTTCTATCGATGTTCTTCCGTATTTTCATAATGGTAATTCGATAATAGCAATTTAAATCTACAAAATCAAGTAGTCGATGTTTCTCAAATTTGATTATATTCAGAGTTTTGTGCTTTAGAACTTGGTGGCCAAAATCGAACCAAAAATAGCCACTAATGGTACATCTATCCTATATGCAGGGAATACAAAGTTAACCTATGCAGTTAGAATCACTATATAGGTGACATTTATAAAATAATTGATGATTTAAAATATTATCGAAAAAGTAAATATGCTCTTTTTAAATTAACGAGAAGTGGCCATATCTGATCATCACTAGTATGGAATTATTACTGTTAATAGGAATAAAAATTTCATGGTATACCGTTAAAACGACGTCTACTGGAATAAACCGTACTTTTTCACCACATGTCCAATAATTATTCCATAATTATTCCAATATCAAAATTTATTATTAATATTTTTTCTTTTCCTGCAACTTGTTTTAATGACATTTAATTAATTTCGTTTTTTCTTTAATGCGCCCTACAGAATGTCGCACAAGCAATATGTAGCGATAATATTGTTCGGATGTTTTTATCTTGGCACTTTGGCTCAAATAAATGACTCAATTTATTCCGACCTTCCGCTTGGACCATACTGCGCTACGATCTATCCCCAGGCTGGTGCATGTTTGTTAGAACGAAACGACGAGGCTTATGTACCGCTATTAGATACTCGATGTTATTGTGACACTACTTGTGATCGTGGGGAGGAAGGAATCGACTGCTGTCCCGATTATTGGTCTCATTGCCTACTAAAAACTAAAACGAACCAACAGATCGTACGAAACACAGTCGATCCTCCTGTTAATGAGGATTTGTTTGTTACAATTACTGGAGAAGTTGAGCCACCGTATAAGCTGAACCAGATTACCACATTGGCCAATTTGGGCAAAAAAACAATTGTCCATAAAGTACCGATGCGAAAATGGTTCGATGTACACGATATCGGTGCTGATGAGTAAGATGAAACCTCATCGTAAAACCAAATATGGAAAAGGTAGAAAATTTACGGTCAGGTGTACTTTCTGGGAGCATCATCGCTGAGTCTATGCCCAATTTTTACAAATTATAAATAAAAAAATTTTACCTATAGACAATCTAAAAATTCAAACTGGACGAAAATAAAATCGACGTTTCGATTTAAAAAAGTACATCCTTTGCGCGTTTCCCCATTTTGTTCCTGTTGCCTTTTGGTCCGTTTTACGTTTTCTATTAATCCCAATTTTTAAATTATTGTGATGCAGTGAGGCGTCGCATTTGGTTAGCTGGTATTAAACAAATACACAATTCACCTCCATTAATCGTTTTCCTTGTTTCTTCGAGATACGGAATTTTGACGACCGATATTTAACTCTAAAAAAATGATCGAATCAATGACCGTAATCGTTAATTCGTGATAAAATAGATCCTCCCATTGGTACTAGTATAAATATAGTATTTTTTTCCTGTACTATCATTTCACGTTCTGTCACTCTGAGTTCGTATTGATCTCACTCTTTCTTCCTTCAATTGAGCGCAGCGGACGCATATCGACGGAATTCTATCCTCGCGATACGAAAAACCGGACTCTTATCTCAGCGAACACTGGGAAAATTATTTAAGGAAATTATTTTTTAACTAGAGTAACCAATTGTCAGTCAGATTTATTTTCAATTTCTTATACTACTGATGTAAATACATAGAATAATTTTATTCTATACATTATACAACAGTAGTATATGGTAGACATTTTTTTTAATGCCCTATTGACAATTGTTTACTTTAAAAATATTAAAAATTATTTCCTCAAACATTGGCGTCGATGGCGACGCAGACCGGTTTTTTGTAGTGCGCGGCTAGAATTCCATCTGTGCGCGTTCGATACCTCAAACTCTTGAATATTATGCATAGATTTTTACTAAATAACCCGTATACTATGTTGGACCGGAAGTATAGACTCCTCCAATTCGTTGAAGCTCATCATCAATACGACAAATATCATTACATTTTGTCGCATTTGAAAACATAAATAACATTAAAAAAATAATTAAAAAATAATTTATAAGTGAATAAATAAATTTCTCACCATGATATGTCGTTGCACTCGGTGAGAGGCATCATATCGCCGTCCCAAACTAGAAGTGTCGTGCCGCACTCGTCGTCGTTGTTCGTCGATGCGCTTGTTCCAACGTGAAACTTAAGAACCGAGAGCCAAACTCGAAATTGCGGCTGTGACGGTTTTGGTGCTGGTTTACGCCAAACCGTGCCCGGACGTTGTTCGGGAAATTTTGGCAATGGCCGAGGTGGCGTAGGACTTGGCATTGCCGGTCCGGCTCCTCGAAGATGATAAAGGCAGGTCGTGTTTCTCGCCAATGTGTGCCTTGGCGAGGCTAGAACACCGCCGCTATTGCCGCGCAACCAAAATTCGCAACGTTTGTTTTTCGCGTAAGTCGGCGAATCCGAGTCGACGAATTTTACCTAACAGACAAATGGAAGAAAATTCATAATTCCGTTTCCCCATTACATAGAACAACATTTTTAATGGAAACAAATTTCAGATAAATTCTCTCAAGACAAAACAATGTTATGAATTCTCGTATCTCGTAAAATATTTATCTTAATCTTTTCCAATTCAGTAAAAGTTCAACGTAACATTTTCCAGACAAACTTTGAATCGTAAAATCTACGAAAAAATATTCTCGGATCGAGGACCGTCTGACTAATTAAAAAAGTACATGGATGAAGGTTTTTCTTCCCCCATTTCGTTGTACAAAGATGGGAATTGTTTTTCTTTGCTTGGATTTCCTGGTCAGAATGTTTATTCTAGGAGGTTGTCCCGCGCCCCTACTTCCTCTGTTCAGCGTACCTGAATTTCTAGTTGAAAACCGTGCAGAGAATGGGGTGGTGTCGGATGAAGAAAAGTTCCGAACGGTGAAGTGGTGAACTCGACGAGAAGTTCGGGACCGCTGCTCGTAGCCTCGGGTACCGGTTCACCACCACCGCAGAATTTTAGGATAACGGGGTCACGTGTCGTATAACCATCGTACACGGTCACGTAATCCTTGAAATTTCAAATGATAAAAAATGGCCAATTAAGCTTTCAGTCGTAGATATATGCGGTTTACAAATTGGTGCAGTAAAAAATAAATTCTTCTCGAAATATATACGCAGAATTGATATTTGCAGTTCTCTGATTTGCAATTACCTGAACAATATCGCAGTCCTGCCAGAGACGAAGTTCCCGTGGTGGTGGTTCAGCTTGTGTCGCAGGACGAGCTCTGACTGCTATCAACTGACCACGAGGTTGTCTGACTGTAATTAAAGCGTGTTTCCCAGCTGGAACTTCGTGCTGTCTGACCTGTTCACATTATTTAAAAATCGTTTATCGAAAGGCGAGAATTACCAACTGTGAGATTATTAGTTAATGCATCATTATACAATTACACAATTAATCGTTCAATGAAACTTTTTCTCTATTCTCATTGATTGTTCACTCAGAATTTCATTATAGGATGCTATGTTTCGATTATTGACTTTGATAGTGAACGTTTGGCCTCGAGACTGAACATTCGTATTTCTCATTCGGTTTTCAACATCATGTCAAATATAAATTCGAATGAATTATTCGCGTTGTAAATCATCAGTACAGCAGCCTCTTTCTCCAATAGATTATCGCCATCGAGTACATTTGTAACTTGGGACTTCTAAGCACGATTGAAACATTAATAGAAATTCACGATGTCCATCGAAACAGTAGTTGTCGAGAGTTTCGTGGACCGCGACAATCGTCGACGATTTGCTACGATCAACTGTCGCTGTTTCCCCACTTAATTTCCAAATTTCTGTCCATGGGGAAATTCCAATAAGTTTAAACTTGAACTAAGCGACAAATCGTTTGGATGCTGTAGATCAAGAGATCATTGTGTTGTGAAACTTGTATAAAATATTTTATTTGAGAGCCATTGGAGTGATCGAGTGTATTACCAAAATTACAAATTTCGATTCAAATACCTTGTGAATCCATGGCTGAAAATTATAGCCATGAAAAACTGGTCTGGCTGACTTATTTGGATTGTTAATAATTGATTAAATGATTCCAAAATTAAAAGACAAGACACATAAAATGAATGAGGTCCACGTTTGCATTCGACCTTGGCCAGGCTCTTACTGCCGCTCTAACTCCCGCCAGACCCGCCTCTCTTGTAAAAAGCGGAAAACCGAAGTAATATGCAAAATATTTTTAAACATTCATAAAAATTATACCAATAATTTTATTTCGTCAAGAAAAGTGTAAAAAGTATTTAAACGTGATAAAACAAACATTTCGGAATATCATGTTCTTCTCGAGAAATTTTGACTGTTTTTGGAACTTTAAACGAAGGATTTATTCGTCGCAATGTGATTTGAGTTGTCATAACGTATATGTAGACATTTTCAAAAGGAGAGCGCCAGTTTATGGCCTCGCAGAGGGCGCTAATGCCGAAATTCTACGGTATGACATTTCGTGAATTTACGATTTTTAGGGGTTACCGTAGATACGTAACGCCAGCGGTTTGCAGCCTCGAGCGTCGCCACGTCGCTATAAGAGGAAATAATGGCTGGGAAGAGAGGCACACCGAAAATTTGTTAAATCACGCGCATAGGGTGCGGAAAGCAGCTCATTTTTACGACTTCCTTGAGGGTCGTAAGGGTGAGAGGGCGGTAGTTTCTGCTTCGAACAAAAATATATATGACAAGTGGAGACTTCCAACTGAGATATTCCAGAAGGCTGGATCCTTGTCTTATAGCAAACCTAACAATCCCGGGAATTGCATGGGTTAATTGTAACCAAATTTGTCTACTGTTTCATAAAATAAAAATAAAAATCTCAACGTATTGATGAACTAAAAAAATATATTCCTATGAGAAATAGAAAAAACAATGAAACCAAGCGCAAAAAAACATGCATAGAATAAATGTTCTCATTACCTACAAAACAACAAATACTTTTAAACAAAAAATGTATTATGTGAATGAACGTTTCTATTCAAAGTTCACGAGTTAAAATATATTAAAATCCCATTTCCTAAGTATTATGCCATTAAACTGCCATTTTGTATCGTAAGTCATCGCAAACCATTTGTCTGTAAACAGTTAATTAGTCAAAAAAAATGGTTTACATAAAAAAATAACTCCCTAAAACACATTTATATCGAAATTGAATTACTACAAAAAGATCAACGTGAAAAAAGGATTCTCACAAAAAAAAAGACTTTTTCTCCGTCGTACATACCGCGTAATAGCACGTGAGATTACGCGGGTAGAGACCGGGAAAATTTGGCGACTGCAGACGACACTTTTTTCGATCGCAGTCGCTGAATATACGAGAGCAGTAAGTTCCCGAAATTAGATCGCCAAGATATTGCTGATCGGGAGTTGGTTTTGTTGGCGGCAAGTCCTCGTCCTCCTCGACCATATGAACTGGCATTGCCATAGAGCTGTTTGAATATTCCGGTGATGTTTCTTGTGTCACCGTCGGCGTCATTGTTACTTGAGTCATGCCTGAGAAAAAAAAGAGTGGAACGTCGGTTAATTATTGTTTTTAACGACTTTATTCCTCATTAGGAGAATTGCAGGTAACCATAATACAAAGTAACAGTTCTAGTTTTCTTGTCCTAACACTACGTGACGGATCAGAATGGAACAATGCAAAAGAAATAAAAAGACCACAGGCGTGAAATTTTAAACGTAACAGAGAAATGTTTGATTGATGCTTTACCAACAAATGGATTCCCATATCGTACGACAGCATCGGATCTGCGTATCGTTTTGTACGCCATTCTGAAGTCAAAATTGAATCCTGTCTGATCTTGGCTAAGTCGTAGAAGCCTCAGCGATATCGTGACGCTTGGCGTTTCACTGTAATAGATCGCCGGACCCCATGATGTCCCGCACCATAAACCGCCGACATCCGGCCTCTGAGCCTCCGAGATCTGTAGCGAACCGTCGGGACATCCTTCCGCGGTAAATGACTCGAATTTACCGATTGTAAAACTGTCGAAAGTCAACTGTAATAAATAAAACAAGCAAATCTTCATTATATTATCTTTGTTACTTTTGGCTAACATTAGTTAATGTTAGTTTTATTATTAAAGGCGATTAATACGAATATTATGTTTTAATTTTAATAATTATAATAGTTTTAATTTTCAAAAGGCCATACGGTCGATAAATGGACCTTTCATGGCTAATCACGTCACATAATTATACTTATGAAAATCCCAAAACAAAGTACATCTTTTTTTTAAATTGATGAGATCGACACTTGATAGAGTTTAGGCTATCGGGGAGAAGATATCGAATTCGTTCGATTACCCAGCTAGACAAAAGGGCAATTGGCCCGCTGATTTTCACGATCCGGTCATTTCGCTCATTATCCCGAATCGAAACGCGGAGAATATCTGGACGCCCTCGCGAGGTTTCCAACGACCGCGACCACCCACACTTTCCTTCTCTCTCTATCACTCGCTGTCCACGAGACTGTTAATTGGGATTTCATTTTGTCGTGTTCGTCGAGTGATTCCAGTCACGGCCGGTCGACCCGATCGGCAAATTATAGTATTGAACGCGCTTGAGCGAGTTTTGTTCCTTCTTTTTCTTTTCATCCAGCAGTTGAAATTCGTAGGAATTTTATTGCGCGTCTCGTTGAGCAAATTTTTACAGGCGCTACGCCAGCATCGTCGCGCGCCTGTACAAACAATTGTGTCGAGTAATTTGAGTGGATTTAACGAAATGCCACGGTAATTGAACCAATTCTAACGTTACATGAAGAACGCAAATATGTGTTTATTGTTGCTGTGAAAAATCGGTATGATATCGCAGGGTACATAAAAGAAATATCACTGGGAATGTTATAATGTGATTTTAGAAAATTTCATTCAATGGCTATAAAAATTATTAAACTTTTTTTTATTACTTCGATCTTAATATATTAATTTATAAATTCAAAATATGACTTTTAAAATGCTTGAAAAATCCGTGATCAAATCCAAAGGAAAGATTTATTATTCTTTATTAATATTTGGTTAATAAAATTTTATTCATAAATCTAAAAATAAACGTTATGTAAAGAATTATTATATCGATCTGTTTTATATTACGATGCCACCATTCTCGGCTTTTTCTGTGCAAAATCACCTTAACATTTTTCTTTGTCGAAGGAAAATTTGTTATTCCAACGATTTTTTAGTGTCGGTAAAATGCAGGACTGTAGTATGTCGTAAAGTAGGTCGTTCCCGAAGGCTCGCAAACCGAATGACATAAATTATAAAGCGACCGAAGAGTGTCAAAAAAAACTAAAAATAAAAATGGAGTGTGAGAATAGCTGACGGCAATAGGGTACAGCAAACTTTAGCGCTACCACGCTTCGCTTCATGCTCAACTCTCGGACATGTCCGAATGAACTTTGAAACGGCAAAATTTTCTCGTAAATCGGGGAAATTCTATATTCACTTCTATGCCATATAGCACGATTATCTGTAGGCTGTGGGGTATCACTTTTCTCTATTTACCAATTTTCGATATGAAGGGGGTCGATCATGTGTAAATAAATGAATGATCCATATAATATAATTCGATATCTTCAAAATTACATATGGTTCATCCCTATAGCCCGAACCTTTTTGTCGTGGTGGTTTATTCAAGTCAGGCATGACCGTGTTACAATTGCCTCGATCAATGGTGATATCAGAAAAAATGGCATCATTGGAATGTCCTCTTCCTAACAACATCCGTTTTTATGGAAGTTAACCGAAGTTTAAATTTTCTGCTTGTCTGCAAATTCTCCGTACGATTGGGAATAAATTTCTGGACAGATCAATGTCGATGAAGTCTTAAAGTCTTCTTCTTTTTTAAATTTCCAAATTGTAAAACTACTCGTCTACTTTAATATCATCAGAGGCAGATTTTATTGAAAATATTCTAAATTCATTTTCAATCCGAGGTGAGAAACTCTTTGCAAACTTTGCAACAGAATAATATTTCTCTTTGTGTAATTTTATTTTCTTTGTCAGTAAAAAAAATTCTATACAGTAAATCTGTCTCGTTAAACTTAGTGCAGATGGTGCACCAAAGCGTTAGCTTGTCGAATTAATTTCAAGCTGTCTCATTTCCCCCGGACACCATCACTCCGTGTCTTTTATCTTTCACGACTGTTTCACTAATTTTCCCGACAAAGCTCGGGAAAAAGCTGTTTGAGTGTGATCATTTTCTTCCAACGTTAATTAATCGTCGAAAGGTCTTGGCGTTAAACCTGGCACCCGGTTAAATTTACCTGGTAAATTGGACTTGTTCATTTTTTTTTCACTCAACACTATCGATTGAATTTCACGCTTAAATAAAAAAAACTAATTGGAATAAGGACAATTATAAAAATGAAATTTCCTTAATTGAATAGAAGATTCATAATTCCAGTCAATTATTTTCAAATCAGTTAGATTTAATTCCTTCGAGTTTATATATCATTTTTTTCTGTCTAGTGAATTCACCAACTATACATATTATTGTATATATTTTTTAAAACATGTAAAATCAATTATAGCGGTGATAACAATGCGGTAAGAAATATAAGTGAAATGTACAACAGCTCACCTGTACGATATCTCCTAAATCGCTTCCGGGTGCGTTAAAGGTGAGCTTGCAGTAATACGGTACCTTGTCTTCCTTCGGGCGATGCAGTTCCAAATAGTAAGTTTTTCCCACGTTCCCGTAATATGTCTTGTTGCAAGCTGCAACGAAAAGAATGCGGCGAAAAACCACACCGTTACATTGGTCTAACGGTGATTTTAGTCGTTTGGCGAAGCAACGATTCATCGACTTTTCGAGACGTTTCTTGCATTCTATAGACTGCCCACTGATTTTATTTTCACAGTGAAGCATTCGCACGTAAATAATCCCTTTCAGAAACTACAAAGTCTCGACGAACTATTGAGTGTAAAATTGACTAGGATAATTATTTTTTTAAATAGGATCAAGTATTAAGCAATAATCCAAAATGAGTTCTTGATTGCATTTGATCAATAATAATTTATAGATAAGTTCATTAGTTAATAATGGAATGAAAGTAAAATGTTTAGAATGACCTGATCAATGGCAATCAATTACTGCGTAAAAAGAATTCTTATTATATGCAATTTTTTAAATTGTCCTCGATCTTACCTTTTTCTTGAACAAATAACGTAGTCTATATTAATTTGTTTGACGTGATAAATAAACAATTTATATTGTATTTAAAATAATAGAAAGATTGGTGCCTTGAACCTCGCCAACGGCATTTCATCTGGGAAATCTCGATGAAAAATATCCAACTGTTATTACAGGCTTCATCGAAATTCGGAGAGATCGCAAATCGTTCGAATTCCTGATAAATCGGAACTGACGGGATTCTCTAGTGAGTTCTAGAATAGTTGAACCCGAAAGTGGATTATTACATGAGCGAGAGAGAAAACTAGTGAATAGGTAATACAGCGATACCAGAGAAAGTCCGGTGAGCCATATACTTGTGATGGTATGGGTGGTTGTTATGGAAATTGATCGAAAGTACAGAGATTCGAGAGGAGATAAACAATAAGATTCTCCTACTACCACCCATCCCGTCTATGCTTACGCTATATTGGTTAAATGTTCTAGTCAAATTTATTATCATAACTATTACTGTTATTAATATTTTGCAATCCCACACTAATAAATTGATATCGGAAACCAATATGACATCCCGATTTTTAGGCTTGAACATCTCAAATTACCTCTACAATCCATAATCTGATCATTTTTGCAATATTTTTAATAATTCGAATTTTTTATTCTTCAGTAATTACCACTCAAAGGTATAATGAATTTCCTTAATAATTTATATCTAAAGATCGTTTTGTACTATTTAAAAATGATCATTTTTGTAATCGGATACAATAAGAATGAAGCATTGCCTGCCATAAAAAAAATTGGCAAAAATTGATATTAAAAAAAAAACATTACAATCAAATGATGCATAATCAAAGTGATTGAACATTCCTAAGCGCGGAGGTCAACCGCTAGAGGTCAAACTATTATAGATAAAGAGACGTTTTCGTTCTTGCTGCAGACAAATGAAAAACGCACTGGTAACTCGGAATCGTTTGGTTGGCTTCCTCATCCTCATCGTATGCACAGAATGGGAATTATAGCCGGCGGGGGTTTGTTACATTGGACCATTGTATGGCTTGAAGGGCTCATCAGGGGCGCATATATATATATATATATATATATAGAGAGAGAGAGAGAGAGTTGGACAAAATTGGGATACGAGGTTAGGGCAGCGCAAAGCCGAGCGAGAAGGGAGTCACTCCGAGACCCGTTGATGATGTTCCGGATTGTATATAGTCGACTATTCTGATCCGCATTCGAGAGAGGGCGAATTCTACTGGACTTACAATGGGCACGCCATTGTCAGCCACTTGGTCATTCCTAACTGGTTGCTCAGGGTTTGCTAATGCAATAGATCGATTAGAATCATTTCATCTGTCTACCACCAACGCTCAATAAGCTCTTCTTTCGTTTCTCTCTCTTTCTGTATTTGTCATACATACATATATGAGGCAATTCACGCGAACTCGACAAATATCTGGCTCTGAGAATCTAAGATATATACTCATTTATTATTTTTTGTATCGCTGTTGAGTCCCAAACATGAACTTGGTATAAAAGAACAAGCATTTTAGCCAACTGCGAATTCTCTAAATGAATTTTTTAAAACACTTTTTATTCGATTTTCATTTTTGGATCCTAATGACTTTTGAAAGTTAAATATGTTCATCTACCTTCTCGAAAGTGGCTAAAGTAACTATCAATAGACACATCAGTTGCGAGTTTATTTTCCTTGACGGAAATAGATAAAGAGATTATTTCTTTTGGTTCGTGAGGGAAAAAAACTTTCAAAAAATGGATCTACTGACAAAAAAAAGAACTGAAAAAAAATTTAAGTCCATTTTGGAAGTCGCACAACAATATAAAGAATTATGATCCAGAACTTCTAGATGACCAGAGTCAGAAGCCGGTTGAGTTGTTAAGGAATGGCCCATATCGTGGTTTATCTCGATCTCTCTAGTGTTTCTCGATCGCTACGTCAGCACTATCGCGATCCAAAAGCTAAATCGTCACATAGCCACCAAGACCGGAAGTTGGGACGAATCCCTTAGTCCGTCTCCATAGTACCACAATCGGGCTGAAAGCCTCGATTATGCAGAACGTACATTGTCAATTGCGGTAACACAATTTCGATTCCGATTCGCCGCAAACTCGTGCCACTCGAACTTCGCCTAAATCTATATTTCAAGCAGCCGCAAAAGGCTTTTGTATAATTGAAAGCTTTGTTCGATAACGAAGATCCATTTGGTAACATCAGGGACCAACGTTTGAGTTTCCACCAAATTTAACTTAAAAAGGCATTACGTTTATACCGGCTGTTATTGACAATACGTCGATTTTTATCACTTTGCTTCGTCGTATGAGGAAGTTTTGCTTGTAATTATTTTTATTCATCTTATATCTATTCGTATTATTTTTATTCGTAGATTCATTCGGGCAAGTTTTCCATACAAATTTCAAAGGCTCGAGATAAAATTCTTACAGACATCGGGTATTTTTTTTTCTTTTACTTCGTTGCTTTTCAATTTTCCGGCTTATGGAACGAAATTCTCCGTGGACGTAAGATCTTCGTTATTGGATTAAACGTGGCGTACGATTTGCTCGGGCCGAAGGACAAAACTTTTATCCTTTGGGTCTGGAGAACCGAGTGGGTTTTGTTACTAAAACAGCCTGGTCTGACTAATGACTGGACTTTGCCACTTGGCGAGCGATGTGAAAGAGCAACTCGAGCGTCCCATTTTCCAGACGAAACTGTACTCTTCGCTGCCGCATGCATTTAACTCCTCTCTGGTGTGTGCAACCACGTCTGACGAATGACTGGCTTTTATCACTGACTTTGGGCGTCCGCGTCGTCGACCACTTCTTCTTCTGTCTTTCTCCCTCTCTCTCTCTCGCTCTCTTTGTCCCACTTTCCGTAATGTACTTCCACCACTGTTACTACCATTACTATACGAAAAGCTCGGAGCTTCGGAAGATTTAAACGATTTTTTTTCGAAACTTTAACGACTTAATTATTATAACAATTGAACATAAAATCCGCTATTAGTCATTGCAACTTTTTTTTATAGCTCCAATGAGTAATATTCTACATCAGTCGTACTCGGAATAATGTGCGATAGTTATGACAATTATTTGCGACTCGATTGTTATTTTAATGGTTTAAGTACTGACTATAGTTAAGGATTTTATGGTCGAAAGGTACTTTTATTGTTATTACTTTATTAGTATTTTCGATCGTATACTTTTTCAGGTTTTTACGTCCCTTCCCCTTTTGTCCCCATTTCCATTTCACTTCTCGAAACATGCCCCTTAGAGTGTTGTTCGCAGCCATTTTTTCTGTATCGATTGGAGAGATTATTTTGACAAATATCATGAGTTTTGAAGAAATAAAAAGTAGATCACGGTCATGAATTTTCGAATTGATAAAATCAAATAAAGATTTACTTTCCGCGAAAAGTAATATGAATTGCATATTTTATTGTTCAAGATCCGCACATTATTTATCAATCGGTTTATTTCACAAGTCAGGATTCACAGATCATTTGTCAATCGGTTTCTCGTGAATGAAAATTTGTTTCTTGTAAAAAGTTCTGTTCATGCGCATATATACGTGGGAGAATCTGACGCTCGATTGATTTCGTTGGTTTTCCTCGATTCGCCAGAGATGAGTCTCGCGATGAATATACGATTCACTGCGCATAAAGCCTCCGGTGTGAGTCTATACAGAGTAAAATTTGGCCATTGTAAACCGGTGCCAAACCTGTTTATACAATATCGCGAATTCACCGCAGTGCAGGGGGAGAGACGGCAAGAGGATAACGGTATACAATATAGGATAAACATATATGCACTACGAATATGCAGGGGATGATATTGTAGGGTAGTGTGGAGTCGTCAGGGTTTTCCAGCATGGACCGAGGAACGCCCCGGTTTGTTATTATATATCCTAAGAGTTATGACAGTAACAGAGTAAGAGATAAACGAAACTATATAGGATATATCACCTAACCATATATGTATATGTATATACTCGTATACACAGAGAAAGACAATTGTGAAAAAGACAAAACAAAGGGCTGGATCTCCGAGTGAAATGCTGAAACAAGTGGAAGACGCGAGTTTACGGTCACAAATTTATTTCAACAACGTCTGGGTTATGTTTAAAATTCCTCATTGCTTAGCGTAGGGATATCATGTTTACGATTCTTCCGGCCGACTCCGAATGATACGAGTATATACGAGGTGTGTTCGAAAAGTATCGCGAATTTTGAATTTCCGCGGGCTACGTATATTCGATTTTCGATTTTTTGTGGCGTTAGGTTGGTACTCATGTCCCTCACTTATGCTGAAAAAATCGGCCATTTTGAATGTTTAGTTAATTGTTGTCAGCTGTTTTGGTTAGACGTGTTTTGGCTTCTCTTCGATTTTTGCCTATTCCAAAAAAGCAGCTTCCATTGCGATGATTGAGCTTTGGTTTCCACGTCATAATCATAAACCCATGATTCGCCACCAGTTATGACCCTCTGGAGCAAATTTGGGTCGCCGCGGACCGAGTCCAACAGCTCCTTAGCAATGTTAACGCGACACTGTTTTTGTTCGAAATTGAGCAATTTTGGCACGAATTTCGCGGCGACCCGTCTCATGCCCAAATCATTGGTAAAAATCGAATAGCACGGGCCAATCGACATGTTTAGTTCCGCAGCAACTTCTCTAACGGTGATTCGATGATTGGCCAATATTATTGTCTTCACTTCATCAATGTTTTCGTCTGTTGTTGATGTGCTCGGGCGTCCGGAACGCATTTCGTTGTTCGCATCTTCTCGGCCCTCTGAGAACATTTTGTATCACCGATAAACGTTGCTTTGGTCCAAGGTAGCTTCACCATATGCCACAGTCAACATTCGGAATGCGTCCGCGCACTTAATTTTGTTTTTCACACAAAATTTGATACAGATTCTTTGACCCATTTTTTGGAATAGGTAAAAATCGAAGACAAGCCACGTCTAACCAAAACAGCTTTCAACAATTAACTAAACATTCAAAATGGCCGATTTTTTCAGCATGAGTGAGGGACATGAGTACCAACCTAACGCCACAAAAAAATCGAAAATCGAATATACGTAGCCCGCGGAAATTAAAAATTCGTGATACTTTTTGAACAGACCTCGTATTACTCTCACGATAGATCACTAATATCCTCGATACCATCCCTCTCTAGTATTGCTGATCTCATGATTAATTTTTTTTTCTACGTTGCCAAACTAAATGAGATTTTGACTCGCATAATGATAACAATCAGTGAATATAATTTTTGCTTTCTCATAGGGGAAAAACAGTTTTCGTGAAAACATTTTTTTTTCTAGTTTTTCATATTAGACCTTTTAAAATATTCGAAGACGTCGTGAAAAGTATAAAGAACAGTTAGAAAAATGGTTGAAATTTTCGCAACCCTAATGATTTATTGCCGATAGTTTTTACGTTACGAAGGAGCAATATATCGAGACAGATACGTTATTAATTAACAAGAAAAAACAATATATGAGATAAGGTATCAAGGTTGAAAGGATAAGAGGAATCGAGTGAAAGAGGAAAAAAAGATAGATGCTCTCTGCGATAGATGAAGAATGATGTACAAAGGGGTTGTAAAACACGACGGATAAGATACGGAGAGGGTGGATGAGAAATAGAAGGGTTGGTGGCTTTGCTTTGTCGCTCGACGGGTGGGTTTTTATATCCGCTTTAATGCAATGTCGGCGTGCCAGTATATATGGGGCATTCTATGCTAACTTCCGCTACACGTCTGGAACTTAACTATCTTGGACCTGGTCCATTCCTCCTTTTTTTTACATAGTTGTTCCATCTCCAAGACGGATTTGAGTTGGACGAAAAAAGAATTGTATCCAACCGTTTTTTTTTGTGTTTTTTTTAGCCGAATAGAAACGGTCTGTCTTAATTTTATTGTCAGCAAAATCGGTGTCAGAAAACTTTTATTTCAAAGCCATCGCATATGGCCGAGGCCCTACAAGGTTTCAAAAATGGCTTTATTACTTAAATAATTTCGAAAAATTCTATTCGGCAAAGTCACTGTTTGATTACAATAATAGCCAATGTGTATGAAATGGAGACGTACAAAAGGAAATTTAAAGAAAAAATCAGAATTATTTATTTTTAACTTTTCTAATACTGACATGGACTGTCCCATGGCATATATATCGCACAATTTGCGGAATGAGGGGTCTGACGAATGGATTCGGCTGTCTGATGCCTTTCACAGTTTCCGCGTGCTCTCATAGTACGTATATTATATATATATAGTCGAGATGAGTTCTGGAGTTGGGGGTTGGTTTGGACGTTGGAAAAAGTACGAAGAAAAGATGTGAAGAAAAAAAGTGAGGGCGAGCTCGTATATATACTATATGGTATATGGTTTTCAATGGTTTTTGAACGCACTCATGGGGTTACCACTACACATTCCTTTGGAGGCTTTTTTTTCTAAATCCCCTTTCCTCTTGACAACGCGAAACTTTTCTCGCTCACCAGTCTCAACTCAATGACGCGTCTACTCGCTCGTTCACACTTCAGGCGTACATCACTCTTTGTACTTTAGGATCGGTAAAGTGCTTTATATACTTTTATACAAAAATGGGCTTTGTTTTAGTAATGATATTTAAAAAAAATTATTATTTCAATAATATTTATGATCGGTACATTTTTTTGAATTAATCTAAATATATTAATTCACGTTGAAAGCCACTCGTAAATTACAAATATAAAAAACGTTGTATAAACATTTTTTTAATATCATGGACGTACACAATAACACATCATTAATAATATGTGCAACGCTTGAATGGAGTGGTGAGTTATTTCTCGTCATAAATTTGAATCGCGATCGCAGCAACACAAGGGTACTAGACACCTTTTCAACGTTGCGCAGCAGATTCTATCGGTTTGCCAGAGAGAAAAAAAAGCCTCACGTGCATATCCCATTCACACATTTTCTATATGGAGACTCTCTGCGGGATAACTGTCGTAAAAAAGCAAGAAGTATTTGTGATAACGTCGCAAGAGATATTTGTACTTATTGCTATAATAAATAATAAATATAATAATAAAGATAAATCTATATATCGACCCTGCTTACCAAATCTAGCATGTTTCAGATTTCTTACGAAAACAAGCACGCTTGATATCTGCGCGAAAACTAGCATTTTTCGGCTTTTGCCACGAAAACTAGCACATTTCGATGTTCGCCGCGAAAACTAGCATGTTTCGGCTTTTACCACGAAAACTAGCAGGTTTCGACTTTCACCGCGAAAATTAGCACGTTTCAGTATCACTGGAAGTGTTTCTCATTTTTTACTCCACGTTTTTTGAACATCCTGTTTTACTCCAAATTGACGAAATATTTATGCTTGTCATTTTATACTGTTTTATTTTTTGTTTGAATTCATTTCATACATATTTTACCGTTTGAATTTTGGTCTGCTAGGCTTATCATAAGATGGCAAACAGCAAATGCCTCGTCATTTTGGAGTAAAAAAAACATGGTCAAAAAAATTTGAGAAAAGAAAATCGAAAACAATTGCGGTGTATGCAAAGTTAACAATGTCAGTTTTTTTCCCTCTTGCTACTTCGTCCAAGACCTGACATTTCTCGAGATATCTCAATCGATTGTTTTGAAGATTTTGTCAACTGTACTTTATACTTATACTGTACTTTATACTTTAGTCGTTGATCACTCCAAGATTGTGTTTTTTTTTTCATGAAATAAAAACACAATGAACGATTCTTCAGACTGTAAGTAGAATATACTTTTTATAAACAATAATTTTGTTCAATTCCATTGCTGACTTCGAAACTTGAAGTCATGAAAAATATCATTGATGAACAATTTTAGTTTTTGACTGGTGGAATATTGCGTATCGTATTTGCGAATCGTATTTTCAAGAATGTTTTTATTTTTTTAATAGAAAACGAATATAAATGTTTAAGGGTGTACGGGCGATACACCCTTAATGTTTTTCATTTATTCCGTATAGTGCTCCCGAAAAAATTATTAAAACATTTGTGAAAGTTCTGAATCTTATTCGATTTAGTTCGGCAAATATACTACTTTTTCCAGTGCAAATCGAAATATGCTAGTTTTCGCGACGGAAGCCGAAACATGCCACTTTTCGCGGCAGAAGCCGAATCATGCTAGTTTTCGCGATGAAAGCCGAAACATACTAGTTTTCGCGTCGAATATCGAACCGTGTTAATTTTCGTGGTGGAATTCGAAACGTGTTAGTTTTCGTAAGAAATTTGAATCGTGCTACTTTTCATAAGCAGCGTCGATATGTAGTACTTACATACGAGGCAAAGTTTTTCGCGATACTGTTTTCGATAGTAGAAATTTTCGAGTCTTCGAAAAAATGGCTAGTGGGGTTGCTATCAACGGGAGTAAATCGGCAAAGGGTCCAGAAAATGTTTTAATAAATGATTTTTTTTGCATCTTGGCCAAGCGCAGGTTTGTTTCATAAAATAATCATAATTCTGCTTGGTGAGGGAGTTGGACTTGATTTTGTTGCTCGTTTTCCTCCTGAAAGTGTCAGAATTATTGTTATTTTTCGGTAAATTTTTTAAAATCATGAATCAATTAATTAGTCAACTTGTCAATAAATCAATCCGTAATAAATAAAATCAATGAAATTCCGAAAATTCCTAATGCGAGAGTTTCGACAATTTCTCCTCTTTTTTTGAGGTTCGTGTAAGCGTGGATTACTGAAAGCAGGGGTCGGAGAATTAATCGGAAATTTATGAGACGTTACCCTCGTGGATTGCGGTAGCTGATTCTGCTGTTGGAGATTGCGAAAAAGATAGGGTAAGGGGTAGGGGGAAGAGAGAAATATACGGAAAAGTGAATGAGAAAATATGTATAGACACAGGACACTGTTCGACCCAGAACCATTTACTGGATCCGTCCACAGCTTTTTCCCTCGTATATGCAGTATAGACTGTACAGGCTGATGGTTGGACCGGTTTGACCTAAATTGTGCGCCCGGTTGGCGTAGGGCCAGTTCTCTGTATCTACCCGCAGCCCGTCGCGCGCAAGAGGATCCTTACTTATATTTTTCACCGAGCTCGATGTTTCATTCAACCCCCCATCCCCCGGGCAGATATACTACGAGACCGATATCAATTCCAAAAGTCGATAGATTAATCGTTCCCGCCCCTCGCCATCAATTTTACAGATTTGTACCACCCCCTACATCCCAAGGCGTTACTATAACAGATTTTCATGTTTTTTTTGTTTTCCCACCGTTTTTTCGTCACTTGTTTCGAAGTGTCGATATTGGAAAGTATCAACAATAGTTTATCACTTTTTAATTAAAGTCTCAATGCCGATATTGGGAAGTGTGTTTTTGTTATCACATTCCAATGTGATGCACAAACGTTATAAATGTCATACACCTCCGCAGATTATACTGTAAGTAAATTTTTTTTAATTAAGTGAATTATTATAAAATATAGATACATTATTGGCGGGCTACTCCTTAAAAAGTCACTTGGAAAATCAGTTTTTTTTCTCGAAAAACAAATCCATAAAAACACATCAATTTTACAGATTTGTACCACCGCCTACATCCCAAGGCGTTACTATAACAGATTTTCATGTTTTTTTTGTTTTCCCACCGTTTTTTCGTCGCTTGTTTGGAATTGTCGATATTGGAAAGTATCAATAATAGTTTATCACTTTTTAATTAAAGTTTCAATGCCGATATTGGGAATGGTATTTTTGTTATCACATTCCAATGTGATGCACAAACGTTATAAATGTCATACACCTCCGCAGATTATACTGTAAGTAATTTTTTTTGAATTAAGTGAATTATTATAAAATATAGATACATTATTAGAGGGCTACTCCTTAAAAAGTCACTTGGAAAATCAGTTTTTTTTCTCGAAAAACAAATCCACAAAAACACATCAATTTTACAGATTTGTACCACCCCCTACATCCCAAGGCGTTACTATAGAAGATTTTCATGTTTTTTTTTTGTTTTCCCACCGTTTTTTCGTCGCTTGTTTGGAATTGTCGATATTGGAAAGTATCAACAATAGTTTATCACTTTTTAATTAAAGTCTCAATGCCGATATTGGGAGTGGTGTTTTTGTTATCACATTCCAATGTGATGCACAAACGTTATAAATGTCATACACCTCCGCAGATTATACTGTAAGTCAATTTTTTTTAATTAAGTGAATTAATATAAAATAGAGATACATTATTAGAGGGCTACTCCTTAAAAAGTCACTTGGAAAATCAGTTTTTTTTATCGAAAAACAAATGTCGACAAATTTTATTTGAGTAAGAACAATTTATATGTTGAAGTTTTGAGCGCGTCTGTTTGTAATAATCGTCTTATTTGCGATGATTTTTTTCAAAGCAAATATTTTTTGTACAAAAAAGTCGTCAGAAATGCAAATAGTGAACATTTTTTTTCCCAAGTTTTCAATGCCAATGTGTTCAAAATCCGGGTTGATCCTGATTCGTTCCGAAAAATCGAGGTTGTACTGGTATACAATTTCACACAGTGGGTAAAGTAACGCAACCGAGGGATGTTGAGAATTTTTGTCGACTGCAGATAAAATGTCGATGAATTATTATAATTCTTATGGTTCGTTTGATATCTGGCGTGGTTTGCGCACATCGCGGCGACGAAGAAAGGAATTGCAATGCACCAGAGAGTTGTAGGGGTAGGTCAGGTTGGCTCGATAACGCGCGGGATGATGGCGCACGGCGTAAAATAATGGCCGTAGAATTGGGCCACCGTATCCCGCCTGAATCCCCGAGACCTAGTTGATATTCTTCTCTACTACTCCCTCCGCTTTCTCTCTCTCTCTCTCTCCCTTTCTCTCGTACCCCTTGTCACCTTTTGCCATTTATTTAAAAAAATATATACATAGAGATCCTTTGTTCCACTTTTTCTTTCGTTCATTCAGTGTCGAAAGGACGTGGAAACTAAAGGTGAAAAGCAAATAAAAAAAGGTCGTTGCGGAGGAACAAAAACGAGTTGGCAAAAGAGAAAAAAGTGCTAGTTTTTATCATTTTGTTGTATTCGCGATACCAGGTGAGAACGGTAGAAAAGCTGACTCCTCGCGCTCATAATACCCGTGTTATTTCGCATATTCGGAAGAAAACAAAATTGAACAAAAAAAAGCGAAAACAACGAAACATAATAATAAATCATATACTATGGCATCTTTAAATGTCTATGGAATGCCAATAGGGTGTCCTGCAGGTGTTATTTATGCATGAAGGTTCGGTAGAAGTATGAGAGATACTTTTATTCCCAATAGACAGATGAAAATAGTGCACAAAGCTTCTACGTTGCAAATCCACTTCAAGAAGCGGGGAGTGAAATTCGTACTGGATGCCCACTAAGTAGATATGTATATATATAGGAATGAAGTCGGATTGCTTGCGATGCTTGTGCGGAACGAATAAAGTGCATGTCTCGGCAAATGAGATCGTCGAGCTTTGTGTGTGTGAGAGCAAGTGAAGGAAATAGGCATTGAAGTTATATAGCCCGATTATATATCTATGCAACTGGTAAGTAGAAAGAAATAGAAAGAAAGTGCTCTCGGTCTCTTCAATGACGAATAAGTGGGTCTTTTAAAGGGTCTATTTATTTCAACGTTAAAGAGAGGTTTCTACAGGATTAATTCGTGAATTTTAATCTGTTCTTGTCATTTATGCATATACTTTTGTCAACAAACAAAAAAAAAAATTGTTATGCAAGATCCAATCTTTGTATAATAATAATTATATTAATTATCACCATAATCATAATAAAATTGTTAGGAATGTGTGATAACAATTATGATAATTATTAAATACTGAATAATATAAACGCACTCCAATGATTGGTGCTACAATGGTGTATTACTACAACAAGGGTGCTAACAACGGCAACAAAAAATCATGCAACACAATAACGAGCATTAATTATCGTAAAAAAATAATACTAGTAATATGACTCTAACAATTAAAAATAATTTAGAATAATTATAATCAACATGAAAAATCGCTGAAATTATACAGAATACTTTTATTATAATTATTTAAAAAAATATTAATTCCGTACAATCCAACGGGATTAATCGTCTAAGAATTTACGTCCCCTTTTGCAAGATCTCGTCATCACGATATTTTCCATTAAAAGAATTATCCTTCTTTTACTATTCTACAAATGGCACGAGTTATAATTATATTGACGAAGCGTTTTATCAGTTCGAGCGTGTTTGTGAAATATACGAATTTTTATCAGCGCCAATTTCTCGTATTACGATGCTAGAGTTCGTAACTGTACGGTATAAAAAAAAACGCAACAGAAAGGAACAACAAAAGAAATCGTGAAAAATAAAACTTGTATACGGAGTTTTATGTTTGCTGGAGCTTTGCACAGAACATACTTTTTGTATAACTGTATATCACTATTTTCCTGGCAAAGCAGGTGAATAGTTAATGCATGGGGATGGGGGATGGTGAGAAAAACGGGCGAGAGCGTTTCCCAACAGAGAAGAATTCGTGAGTAACTTCCCGATTACTGGGCTGCCGCTCTGGCTGACTATTCTGCAGCAGATGCAGCCATGAGGAAAGCGAGAGAGAGGTCTGGGAGTTTTCTCTCTTGTTTGCGGATCCGTATAACTGGGGATGGTGACTTTATATATCTCATGTTACGTGCCAGGAATGTTATCATCTTTCTGTTACGCAAATAATAACCGTTACAGTTATTGGCCACCTCAACTATGATTGGTTTGCAATGTAATAAACCTTCTTAAGGATGAAAGGAATAAATCGAATCGATAGCATGCTCGAAAAAAATTCCGAAGTAAAAAATGAAATTTTACGCTCACAAAATCATAACTGTTCCATTTTTAAGGTTTTTTTGATAAAATTTATTCACGGCACTCATGAGATATGGTACTTGGCGAAAAAAATAAGTTCTTTAGTTTCGGGTTGCAAAACCGGTATTAACCCTAAGGGATTTCTCCCTTGAGGGATTCCACAAAGAGGGAACTTCAAATCTCCAGTAGAGGTCGGGTCAAACCTCTTGTGCTAGCCATGAACTTATAGTCATAACTTAAATTTACGGTTAATTTGACCCCTAATGACCACGGAGGGTTAATTATTATAATCATATTTCATTTGGGCCAAGTAAAATTTTATTGGCCGGAAAAAAGTCATTTAATATTAGTGACAATAATTAACAATTCTCGGTTGTCTTAATTGAAATTTTTTCACATTAGCTAAACATTTAATTCGTTGGACAAAAAATATACTCGAATCGAGACGATTGTACTGTTCAATTAAGATAATAATTCTTAAATTAGTATAAACATTTTATGATGGAAATTACGACTTTATCGACTCGTAATTATCTAATAATAAATATCGATTTGTCCAAATAATATTTCATTCATTTTATTAGTATTTTTTTTACTGCATGCACGATGTCAACGACATTTTCCTGGGTGGCCAATCACGGTATCATTTAACCCTGCAATTCACGCTTTTCTATCGAAGTTCCAAGACACGTTTCATGGTGGTCGCGGGAATAAACCCACCCTTCGACAATTCCATTTCAAACGTTTTATTTTCATTTTTATTATTTGTTTTTCCACCATAGACGAGCAACCTCGTTTCACCAAACTGTTACATTTTTATTGACCAACTAGCAGTGTCCCGGTGTGAAAACGTTGCAAGAAAAGATCGCGTGATATTTGCCTCAATCGAAACACGGAATAATGTTTATATTTCTGTTGAGCAAATGTTTTTTTGATGTTGGGGACTTTTTATCGCAGCCAAAAATAAAATGCTATGTATACATTAAGCTTCTACATTGACCCGATATAAAGCTCTCATCTGCAAATTTGTTCATGCTACCTTGATCATTTTTAACGACAACAATTTGTTTTTAATTTATTTTAAATTAATTTCTTCGCTGAAACAATTGTAACAGATCAAAGAGCAAACATCAGGAAAATGTATATGGTATATACTCCAAAATATCGTATTAACACTAGATTTACGGAACGAGTCATTTTCGCGCATTTCGAACGCGTCGAGATAGGCGCGTATAAATGTCCGTAAACCTAAGTGTTAAAAGAATATAACATTTTTTCGTATACAATTATCGAATCGAAATCATTAACTATTTTAATTGTTTCTGATCAACAAAATTTCATCTACGAGGGGGGACCCAAAAAAAAACGGGAATTTCGTCATAATTTCTTTATTTTTTAATATTTTTGAACCAAATTTTGATTACCTTCAAAGTATTCTCCTTTGACCACAACGCACCTCTGCAAGCGATCCTTCCAATGTTCAAAACATTTTTTAAATTCACTTATCGGTATGTTTTTTAGGCCTTCCAGCGATTTTTGTTTTACCTCCTCCACAGTGGCAAAACGCTTTCCTCTCATGTCCCTTTTGAGTCTGGGGAACAAAAAAAAATCACAGGGGTTCGATCCGGTGAGTAGGGGGGGTGGACAATTGGTATCATGCAGTTTTTGGTCAAAAACTGCTTTACGGAGAGAGCGGCGTGGGCCGGCGCGTTGTCATGATGGAGCAACGAGTCACTTGTGCGTCAAAGTGACTCTACTCATGTGAAAATCATTGGATAAAATCCTCTGAATTGAACTCCATGATATCCCAGACATCTCACAGAGTTGATCAATGGTTCGGCGACGGTCTTCACGAATGAGAGCATTGATTTTGTCGACGTTTTCGTCACTTCTTGACGTTGAGGGGCGTCCTGAACGGGGTTGGTCTTCAATTGACATTTCTCCATTTTTAAAACGTGAAAACCACTCGTAGCCTCTGGTTTTACTTAGGGCAGCATCTCCATAAGCAGCCTTAAGCATTACAGTAGATTCCGCGGGCGATTTCCCCAACAGGAAACAAAATTTCACAGCCGCGCATTGCTCTTGACAATCGGCCATCATGTTTTCGCCGAAATGGAAAAAGTTGTTTCACTACAAAAATTCCCACAGGCGAACCGATGCACTCACGGCGACAGAACTTCGCACACTAACTCAGGAGACGTGTCCCCAACGGACACCTGGTCGAGCAATGGGTTCCCCTACTCTCCCTCCCCGCCGCAGCGCAATTCCCGTTTTTTTTGCGTCCCCCCTCGTATCTACGAGGATAGTTAGTTTCAAGCGGAACGATGTTTACAGGCGAGGAAATTTTTGTGAACCGTCCAATTGGCAAATAGGAACTTTAATGAAGACATTAAAAGAGACGCTTCTCAAAGTTCATTTTTTTATATTGTTGTTTAGGTTGCAACATTTTTTAATTATCTTTTGGTTTATCTTAAATTATTTTGAAAAAATCCTTACTAAATAGCGGTTAACGAAAAAATAGCCTAGAAAAAGAACACCATGCCATTCAGGGTTGTAACAACAATATGTAAAATTGTTGACCAAATCCCAGAGGGTAAATCGCACCCTCTGGGATTTGGTAAGTTCACAGTCAGGTCGATTTGACGCGGAACGTCCCATACATATACATGCAATGTAGTACATTTAGCTATTATATAATGAGTTTGAGCTTCCTGGGACTTCACAGTACAGTTAGGGAGTTACGCAATGGGCCCTCAGACATAACCGAGGGGGTGGGCGAGAGTCGAATGCACGCACGAATGCTCTGCACACTCTATTTAAACGCGGCTCGTAACTTAGGTTAATTACACGCCTAACTCATGTACATACGGCTTTCCACTGCCTGTACGTAGAGAAGTGTCAGCGCGCTTATACATCCCAACTCTGTAATCGTTACAGCTATATGTATACATTATGTATACGTTCAACCCTGTTTCCCGGCGGTAAGCATTTACCGAGAAGGCGAGAGGAAATTTTAAGAGAGTGGAAGAGAGGAAAGACTGAAAAGCAGATTAAACGCTACGGCGTTGCTCGAAAGGTCCTCCGGGGTTGTCACTAAATTGTTTAAGTCCTTTTGGAAACGAGCCTCGTATATTTCGGCAAGCCTTTACGCGTTTACCAGTACTCCCGGGTGGTCGCTCCACAAAATCTAAACGATCGAATTTTCCTTAGAGGATTCTCTCAGTCGTAGCGAAGATGGATGTTAATTCTAACCATATGGAGCAGATTAAATCCTGACGGTATTTGGGGATGAAATATACGACTTTAAGAGTTATCGGAGAATTATTATCGGATTACGTTTATCAGCAAAACATTGTAGTTTGATTTCCATAAATTTAGAATTTTTTCCTAAATGTTCAACAGTGCAGAGTTGGGCTTCTTGTGTCACGGGGCTCTATGTGACAGCGCATAATTCGTCATCCTGCAGCTTATAATTTTCGTCATGTGTCATGAGTTTATGCGCGGACTTTTGCTCACGCTAAGTTGAGATATTGAGGTTACGTAAACTGTTAAACGCATACGTATAGTAACACGATGAATAAACAGATGGCGTTTACTCGAGATTCTCATAACGCCGACTTACGATCGCATATGGCTCGTATATGGCTCGAGCTAAACTGCTGCATGTTTTTGACTGGATATCTCCATTTAGCACGAGCAAAAGTTCGCACAAACAAACTCAATCTTAATGTTTAAAATATAATGTATCTTTTATCTATACACATTTGAATAACAAATTTGACTACATTTAGAATCGAATAGACGTAAAGATATACTGATTGATAATTAATTCCCTCGTGATTTAAAAAAACGCGGTGCAAGGAGACTTAATCTCTCCTACTGGATTTTTATTCGTTGGTAATTGAATTGTAGATTCTAATTACTCAGTTTTCACCAATCCGTAAATCTTTTTTCTTTCGCGGATTTCGATTTGAGGTTTAGGATTTCCCCATCGCAATATTTGTTTATGATGAACACAGACAAAATAGTATTGTCAAGGGAAAGAACTGTTGGGAGAACCGTTAAATTATGCAAGCTCGTCGTAATTGGCCAGGGACTTTGTTTGCTTGGAATTTTATTACCACGAATCATTTACGGTATCGCAGCAAAATATATGCCGGAGTACATTCATTGGTTGTGCAGCGCTGTTGGGGTTTAATTTCCTGAATATATATACTAGTGTGTATATATATCTCTTGTCTCTATATTATATATATATAACGCCGCCGTCGCCGCCGCGCTGTACAAGAGTTGAGGAGAGCGAGCGGGATCGAGTAGGTTGGATGAGGGAATTCGGGGGGGGCAAAGCCCCCCTAGTACATGTATATATATTACGGTGGGTCAAATAAAATGATTAATTCTTTTTTTCCTTGATATAATGAAAAATGTATTGTTTGGCATCTCAAAAAAACCCTGTGCAAGTATGAGCCCTTCATATTTAAATTAAGAGGTCCCTCATCGCGAATTTTCATTTTCCATTTAAATAACATGGAAACATTTTTTTTTTAACTTTGGAATTTTATTAGACTAAAACCGTTGATGTTAGGAGAGTCTTTTAGCACATTTTTGTAGACCATTTAATGCTCTACAAAAAAGCTCTCTTGTGTCTAATCGATAAAAGTAACCGTACAAAAAATAATCAGTGATAATTAGCTCTGGATTCTATTTATCTCGTTTATTAGTACATAAATTTCAAATTTTTTTAAATTTTCGTTATTAATATGAATAAATATACTACTAATATATTACTAATATACTAATATACTACTAATATATTACTAATTGTTTGCAAACAAATGTGAGAGAATCCAGAGCTAATTATCACCGATTATTTTTTGTATGGTTACTTTTATTGATTAGACACAAGAAACCTTTTTTGTAGAGCATCAAATGTTCTACAAAAATGTGCTAAAAAACTCTCGTAACATCAGCGGTTTAAGTCTAATAAAATTCCAAAGTTCAACAAAAAATGTTTCCATGAAATGAAAATTCGCGATGAGGGACTTCTTAATTTAAAGATAAAGGGCTCATACTTGCAGAGGGTTTTTTTGAGATGCCAAACAATACATTTTTCATTATATAGAGGGAAAAAAAAATTAGTCATTTTATTTGACCCACCCTAATATATATACTCGGGGGTTCTGTCCCCTGCGCGCTTCGCGCGCCTACCTCCCTTGTACACGGCGACGGCGGCGGCGGCGATATATGTATATAATATAGAGAGATATATTTACTATATTGATACATTTGATCGATACATAGTGGCTGAGTGATTTCTGGTTGGAAGATACGGAAAAATAATGTCGATGGCGATCGGACCTTGTTGCAGATCGCGTGCATTCATCGTTCTGCTTCATTTGGCATCAACGATTCGTAAGGACCTTGATCAGTCGGGCGCACGTAGAATATTTTCGACTGAAAGCATCGCCATTCAACTTTCGTTGGAATATTTTCAATGTGCCGTTTCATTTTTATTTGCATTTTTTTTGTGAGGAACGACTGGATGAATAATCGATTGGGGCATTCAATTTGTTTGACAAATGCACACACCCGTATTTAATCTGTGATTGTGCTATTCGATGTTTGAAGCAACGAAATTGTATGAGAAAAATCCCAGTATAGTCCCAGTAGTTTTACTAGCTATTTGAAAAATTTGATTTGACACTTTTATAACACTTCTTTTGAGCGCTATTGAATGGTTATTTTTTTCATAATTTCATGTAATTGTCTTGTGTACAGCCCCAAATTTGCAATACTTTCTACTATCCATCTGCTTATAATGCTAAATTCCTCCATCAATTCTGTTTTAAATAATCGCTCAATCAATTGTCTAAATATACGAGTATTTTCTTATTTCGTCAATATACGAGTATATTTTTCTATGTCAACTTCCTATGACACTTCCTTTTGTAGATATTATTTGTTACATTTTTCATGAAAATATTTTTTATTACAAGTCACATTACACGAGAAAATTCACCCTGAAAATTACTTACGCGAACATTGGCGCAGCTCGTCGCTCCCGTCGCCACAATCATCAACATTATTGCAGACTTTGTTCAGTGTGACACATCGACCATTTCCGCATTGAAACTCGCTCTGTTTGCAGCCGATAACGCTACTGGCAATGAAGATGGAAGCGCATACTAGCCAACGAATGTCTGTAAAAGAAATAAAAGTCTTAACCCCCAATCGGTCAGCTTTATAACACACTTGGGAATGATCATGGTTGGGGGTTCCTGACAATAGTACTTTTATCGTACTTGATCGTTTGTATAATACTGTTATCGATTTTTTGTCGACGACTATCGTGAATTATCGTTTGCTTAACGCTTGGCTCTTGCTAAATAACGAAATAATAGCTCCTGCGTGGGTTGTTATTGGTTTTCATCCGTTTTTTATACTTTTATAAACGAACCACGCAAGGAATAGGGCCCGTTTGTATTTGATGAATAAATAATCATTTATCTTCCTATAACTAAGAGTAGTTTGACAAAATTATTCTTTTGTAATGAACCTTTTTTGTTTCATCATAGAAAAATCAGTTTTCAATATAACAAAACGTCTGCAACGTTGTATGTATGTGTGTGATAAGGTTGAAAAGTTAAGAGCTCCATACCGAATTTCGAACTTTCTAGCTACCACGTTAAAACTTTCTACAGAAATAGATTTTCGCCGAAAACCGTTTGGTATTGAATTTAGAGAAAACCGATAGAAGCTTTCTAATGTATCGTTTTTTCAATTTCTTCTAAAAACGCATTAAAAATCAAGCCAACTATCAAGTTAAAGGAGAGAAAAATTGTGCAAATTGAAAAGTATATATCTCTGCCTGACAAGTTTGTTCATACACAAAACTTTCTGTTTGAAGAAGCCAAAATTTAAAAAGTCCATTGCTTACAAACGAATATTTGTAAATGCGCAAAAATGATGAGAAAGCAATATGAAAGATTCCATTGCACCATTGTAAAAAATATGTAATTCACAAATAATTGTCAACAAACCATTTCTAATGTTACTTTTATTCCCCCCGTTTATTCAACCCGTTGTATTACAAAATACACTCTAGTTGGATGTACTCTGTTGTAACTCGTACTTTCGGATAATGAACAGGGAGTCGGGAGACGATGATGAATGAACGCTGTCTCCGTTCAGACGGAAATGAAAACAAAAGTAGATTGCATCTGATGTGTCTGATAAAAGAGCTCCGACGATATGATACGGACGTGTACCAAAAAACCGACAAAACACCGTTGAAATGGTTGGTTTTCACTTTGTTTTTTTTTCTTCTTTCTTTTATACAGCGAAGAAAATGGCTTATCGATAGAACAGGAAAGTCGGGAAAAGTTGGGAAGCAATGGAAGTTGGGCGTTCAGGCTGAGTCACGAAAAGTTGAAAATCACTCGGGTGAGTAGACGATTTTTTTGCCATAAAAATATTGCGGTTGGCCGGAAATGTGGCTTCTCCTAGGGACAAATAGTTCATTAATCTTCATTCTTTTGTCATGTCATATTGAAGTATATCGGTGTTTTCTTTCTTGCCGAAGAAATATTTTCTTGCAAGGCAACGGTGCCAAGCTTCAACGTTGGAAACAGCAACCACGAGAGAGTTCGCGGTACAACGTACTCAAATGCAATTAACAATCCAGTTGATATCATTTGAAATGCTGGGCACTCTGTTTCGTGACTGTGTATGTAGTCTCAAGCCTTCCTTAACGTACGGCAAGTACGGTATTGAAATCACGTACAAATTACAAATCAGTATCTTGGCACTCTAGAGATCGAAGCTACTACGACGAACTTTCGGTTTAATTAACGCAGTATGCGACAGTTGGACGATTTTGATTGGTCCAATGCTATACAACCCGACGTTTCTAGTACCTGATTACGTACTAATTGGCTCTCCAACTGAGAGAGTCTTGGCAACAGTCAGGTAGCGATACTGCGAGGGTGAACAAGCTTTCACGTATACGACCTTATATCAAATTAAGATAAGTCTCACCGCGAAACGGGGACGTCGACCGTGCAAAAGGGTTGAACATACCGACATGAGAAAAATCAATATTGTAACTTTTTATTTATTCATAAATTGATCACGGGTCAAAAATAGAGTTTAAGGGGAGAAATAGCGTTAGGACAGCGTTTTCTCAATGATTTTCATGAATTTTTTTATAGTACAAAAAATGAATATAATTTATTGAAACTTTGAGAATATTTTATACACATATTTAAGTATATACTATAAAATTATTATACATATACTTAAGTATATACTATAAAATATTAGCGACCCTATATTGCAGGTCACAATCAGACACAGAATTTTGCGTACATTCTGGAAGTCGCAATTTTCATCTGAAATCAAACGAGGTTGGAATTTACTTTTATTATATGTCTCTCTTCTATATGAACCTAAATGCTATCAAAAAAATAGAAAATTGAATTTTTTACAGGGGTCAAAACAAAAAAGCATGATTATTTGCCATTTTTTACAACTTTATTTGCAAAAAAAAAATTATTTTAAATGATGATAATATTCCGATTTTATGTTCATATAGAGCGCAATACTATGAAGAAAGTAACTGCCAATTTTCAAAACGATTGGTTGAAAACTTTTCAAACTAGCGTGTACGCAAGTAAAAAAAAAGTCGTTTTCAGAAAAACGCTTTGAAAAAATAGTACCAAGAAAAACAAGCAATATGGGGTCGCTAATATCTTCGGTGTTTCAAGGAAAATCTTCAAAAAATTCTTCAAAATTTTATAGTATATACTTAAATATATGTATAAAATATTCTCAAAGTTTCAATAAATTATATTCATTTTTTATACTATAAAAAAATTCATGAAAATCATTGAGAAAACGCTGTCCTAACCCTATTTCCTCCTTTAATGACTTATAACAATAGAACGAGTCGGAATTTTCATTTTAAATTTTGGGAACATATTTTTCAATAGTTTTACTAACAATTTATGGAATAAAAAAAAAATCGATTTTTTGAACCGTCTAACCGTATTCCCCTCCTTAACTATTTGATTATTTTATTGAATTACGTCACTCTTCCATAATTCAAAATCTAGTCATAGACATCGGGACTTACGTGCTGCGAATTTCGGGTGGAAGATTGGTATAGTGAGGGGGCGTTGAAGCAGCAGAAATTGCGCCCAGAATTCTTGAATATTACATTATATATTCAGTTCAGTAAATACGCGAATTCACGGTTTAGGGCAGGTACGATCCCACGGGATCTTTGGTGTATGTAACTAATGGTATCATAAGAACCATGATTAAACCTACTCTTTTGTTTTCGTAATGTGGAAAAAAAACGATGGATCAGACGATGGGACAAGTACATTCGCTGCATTTCTTCAAATTGCAAAAAAAAAGGAATCCATTGTTCTGTGACCGTTGGGTAGTTGTTTTTTTAGGTCCAGGGTTGTTTTTTTATGTTTTCATCATTCAACGAATAATGTGAGACCAAAATGCGTGAAACATGTTCCATTTTTACGAGAATAAACGGTAAAACGACAGTCTCTCCTAACAGATTTGAAATGGCGGACAAATTTTGCATTTTCAGGTCAATGCCGCGCACGCAGGCGTATGCTAAGGTGTAACAACGATGAGCAAGCAAACATATTGTCGTAATCAATTTTTTTTGTTAAAATCGAATTGCAGCGTTAAAGAATTAGAGATAGATTCTCAAGAAATGGCCCACGCATTTTGTGCTTTAGGATCGTTTCGCCATATTCTTGAATACGAGATCTCGAATTTGCATCTAAGGAGGCAGTATAGGGATCTAAATGCATATTACATTGTTGCATCATTTTATATGTCAAGCGTTATTCGAAAAGCATGTTATGCTCGCTCTTGCTGCTACGACAAAATGTTCGGGAGTGGTGGTTTCCACATGGCTGGGTGTATTCGAGCGGTTAGGTATGAGTGAGGACGTTATACGATCATATAGAATCCTTGGGGCGTACGAGAATATTACATTGGGTATTCAGCCGCTTAATGCGAAGAGCCACGTCGCGTATGGGATCCTTTTGGCAATGGGTGGGAAGCCTCGGTGGAAACCTTGCGGACAGGTTTTTTTTTTAGTCAAGTCTTTTTCGTCCGGAGATTCTGGCGACACGGCGCGTTGACAGCAAACTTTCCACAATCCAACCCCTACTCTGGGTTCTCCTTTGTCCCGGGACACCAGCGTATACACACTATCTGGCTATACCCAAGTATAAGCTCAACCCATCTTCACCGTGCAAACGCTGTCTCCGAGTTTTCTCTCTGAAATTCTCTCTACGGTGTTTCTTCGTGATCGTGGAACATCGCTGGTTGTAGAAAGAGAGAGTAATGTCTTATTGCGTACCGAATTCCTATCATAATAACAGTCATTCTCTTCGCTCTTTCGCTGATCTCTTTTATATGCGTCATTCCACATAAATCGACTTGCCTATGATCCTCACACTCGGGTCTTACGGTGCACAATTTTCATATTATTGATACAATCCTGTAAGTTTTTTTTTCTCGATTTTTTCGCTACCTGCTATTAGTAAGGATTAAAAAAATATATTTTATACGAAACAAATGGTTAGCTGTAATTTAAAAATGTGAAAAAAATATCACGTTTAGAGACCGGAAAAATTCTTCGTAGAGGAGTTGCACAATGAGATTTGTTTTACGTAGATTTTTTTTTCGATTTTTTAGAGTTTAATCTTATCAGATTTTCCAAGCATATCAACTGGATTAATAATGATAATAATAATAATAATGCGATTTTCCCTTGCTGTTTTATGTATGTAGGGTGAAGATCGCGTACGTGACGCGGCAACCGTTTCTTTTCATTTGTTGCACGCGCTATAGCGAAAGCCCCCAAGTTTACACGAGGATGTGGAGTAAAGCCGGAAAAATCACGCTCGTGCTCAAACTGCGTTTTCCTTATGGATTGGTACATGTCCCTCTCGGTTATTACCGCTGGCTCTAAATTCATAAGTTTTCTGTGATGGCGTGCGGGACTTTGTGTCCCAAACGGGAAAATTTGCCCTTTCGCGCACGCGATTGCAACTATATGTATGTCCGCAAGGATGTCGAGATATGTATTTGTTTATATTATCTTCCAGGCTCCCAACAGCTTTGATGTCTCTGAATTATTCATTATTCTTTGCTGTATAACGAAAATTAAAAAAATTATCCACAAATTATTTAGAATAGTTTATTTGATAATTCATAAATTAAATAATCAAACGATTATTAAAAAGATTATTAGTAAATACTGTTAGCTAGTGAATTTGTAGTAAATCGATCGAGGACTTCTAAATTTAAGGAATTCAGAATTTTTCGAAAAATCGCTATATGTGTTTGTTAAGGCTTTTAGCTTATGCAATTTTTGAGCATTCTGGTCAAAACGTACAAAGTAGAACTTGTATATTGCTTTCTCATCACTTTTCCTTATATACGAGTATAAAGCTTCCGCTATGAGAAAGTTTAGGGGGGAAATAGGGTTAGACGGTTCAAAAAATCGATTTTTTTAAATTTCATAAATTGTTAGTAAAACTATTGAAAAATATGTTCCCAAAATTTTGAATGAAAATTCCGACTCGTTCTATTGTTACAAGCCATTAAGGGGGGTAATAGGGTTAGGACAGCGTTTTCTCAATGATTTTCATGAATTTTTTTATAGTATAAAAAATGAATATAATTTATTGAAACTTTGAGAATATTTTATACATATATTTGAGTATATACCATAAAATTTTTGAAGAATTTCCTTGAAAAACACCGCAGATATTAGCGACCCCATATTGCAGGTCACAATCAGACTCAGCATTTTGCTATTTTTTCAAACGCGTTTTTCTGAAAACGACTTTTTTTGAACTTACGTACACGCTAGTTTGAAAAGTTTTCAATCAATCTTTTTCAAAATTGGCAGTTACTTTCTTCATAGTATTTCGCTCTATATGAACCTAAAATCGGAATATTTTCATTATTTAAAATAATTTTTTTTTTGCAAATAAAGTTGTAAAAAATGGCAAAAAATCATGCTTTTTTGTTTTGACCCCTGTAAAAAATTCAATTTTCTATTTTTTTGATAGCATTTAGGTTCATATAGAAGAGAGACATATAATAAAAGTAAATTCCAACCTCGTTTGATTTCAGATGAAAATTGCGGCTTCCAGAATGTACGCAAAATGCTAAGTCTGATTGTGACCTGCAATATGGGGTCGCTAATATCTGCGGTGTTTTTCAAGAAAATTCTTAAAAAATTTTATAGTATATACTTAAATATATGTATGGAATATTCTCAAAGTTTCAATAAATTATATTCATTTTTCATACTATAAAAAAATTTATGAAAATCATTAAGAAAACGCTGTCCTAACCGTATTTCCTCCCTTAAAATTGAAAAAGCCTCTTGCTCATAGCGGAAAATTTGTGAATTTCCGCAAAATTGATGAGGAAACAATATGCAAGTTCCAATTTGCATAATTTTTTTACAAAATAATGTAATTTTCTCAATAACTTTGTAAAATAGTAAAATAATACATTATAAACAAGTCGATAAACTCTGAAAATAATAATTTGATAAAAGTCAATGAATCGAGATGCTCAAAGCGTAGAAAATAAATAAGAATTCATTTTAGGCACTCTATATAGATGGGAATGAAGAGATTAAAAAAATCGAGTATGCTGACTGAGTGCAGTTCAAAGCCGACAAAACGCATGTGCGCTCGTATCACAGAGACACCTTTCTAACTCTCATGATGTTGTCACGGATGATATGAGTTTTTCGCAGAGTCTCGACGTGTACGAAGGGGAATGACGCAGCGTTTTACCACGTCATTCCGGAGAAAGAGATTGGAATGGGGCAAGAGCTAAATTGCGCTACTTCAAGTTCAAAGCCGAGCTGCTGTAGAAATTTCCACGCGAAAAATATTCTATACTCGTTCATATCGTGCAAAAACTGTTCTATCTTCAACAATTATATATTAATTATTGAAATTAATTACTGATGACAACTTGATCTTTTCATCATGAAAATAGTAATCGAATAGCTAGTTATGAGTGGTTGTTGACATGACTGAAAATTGAGGTACAATTTTTTCATCCAGAAAAAAACGATTGAATTTACATTGCATTATAATATTACAATATATAATTTTACGAATTTTTATTTCTAATCAACCGATTGATATTTGTGACAAAAACTTTGTATTTAATTATAGCGACAAACATCAATCTCATTCAACTCAAAACCAATTTTTTATTTTTCATTAATTAATCTCTATTCGTTTCAATAAGTTGAACCAATATCGCGTAAATTATCGATAAATCCAATTCGAACACGTCAGACTTCATTAAAAGGGGGGTTGGTGGACTAACAATTGTACTAGTAATATGGAGCCACTCTTGTTATCGCAACGCATTCGGCATGGACAACATCGTTCTCCCATTTACTGTCGGCTAAGCCCGTTACCGCACGAAAATTACCTTCGTAAATGCGCACACCCGTATTGTGGACGAGCTCACTCGGTCGAAATGTTTCCATTTCTGTGAACGAGAGGCGATTATTCGCGATTACGTAGAAATTTCTCCCTTGGGAAGTGACTATTTTAAGTTATACGTTCGAGCGGAATGGCGCGTTCTTCTCGGAGTACTCGGGTCAAAATAAAAACACGAGGGAGAAAAGGATCGATCATGCAAATGGAGCGAGACAGGAGAAATGAGGAAAATATGTAAATGAACGAAAAAATAATAATAAATCACTCGTGCAAAGGTCAACATTTCAATTTGAAAATAAAAAATACAAGAAATTATTTTTATCATGCTTTTTCATCACAGCGGTTCAAAATGTATTTTTTATTATTCAATAAATATTTATATTATTAGATTATTGTTATCTGTACAGTTGAACAATTGTGACGCAAGTTATTATTTTTTATTCATAAAGATGAGCGAAGTTCATGACAAATAATAAACAACATATCGCAAATAATATTGATGTTTGAAGGAATAAAAATATCAAGGATATTTTCATTCTTCCCTGGAATATTTTTTTTCCAATATATCAGTCGAGAGACGTCTGGATAATGTCACAGCAACGTTTCCGGTTATTTTTGCCTCGCAGCTCCTGCCTTCGATGTATGTACATTTGTACATAATACACTTTTATTTCCGTCTGGTAAAAGATTTGCAGACAGGTCAGAGGTCACGGATGCTGAAAAATAAATTTGATTGCATAACGTTGGGAATGGAATGATAACAATACCAGGCAAAAAGGCAAATAAGAATAAATTTTGTCAATAATCAATACACTCGGGTTTTTATGTGTGTAGCGTGGTCAGGCAACTTGAATCTTTCGGGTCGGAACAATTTTCGTTCGGTTAGAAAAAAACCCATCACAATCTGCAAATATTGTTCCTTTGCTTTCTCATAGAGAACATTTTTTGTTGAAAAAATTTCGAGTTTTTAATGTCAATATGTTTAAAATGTGACAATATATCGAAAAATCATCACCTTTTCTTAAATTATATTTATCCCTGTCGTCACAACGAGAGGTCAGGGAGAAATCTAAGAAAAAGTGAAAAATATTCGAAATGCAACTAACAAATTAAGGATAGAAAGAACGTTAGGGAGAAAACATTTTTGTTATAATATTGAAATTCCAAAAAATCGTCGTTGAACAGATTTTCCATCGAAAATGAATTTCCAAGATGGAACACCGGGTACTCAACCACACTTTTACCAAGATCCAGTTTCTCTTTTTTTCTTATTTGCTCACTTACTAGTGAATTACACGTTCCCCGGAGAAAAAGAGAGAATTAATGGTTGAACAGGGCTAAGCTGGTTTATTTACCTGGTCGTGGGAAAGTGGTTACTTAAATTTTAAGCTTTCAACTGACAGTGAGATTCAATTACTGTTTTACGTGCCTTAGGGAATATTAAAGTGGCACTATCAGGACCCATCCTTGCTCACTTACATGTAAGTTTAAACGCCTTGCTTGCTTCGTCTTTATACCGAAAGGAAACTTTCAATTTAAGCTCATTTTTTAACAAAATAAAACCATAATATAAATAACAATAACAAATGGGCAAGTGTAAATTTCGTTGCAAAAAATCATCGACACATTTCCTGACTCGACACTGTAACGTATTTACAACCTCACACGGTGCAACGCTTCTCAACGGTGCAATAACCATATTGTCTATTTAAGTTCTCGCACATCGGCGATATATCAAGTGTATTGCTTTTCGAAACTGCAACGTTATCGGTTAACTTCAATCGAAGATCGAAGACTGTTCAATAAGGTACTTGAAAGTTTCGTATCTCGATAAACTTCGGAGCAATTATAATTTATCGAACATAAGAACACGAGGATGTCCCAAAGTTTGTGCTTCCATTTTCTATATTCTCCGCTATCTCTGTTCCGTCTCGAAACAGTCTCGGTTCGTATCCAAGAACGGCAACCGTACGAAAACTCCTGGGATGTCGGCTAAGAATCTCTGCAAACCAAAATGGCACGGCGACGAACAGCGCGAGCCGCATTCAAATTCAAATGACATTCAAATTATAGGTCTTAACGGTTTCCATTATGCGAGAGACCTCTGCGACAATGGCATTGTCATCCTCGTCGTCGTCGTGTAGGGGCGAGTCGAGAGACGAAGTTTCGAGTTTCCATCTCGCGTATTCGGGTCACATACTTTTTCAGGAAAAAAAAAGGTCGGATTCGACGATTTTATTCACATTTTTTGCTCTTCTTTTGTCCCCCATGTCAGAATTGTACAATACAGTTTTTTTAAAGCTTTTTAAAACGCGCATTTTTCGCTTGAAGTTTTGATGCCCTTAGGCAAGACGATACAGAGTTTTTAGCTGAGAACTTTTGTTTTGTGGACTTGCTGGATGTACTGTCATGACGAAAGAACACAACATTTTTTCAAGACCCCCACCTACAATCCTTCAATGTGCAAGCTTTGGTAATTATTCTTCCAGAGTGCTGTCCATAGTTATCTATTCCTATTGCACTGCTCTATCGAATTTGTACAAGGTAACAGGGAAACTGCGAAAAACCTTGCCGCTACAGGTGGCTACGTTTCACTGAGTTTCACTTGTATTGCCATCGTAAACTGTTCAGTAGTCGGTGTGCAAGCCAGTACACGGTTAAGCGGTCATCCATCCCTCTATTGATCGTGGTGAATACTGCTTAACGTAGGGGACCACCGAAGCCACGCACTGACCGCACGTCCACCGCTCTCGGTCTTGTCTCTCTTAAATTAATTTGTCATGAAATCTCTGCTATTTTGCACCCTTCCCTTCAACTCTTCCATGATAAACAATTCGTTCCGGGCCATTGATCACTTTTTTCGCCGAGTCATCAACGAGATCAGAAATAGGTATCTATTATAAGACTGCCGAGAGATAGGGAAAATTCGACCAGAGACTCGAGAAGATATAGGTAAAGCAAAAAGCAGAAGATATAGGTAACGCAAAAAACTTTGCTACATTTCTTTCGTTTAGGCCGAAGAAGATCATACGCTTTTTTTTCTTGCGTCCTCTTTTTTTCGCACTTTTGCCTCTTCACTGGCCCAGAGATTTATGACCGCCTTGGTCTCTCAGCCACGAGGAATAAACACCAATATCTTCGTCCTTTACCACCGTGTGCACGTAGCACACCGAGAAAGTGAGATAGCAAAAGATTACCCTGTTTTCTTCACTCTGGTCGAAAACAAAAGTATCCCGCTGCTTCTGCTTCTCCGAGCTCCGTAATAACATATATGTATATATCCTATGCATGTAAAGATATAGTGTGTCGTCCTGATAGCACGGCCACCCATACACGCACACACGTATATGGCGCCGAGTCACACATTTATAATCTCCAAAGAGTCTGCACGAAGATTTGCAACATCACGTTCTCGCGCTTTTCCTCTTTTTCTCTGACTCTTTTCTCAGTATTTTGACGTTCGCTGCACTTTGCCGGGAAAGAGGAAAAAAAAATTACTCTCAGAAAAAGTAGAAAAGTAGCCAGAAGTATACAGTCGTAATCCCCATTGAAGATTCAAAGTCAGGATTCACTACTTTGATTCAGGCTTTTTCTCGAATATCGAACGTCGAGCAGAAGCAATTTCATAATGCCGAATCCTTTAAATGATAACCTGCACGACTTGGAGTATTCATGACGGTTTTTATTAAAATCATGATTTCATAAAATATCGGTACATGATAAATTGTAACTACTATCGTGCCCCGAACAAAGGGGAATGAGGGTTCAATAAGTTGTCTGCCAAATTCGTACGCGGTCGATTGATCCATTTGAAAATTATGCAGGATTGTTTGTTTAAATCTGTTGATAGAAAACAAAATCGAATTTTTTTTATGTACCGTCAAACAAATTTATTATTTTTCATGTACCGACAAAAAATGTACCATCTCCAATGTGTCTCTTACCAACGCCTTCTGTCCCTCGCTTTAACGTGTCTGCGGATATAAAAAAAAGCCCTGAACGAAATATTTCAACGTTCGAACTTTTCGACGGTTATGTCCCATCCCGGAGTCTTCACACCCGTGCGGCAAGGGCAAACGGCATTTTAGGTCGTTCCAACAATGAGAAAACTTTTCCATTACAGAAGTGAACCCCTCCGTATACGAGTACGATCTGGAGAAAAGACGAATCTGTGATTTATGTTATTGCAAAGTCGTCTCGCGAAGCTTCACCCTCGCGGTGGAAACAAAAAAAACGAAATTTCTCCAAGTCATCAAGGGATTTTTATCCACAAAATTTATATATATATATATATCTATTGTACATTTATCCAAGTACAATGGAGAGTATGGATGTAGAAAAGTATCTGCTGTGTTTTTGGTGTTTCGTTGACGTTAGGCAAAAACTTCAACGAATACGTTTCATTAACGATTGATACGGTTCTTTTCTCTCTTGTTAGGATTTCCCCAATTTTCTCTCTATCTCTTGTTAGGATTTCTTCATTTTTTTCTGTCTCTCTTTCTCTCTCTCTCTCTCTCTCTCATGATCCCAACGTATTTTCACCTATTTCTGTCACATCCGAAGTATAGAACGAGACTACCGTCCCACCTATAACGTGGGGTCCTGATAATTGGAAAGGTATTCTTGTGGAATAGAGTACAAGAGAAAAAAAAAGTTCGATCACCGACGAGGATAAGAAAACTTCGTTAGACCAATTAGCGATATCACGATGGGGATGGAAAAAATACGAAAAAATATTCCCTCTTCGACCAACAGCCTAGAGATGTCTGGTGCCGTATTCTCAAATTCGTTCCGTAAGAGTATTTATATGCCACTTTTTATTTGAAAAGCATTGAAACGAGAGTATGCGTGAGTTTTGTGAAAATGTCTCGGGAATCCCCAGCAGGATATATATTAGGGCTTTGGCCAGGCTTTTCGTGTAAAAAAATGTATGGCGTACGCACTCGTATGGTTGAACAGTCTGTATATTTATTTGAAAAAAAATAGTTGTCTTAATAACGACGAAAATTGTTCGAACCCGTTCTAACACCGTTCGGGCACACAAAACCTAGGGTGACTAGAGTCTTCGTATACTATTCCCCTACGTACAACGTGCCTATATTTATCAGTTATATACTTCAGGGACATCTTGTAATAATTTCTGTTCTTTTATTTAAATTATTATGATTATTTTTTGAGGAAATAACGACAATTTTCGTTATTTATTTTATAAATTATTTTTCTGTTTGTTGTTTGTTTGAAATTAGTAATATTTGATTGTGAATTTTATTTATTTTTATTATTAATTTTGGAGACTCGAGATTGTTTAAAATTCGTTTTAATTTGAAGGTGCCGTGATACACATACATCATTAACTCACACATTCACATAAACATATATTTAACATAGAAAATTCTTTCGCTTATCTTTTTTTATTTCGAGGGCGTCACTTGCTCCTCGAACGATTCCCTTTTTTATTTTGTTCTTTAACAGGCTCTCTCTCCAAAACACTAAATATCGGAAATCCTGGTGATCATAATTTATCTCTCATTATTATTCTTGATATAATCATAAATTTGCGGATCTTACCTCTCCCAGAATAATTCGCTTGATATGCAGTCGGTACTTAACATTAATACATGGGTGGATATAGAGACAGACATTTGTCTCGTACAATGTAATCGACGCACAATAGATATAGAACCGCTACAGTTCGCGGTCGCTGAGTCGGAGAGTGCGAGACGAAGCTCGTGAATCTAATCGCCAGTATTCCGATTATAATGATAATCCATGATATTTGACATGATTTTCTTTGGGCCGTTATCCGGGGGAAACGTGACTATAGCGGCCTCTCTAACTATAGTCTATCCTCTCTGGTCGCTATAATGCTATTCTTGCAATCTTTCTAGCCCGAAATCCGAAAGAGTCTGTCAGTGACATGGGAATGTCCTACACCGCCATCTATAGGAGCCCAAAGTCCTCGAAAATGTTCTCCCGAGTACTAACACATCCATATTTTTGTTTACATTTTCCAGGGACGTATCTCTAGCTGAAACTCGACATAGAATTTCGGTGACGTTTGGTAAACTCTTAAGGTAGTAGTCGGGTAACTTAAGCCGATTTTCATGTCTTTTTTGGAGGGCGTTTTTTTGTAGGAAAATAAAAATGAATCGTTTTGGATATTTAGGATGTTTTTATTTACATATTAAAGATACAAAAAAAAATTAGTTTGAAAAAATTTAATAGTAAAAATACTAAAATAAAAGGACTCTAGCAAAGAAGGGGTTGTAAAATAAAAAGTTAGGGGTGAACAAATTTCTCGGTGGTTCCGACGAGAACTATAAGTGTGTAGAGTAGCCTGTTAAAATTTGAAAGCAATCGGTTCGGTAGAAAAAAAGTTAGGACCCGGGCTACCAATTTCGAGGTGCCAATTTCGATCAATAATAATAATAATAATAATAATAATAATAATAAACGATTAAATTTTTTCAAAGAAATTATGTTTTATATCTGTAATATGTAAATAAAAACATCCTAAATATCCAAAACGATTCATTTTTATTTTCCTACAAAAAAACGCCTGCCAAAAAAGACATGAAAATCGGCTTCAATTACCAGACTACTACCTTAAACTATCCTCTATCGAGATTTATAGAGACTAAGTGTAGCAAAGAACGTTTTTCTACGTATGATTTCCTTATGTTTATTTTGCACATCCTCCATGGATATATTTCTAGCACTAGAGTCGCGTGTTGTGAGAAAATGGTCAAACTGCCCTCTATCGGGATCTATAAGGTATAAACTCAGCTCGATCGTATATAGCATACAAATCGCTTCTTCCTGTACCACTTCTCACCCGGGAATATTCTCGTTGAAACTCCGGAGGCGACAAGGAGCTCTCTGTCTGTCTGTCTCTCTCTCTCTCTCTCTCTCTCTCTGTCTGTCTGTCTCTCTCTCTCTCTCTCTCTCATTTACCGTTCTCTTTGTGCATTCTCTCCGGGACACTCTTGTGCCTGGATGATTCGCTTGAAGGAGAGTTAGGTCAAATGGAGCATGTCTTTACACTCTAAATTCCCTTCTGCAGCCCTGTACGTTCTCTATAACGCCCAGCAGCATCTTCCGACCGTTTGCGTGTCCAACTTTCATCTCTCTGTCGAATTATCCTTTTCTTCTCTTTTGTTACCGTCCACCTCGGAGTCCTTTCTCTTGCTTTTCCGCGTTTCGTTCACTGCACACAGTACCAAGGAACGGTGCAACCCTCGACCGAATTTATAGAAGGGGTGAAACCTTCGAATCGCAGTGTTTCACGAGCCGTTCAACCGAGCAAGGATCCTACTTTATCAGAGTGACTGGAGACCAATGAAGTGTTGCCGATGTTGTATGTGTGTCCGTGGCTTAAATGGTCATGGGTTATGTGGACATCGATAAGAGAAAAATTACTCAAAAAAGGATTTGAAAAAGTAAATCATATTTTATATCACTGTATAATTGCATGTTATCGATCATTAATAAATTTTGTTTTACTAAAGAAGTACGACTATTACTTCCTTTTCGGTTATTTAATGATAATATTGTTTTGGGGGTATTTAATGTATTCTGACGACATGAAGACCCAAATTATGAACATTAATGTTCGTAACCAAGTTCATTGTTAGATATACGAGTATATACAAGCACAGATGGGCAATGGAATTAGGGATAGTAGCGAGTATTAGTAATTGTAGCTATTACAGTAACCATTAGCAGAGGGAAATGCTGAGATAAATATACGTGTCATATAGGTGTAATAATAGTGTGCGTATATCTGTGGCTGTGTCGCTACTACCTTTACTCCCAACGTGAAACGATCTAAATCCCCGAATGAACATGCTCACTCGGATATTTCGAATTCTACGCGAATAATTTTGGGGAATTCGATGGCATAGGGCTCTCTATATATCGCGAAGAGAAGTGCATTACCCGTTTAGGCTATAGAATTGGTCACGACACGTCATGTTCCCGCGAGAAAGCAATGTTATCTACAACGATGCACCATTGAATAACCTTCTCGTGACGAAGAGACACGATGGTTACGGGGTTTTCATATATATACCGAAACGGTTTCAGGCATTATCAAAATCAGTATACTAAAACGCTGTACACGCAATACGATATACGAGAAATTTCATGTCAAGTGAGCTATATTTTGAAATAAATTTCACTGATTCTCTCAATTTTCGTTGCTCAAAGACGATGTGTAACAACCAAGAGTGGAAAATTTGACTACGGATGGTTTCCTAATTGCAAATCAATGGCCCAGGACAAAAAAAACCAAATGAAAAGTACTCTTTTGATGCGGTGATAAATAGCTCAACCATTTATTATAGTAGAGTTTGCGCGCCAGGGCGATTAGAAGTTTGAATATTGTATTTATTAGGGCATCTCAGGCTGTACAGACAAGCGGTAGTCATACTTAAAAACTTTATTGTAACTATTTGGCGTCAAGATGCTGCCGCATCTCTTGATTTATGTTGAAAAAAAGCATTTTTCTATAAATATGTAGAAATACATATATACCTAGTATTAGGGAGATTTTTTTTCGACTATTTTTTTTTCTCAGTCCCCACTTGAAATGTTGTTGGATATGTCGAAAAACAAATTCCCTGAAAGTTACAGCCCTTAATATTAATTCTAAGTACTTTCCCTTAGAGTGAAAACATTTTCCATCTAAAATACACGTATATCGAATTTTTTTTTTTTTCAAAATTCTATAACTCAGCCGCATTTTATCCTACCATATTGTTCTTGGTTTCGTTTTTCTCAGAATAAAACAATCCAGATAAGTGCCTATTGCGGCGAAAGTGTAATCTGTACTGGTGAGTTGGTACAGGTCACTGACGTTGATTTTTATCCAAAATTCTCGTTTTTTTGCTGTTATCTCCGAAACAATTAACTTTACGAAAAAAATGTAAAAGAAAAATTTGTTGGAAATTTAATTTCCTATAAACAAGGTCCTACCTACCTAATTGCTTATATTAATATTTCTTGAGATATTGAACTTTAACTTATGAGTAGTATAAAATTTGTACGGTAATGTAAACCGTAAAAATTGTATACTCGTACGTACTACTCATAAGTTAAAGTTCAATATCTCAAGAAATATTGATCTAAGCAATTGGGTCGATAGGACCTTTTTTGTAGGAAATTAAATTTCCAACAAAGTTTCATTTACATTTTTTTCGTAAAGTTAATTGTGTCGGAGATAACAGCAAAAAAACGAGAATTTTGGGTAAAAATCAACTTCAGTGACCCGTACCAACTCACCAGTACAATTTACACTTTCGTCGCAATAGGCACTTTTCTAGATTATTTTGTTCTGAGTAAATCGAAACCAAGAACAATATGATAGCATAAAATGCAGCTGAGTTATAAAATTTTGAAAAAAAAAAATTTGATGTACGTGTATTTTAGATGGAAAATCTTTTCACGCTAAGGGAAAGTACTTAGAATTAATATTGAGGGCTGTAACTTTCAGGGAATTTGTTTTTCGACATATCCAACAAAATTTCAGATAGGGACTGCGAAAAAAAAAATAGTCGAAAAAAAAAATCGCCCTAACTTAGTATATGTTTATAGTAGAAATATCGTCAATTAAAAAACATTTAATAAAAATGTACAAGTTTTTCTGTAAAAATAATTACAGGCTTAAAACTTTGTATCCTACGTACATCCCTTTTTTTATTGTATAAATCGCTCGATGATTATATATGGCTGAGATATTTATTTCGAACAATGGACAAAATCGAATTGTCAAAAAAAAAAATCGAAATGTCTTAAATTTCTAACTTTGCGTGGATTATGTACATTTACTTTGAGAACCAGCAATTGGAAGAAATCATCAACGTGAAACTTGAAAAGTGCGCTGCTTCGAATTGAATGGCCCATAGAGAGGTTGACCGGAAACGGCAATTTCGAGTCACGCAAGTAATTTCGCTTAGGGTATTTACAACGTGGTTAACGAGCTACGAACAATTCGCATTCAGTTCGGCCACAGTTAAACCAGACAGGTAAAACCGAGGAGAGTATTATATATATATATATATATATATATATATATATGTATATAAGATACATCGTCGACAGTTTTGTTGGCTTCGAGAATTCTCATGAGGAAATATATCTCTCTCTGCTATATCGTTTCTCTTCTATGGCTCCTATGCTTTACCCACTATTAATGGGATTTCTCTCGGCTTAGACGCGAACAACGGAAAACCGATGACCCTCATACTATATATTTCATGAGATTCCTTGGAGACGAACATTTCTTCGATTCCCTTTATCGCGGAAAAATATCCGCCCTCTGACTTATTGTAGATTAAAGGTTTTATGAAAGGATCTTTAAAGAGAGTTCAATGATCGTGAAAAAAAATCTGAAGAATTCTAAATGAATTTGAGCTTCGTGAATGGGAAAAGAGTCACGATATATAATAAAGCTTCTTTTATTTTGATAACAAAAATTGTGAAAATAACAAGTGTTTGTTGCTTTGGAAAAAAAACAAACACACAAAATAGCCCTTTGACTTTGCAACGAAAGCACAAAATAAATGTTTTCCTTGTCAAGACCACGTGACAATTGTTTAACTTTAGAAAATATGTAAAAAAAATCTTTTCTTTGAAAAAATGAAAATTGTTGAAGCAACAAGTTGTCACTGTGCAAAAAAAAAGATTTTAAAATTGTTTACCTTGCAAAAATCGTAGAAAAGCTTTTTTATCTTACGATCAAAAACTGTGAACAGATGTGGGAGAATAGAGGTCCGAAAATCGTCAATAGATGTCTGGCTTTATTTTAGATGATGTTACGCCTTTCCCCATAATTCCAACAATATTTTACCAGAAGGCTTTTTGGCTGTTGATTCACAGTTCCAATAAAGAGTCAACACGGTCTTAACTCCTGACCCCTCACGCGCTAAAGATGAAGGATTCTTTAAAAACCACCCTCCGCCGTTCTGCTGCTTTAGGGAGCGAGATCAACCACAAAAGCACTGAGAGATGTTGCGAGTGAGTTTGGAACAACCCCCGATGCCGTATGGCTAAAGCTCGGAGAGGCGAAAGAAAAAAAAATGGGAAATATAGAGTCGGAAACTGTTGACCCCTATGAAGGATGAGCCCCGAACGACCGGTAGCAAAAGATACAAAGGATTACTCGGCGTGCCCACTTCAATATTCCAAGCTGCAAATTATCCGGATAAATGAAAGGGAGCATATATCACCTAGAAGGGTTTATACCGTTCGTCTTTTGACTAAACCCTTCGCAGTGTCGCGATTATTACATGAGTTTATTTCGTGACTTCCAGACAAAAAAAGTATTTGTTTCCTTCGAATAACAGCCCGCCTCCGAGAAATATTAAAAAATTGTGCAAAAAAAAGTCCCTTCAGTATCGCCCTCCCCCCTTTTGCCCGTTAATAGTCGAGAGTTTCGGCCCTGCCTCAAGTACGCATGCATTTTAAGTAAAGAGAGTCCTCTCAAGGGAATTTTCTCTCCACCACTTTACTTGACCCCTCCACCCCCGCGAGCAAACACTGACCATTGAACGCGTCGTCGAGACTCGAGTTCCCCCGATTCGCTTTCACTCCGTCAAAGCTTACCCTCGGCCTAGGAACCTCAAGGCTTTCGTCATCATCGTTCGTTGACCCGCCAGGAAATTCCATAAAGTATAGTATCGCGTTGGTCGTAAATTATTAGCGCGATCGTTGCATTGTCGTAAACTGTCGTTGAGTTTCACTGTAAACTATAAAAAACTTGTACTGAATCATGATGCAAATTATTGTTATTATTTTGTATAGGAGGATTTGTAGCTTGGAAACATTAAATAAGAGTTACCAACTGAGGTAAAAAAGAGTTTTTTTTTTCATTTACATTTCGCCATCTCCCATTTATAATTTCAGCGAAGCCATTAATAATATGTCAGAGTTGAGCTACGATAATTGGAGGTCGTTTCTTGAGAATAGAAGGCAAGGCAGCGGGAGCACGATTATAATCAGCGTGATAACGTTCGCCAAGTCGCATAAACTCTAATACGAGGCGTCTCGAACAGAGTGACGCTGAGTTCAATTACTAATGCCACGACTTACTGAATTATCATTTTTGTGACATATATAATCGAATGAGGACGTTGACGTTAAAACATACGAAGATTTGAGACATGCTTGGTTAAACTTTGAATCTATATGTCAGATTAGAATCTAGGCAACATATATGTATATTGTATATTCGGGTGGGTCAAATAAACTGACTAATTTTTTTTTCCTCGATATAATAAAAAATGTATTGTTTGGCATCTCAAAAAAACCCTCTGAATTTTCATTTCCCATTTAAATAACATGGAAACATTTTTTGTTAAACTTTGGATCTTTATTAGACTTGAACCGTTGATGTTACGAGAGTTTTTTAGCACATTTTTGTAGAACATTTGATGCTCTACAAAAAAGCTCTCTTGTTTCTAATCGATAAAAGTAACCGTACAAAAAATAATCAGTGATAATTAGCTCTGGATTCTCTCATATTTGTTTGAAAACAATTAGTAATATATTAGTAGTATATTAGTATATTAGTAATATATTAGTCGTATATATTAGTAGTATATTTATTCATATTGATAACGAAAATTTTTTTTAATTTGAAATTTATGTACTAATAAACGAGATAAATAGAATCCAGAGCTAATTATCACCGATTATTTTTTGTACGGTTACTTTTATCGATTAGACACAAGAGAGCTTTTTTGTAGAGCATCAAGTATTCTACAAAAATGTGCTAAAAGACTCTCCTAACATCAACGGTTTGAGTCTAATATAATTCCAAAGTTAAAAAAAAATTGTTTCCATGTTATTTAAATGGGAAATGAAAATTCGCGATGAGGGACCTCTTAATTTAAATACGAAGGGTTCATACTTGCAGAGGTTTTTTTTAAGATGCCAAACAATACATTTTTCATTATATCGAGGAAAAAAAAATTAGTCATTTTATTTGACCCACCCTATTGTATATATACGAGTATATATATGTGTATGTGTGCGGGTGTGTGTGTGTGTACAGAATGAGAAAAGCGATCTTATTTTCCGTCCATGAGGGGGTCACAGACCCTGATTTCATTTAATGTCGAGATCGAGATACAGACATATTTGGATAGAGATACCTTAGCTCCGGAGAGCTCTCGTTTTCTCGTTTGCCGAGTTTTCACCTCGCGACCCTCTATCGAGTTTCCGATAGTTCGATGTTACGAAACTTTTGATGACTTGGATGCATTTCGTCCTCGTTGCTCGATGAGACTGACTAATGTTTTCGTAGGATCCGGGATATATATAGAAATATATTTAGATGTGCGTATATTATATAGCAGGTATTCCCCACCAACTCGAATCACATCTCTTGAAGTGTTATTTATTACTTATTCACCTCTTAAGGGAGAACACCACTGTGACCCCCTGTTTTTTTTCACATTTTTCAAGAATTTTTTTTTGTGGGAAAAAAAAGAGGTATTCGAAAAAATTTTTTGGGTTTTGTTCCTTGTTTATTAAAATAGGCACGCCTTTGAAATTAAAGTTAATTTCAAAGGCGTGCCTATTTTTTTTTAAAACAATATTTTTCCAAATCCCTGTGTACTTCTCTTTAAAATATCATATTATTAACGAAAAACTCGGTATTTTTTTTCAGATCGACGTTGAAGAGAGTTCTGCTGCGTGCCGCGGAAATGACAGCACCTGACGCGAGAGCTTCCCCAGCGCCACCATGCGGCGTGAAAAATGTGAAAAAAATGTTTTTTGATACATTAATAAACAAGGAACAAAACCCAAAAAATTTTTTCAAAAATCTCTTTTTTTTCCCACAAAAAAAATTCTAGAAAAATGTGAAAAAACAGGGGGTCACAGTGGTGTTCTCCCTTAAAGGAGTTGAGTTCATTAGAAAATTTGTTAACACATTTTTCTCCAACCACTGTTTAATAATAATTTTTCGAACTTCGTTTTATAACGCAAAATGCTTAAATTAAAAAATTGAGAAGTTTTCAAGACCAATATTTTTTAGCACTTCAGCATAGAGTAAGTATTCGTTGCGATGTAAAAGCTTTCAATTTTTATTTCTTTTTTGTTATCTTAAATGATGTATCGTCTTGAGGAACCTTTAGAATATTGAGCTTTTCCATCGTTCGCAAAGTTTCCTGTATCAAGAGGCCAAAATTTATTAATATATACTCTTTCATACAGTGCAAGTTTTGTAAACGATGGGAATATCGAGCCTACAAATATAATTTGCAGATTTTTCAAAATTCTTGGAAATTTTGAACAGCAAACAAAGTACGTGAGAAAAATCTTAAACATGTTATCGATAATTGACAACCACGAAAAATTCTCAATCGCGTGTTACAGCGCCATTTTTAATTCATCAGAAGCCTAGTTTAATCGTACTTGAGTAAAAAGCAAAAAGAAATGTCATTCCTTCCAATAATCGGAAGGTAAATATTGAATATAACGGAATATATATATATATAGATATGCGATCGAAAAAGTGAAGAAGAATTTCTTTGGTATTTGAGGAGCGTCGCGTTGGCAAATATTGAGAATGAAAATTGACGAAAAGTCTCAAAGTCACTGGAAACATTCGTGGAATCCTTGTGAGTGTAAAATTCGGAAATGCTTCGAGGCTTCAAGAGAACAGAGCATGAACGTCGCACGGCGAGAGAGAAACGAAATCGAGAGAGAGAGAGAGAGAGAGAGAGAGAAAGAGAGGGAGAGCACAAACGAGGTACTGGCATGAGAGGATTTCGTATATGAGAAGTCAAAGAGTTCGTAGCAGATATAACGGAGTCGCGAGGAATTCGTGTGTAAGAAGTCGTCGGTGCGACGACGCTCTGCGGGGAATTATGGGAAAAATTGAGAACACATATATGTATGCTGTAAAATGTACGATATTCCTGTAACGACATATATATATTTGTGGTTAGAGTCGTGCACGTATCGGAGATATAGGAAATAGTATATATGTACACGTTCTCGTCCCGGTTAAACGTTAACTCGGCCTCTCTTTGCCTCCTTATCAACGAAACACCTGTTTTCATGAGATTACAGGTATGCCATAGGTCACGTATAATCTACCCACTGGGCCACTTACCCTCTTGACTTCCTTAGAGCTTCTTGCGTTTAACGTTTCTCTCTCTTTCTCTCGCCTGTTCTACTTCTTGCCCCGCCCGCTTTATCGTCATACTGCCATTCAACTGACAGATCTCGTTAGTTTTCCTGTCTAGTTTGAAATTCAATTTCTTTTTCTATTGCAGTTCTTTGAGAGTTTAGTCTCGAAGAGTTTTTATTTTTCAAATGGAAAACCGAAGATTATTCGGACGAATATAAAAGATGGATTTTCTAGTCTACGATAGTATTTTTTTAAATCATAAAAACGTTATTTTAATTTGAAAACATGGTATCGTAAAAACGTAATTCATTCGTTCTATTTTTTATTACGATTTTGAAATTTATCATTTCTTTGATACCGTACGAGAACTATTCACATTACTCTAGTCGATAATTTTCTTATCTGGTATTATCTCCTTTGTATCTAACCTTAAATACGATTTCGTTAATTCATGTGTTATATTACGTATTATGTTGATCATACAATATAATAGACTTAAACGTGAAATGTGAATTTGACGTTCAATCTCCACGGAAATATTAATTTCCACCTGTCGCTACGTGCCAGTTGACTATAGGCACATTATTAATGAGCGTAGGGATCCTGTAGAGTAAATACGTAGCAGGAAGAAGGGGTCGAGGGAGGGGAGTACAGCGTGTAAGGTATACTCATGCAGTAGATCATGAAAAATGTGTTAAGCGAAAAACACCATTATATTGAATTTTATTACATTTCATTTTAGATAAACAATATTTTTTTCGAATTGAAGTAAATTATTAAAAACTAGCTGACCCGACAGACTTTGTCCTGTCTGAGCTATGAATATCCAATTCGAACTGGAATAAATAATTTAAAACAAAATTCTTTCAAAAACATAGTGTTCATTGTAACTAAAAATAAAAAATTGACTCCCTTAGTGTTTCTGTATAAGCATGTATACCACGTGTTAGTCTATCAAAACTTATCAAAAATCGATATTAAATTAAACTTTTAATATAAGCCGTGATTGCGGTGAACTAATTGCGATGACCAAACACTTCTCACAAAACTCACTCAACAAACTCAAAACTGGATAAACGTTCTGATCGAATGGACTGCGCACTAAGAAATGAATAAATGAATTTTTTGATCGATAGATACCGACCGATGCATCTATTAAATCACATTTGCTTCGCGGGAACAGTCAAACGCGCGAAGGATAAATAGTCGTGAAGTTTTCTGAAATTTTCCAATTTTCTGCGCAATTTTCTTAATTTTTCTTCCCGTAAGAACCTTCTACACAGTATTAGAAAACTTGAAAAAAAAAGATGAATGAAATCGGTAAAGTTGTTCTGAAGTTATGGCGTGACCAAGGGAAACAGGGATTCTATTTATATATATATAGATTAGGGCAATTTTTTTTTTCGACTATTTTTTTTTTCAGGTCCCACCCGAAATTTCGTTGGATATGTCGAAAAAGAAATTCCCTGAAGGTTACAGCCCTTAATATTAATTCTAAATACTTTCCCAAAGCATGAGAAGATTTTCCATCTAAAATACACGTAAATCATTTTTTTTTTTTTCAAATTTCTATAACTCAGCCCCATTTTATGCTATCATATTGTTCTTGGTTTCGATTTACTCAGAATAAAACAATCTAAAAAAGTGCCTTTTGCGGCGAAAGTGTAAATCGTACTGATGAGTTGGTACGGGTCACTGAAGTTGATTTTTACCCAAAATCCTCGTTTTTTTGCTCTTATCTCCGAAACGATTAACTTTACGAAAAATTTTTTGGAAATTTAATTTCCTATAAAAAAAGGTCCTATCGACCCAATTGCTTAGATTAATATTTTTCGAGATATTGAACTTTTTAATTTTTTTTATTATTTAATATTTCATGTATATAAATAATAATCAATTGCCGCATGTATGACGGATCATCACTTCCGCATTGGGCATCCGACTGGTGGCAATGTTTTCGAAGAAATAATCCACGAAATGACATATCGCTTTCAATTAAATTCTTTTTCGCAAAATATCAACATTCAATGCGGAATTTGTTGTTGTTATGAAAACAGAACTTTCGAACTGAACGTGACATTTTTTTTCGTTATGAAACATGTGACAGCAGAACTGTCAAACTGAACGTCACATTTTTTTATTGAGATTTTCATATGTTATTTCCATATTTTTCATATTTTCCTATTTTTCAAATTTCCGACTTTTCAGGTGGATTTTCCAAAAAATTTCTTTCATACAAACCTTGTTCTGAATATTACGAACACAACAAAAAAAAAATCAGCCAAATCGGTCGAGCCGTTCTCAAGTGATGATCCGTCATACATGCGGCAATTGATTTTTATTTATATAGATCATTTTCTTCGATTTAAGGTAGTAGTCTGGTAACTTAAGCCGATTTTCATGTCTTTTTTGGAGGGCGTTTTTTTGTAGGAAAATAAAAATGAATCGTTTTGGATATTTAGGATGTTTTTATTGACATATTAAAGATACAAAAAAAAATTTGTTTGAAAAAATTTAATAGTTTATTATTATTATTATTATTGATCGAATTGGTACCTCAAAAAGAAAGCGCGTGGGTGGCCCCGGTAATTTTGGCTCTTGATGTTATCCGAAAAAAAAATTTCTTGATAATTCTTAATCTATAGACATGTCATTCTGGTCGGAACTACTGAAGTTAAATTTCATGGATAAATAACAAAATGGCGGACATTAGAAAAAAAAGTCCTTTTATTTTAGCAAAGAAGGGGTTGTAAAATAAAAAGAAATTTAAGTTCAGTAGTTCCGACCAGAATGACATGTCTATAGATTTAGAATTATCAAGAATTTTTGATTTCAGATAACATCAAGAGCCAAAATCACCGGGGCCACCCACGTGCTTTTTTTTCGAGGTGCCAACTTCGATCAATAATAATAATAATAATAAACTATTACATTTTTTCAAACATTTTTTTTTTTTGTATCTTCAATATGTAAATAAAAACATACAAAATATCCAAAACGGTTCATTTTTATTTTCCTACAAAAAAACGCCCTTCAAAAATGACATGAAAATCGGCTTAAGTTACCAGACTACTACCTTAAATACATTATTATTTAATTCGAAAATATCGATGCATTTCGATATGTATCTGCGTGTAGTCGTACCGGAGTTCTTCAAGTCGGAGATAACGACGATCAAATCCGAGACTTTAACGCCTTCTTGGGAATAACTTTTTCTCCGTCCTCTCTTTTTTCCACCGAATTCTTCCGATATTCTTATGGTAGAATTTTTCCATGGAAAACTTGGCACTTGTACGCTCCAACTCTACTATTTACTTATCGCCAAGGGTTGGGAGTTGATGGAGCGGGTTGCACGAGTTTTCCTCGATCTTGCAGCCCGACACTTGGCAAAACTCTAGTATCCATTTTAAAGTCCAAAGTACCGAAGTGGTTTGCTATGGAGATCGCTAGTACCATCTCCCACGGGCTCAAGTTCAACTCGACCTTTTCTTGTTCGGAGAAAATCCCATTCCCCCCCCCCCCCCAACCCCCGCGCGTTCTCTGTAGCCACTTATTCTCCTCGAGAATACTTCGTTACAGGAAGGTTTACATTGAGTACTTTGAGATTTTCAAGTATCACGAGAGAGAAAATGTTAACGCATTTACTCGAGAGTAAATATGTGTATAGAATAATTATCTTGATGTCACACTATTTTTTTTTATTATTGTGTGTTTAAACGTATAACCTTTTGGGTTTTTACGTATGACCCTTCCCAATTCCATTTTTTCCACTTTCTCCCTATCATTTCCTACTCGCACTGCGGAAAACCTGTGTCGATACAGACGGCTTTTTGTTTTTGAGTGAGTTTCAGTTGTCATTACCAACTGAAACTGCACGCCGACTACTGAACCTCCCGCTCAGTAGTCGGCGTGCAAGTCAGTGTACGGCTAAGCGGTCTTTCAAGCGGTTTTCTACCAAAATTAATGAAATTTTTTTGATTACATTACAATTCAACGCTGTAAAGTTTAATGAAGGTTAGAATGCTCGAAACTGATTGTAAATTTATATTTTAATATGGAATTTAATTGAAGATGCTTCAGTCATTGGAGTAATTGTACTTATATTTTACTAAAACAAATTTGAAATCATATTTTTTTAAATCAATAGCAAATCAACGTATTAAATGTATATCCCACACTGTTTATATCTACAGAATAATAAAACCGTCGCATTAATAAATTATGAGAAATTTAACAATGGTTACTATCGACATGTATTTACGAGTAAAATTCAACATCCATAAATTCCGAAATTCCCCTAGGGTTGACTAGATAATATACCATCGTGCTTAACACATTATGGATTCATATTTATTTTGAATCGTTTAAACGATCATGCTTCCCATGCGAGATCGTGAGAAGAAAACAAGAGAGTGTGTGTGAGAGAGAGAGGAAGATGTTATTGTCCTCAAAAGTGATTAATTACGGATCAGACAAAGATGACGATGATCAAGCGTATGGTTAAATTTCCAGAGCCAGACTAATAGTCATTTAGTGATTCAATACTGTATAAAAAATGAATGAAATATTTGTTAAACGAGGGAGGATGATGAATACATCAAAAGAAAAATCGCTATAAGACTGACCCATATGTATGTACGAACAACGTGACTCGCTAAAGAAATCAGCAGAAATAAAATAGTTGAACAGAGGTATGTCACTGAAGTTATAGATAAGGGGTTGAAGTAAAAGTATGACGAGAGCAGAATACGAGGTCAACATATCTCGTGGTGGAGAAGACCTAAGGGTTGATTATGGAGTTGTGATATTCGGTATATGGGTTGAGGAACTATAGAACGCTACGACTATTGGATATCGATTGTAACTAGACAGGTTGATGGTACCCGGCGCCTTGGCAGGTGTGCTTGCCCGGCTGACGATGAAATTGTTCTGTCAGCAGCCGTCAGCTTTCAGGGTCTTTAAAGTTCCCTCGCATTCTCGCTCTCTCTCTCCCTTTTGGTATCGCCTTTCAGCTTGGTTGGTTTATTAGGTTCTCGCCCGAGAAGGCTCCTCGCCTCTATATATCCCGTGAGTAGACGACCATCGATTCTCTCTCATAGCTACCAACTCTTAATTACTCTTGGCGTTGCTCGCCGAAGACATCAACCTTCGTGAGTCCGAACGATTTCTCTTCGACTCTTCCAACCATTTTCCCTCGCTTGGCCTCTACATAATTCCCAGCTAAGCTATCATATAAACGATCATATAAACGTGAAAGCTTAAGGGGGAAAATAGGGTTAGACGGTTCAAAAAAGCGATTTTTTTTTATTGCATAAATTGTTAGTAAAACTATTGAAAAATATGTTCCCAAAATTTTAAATGAAAATTCCGACTCGTTCTATTATTATTAGCCATTAAGGGGGGAAATAGGGTTAGGACAGCGTTTTCTCAATGATTTTTATGAATTTTTTTATAGTATAAAAAATGAATATAATTTATTCAAACTTTGAGAATATTTTATACATATATTTGAGTATATACTATACAATTTTTGAAGAATTTCCTTGAAACATCGCAGATATTAGCGACCCCATATTGCAGGTCACAATCAGACCCAGCATTTTGCTATTTTTTCAAACGCATTTTTCTGAAAACGACTTTTTTTGAACTTGCGTACACGCTAGTCTGAAAAGTTTTCAAACAATCGTTTTAAAAATTGGCAGTCACTTTCTTCATAGTATTGCGTTCTATATGAACCTAAAATTGGAATATTATCATTATTTAAAATAATTTTTTTTGCAAATAAAGTTGTAAAAAATGGCAAAAAATCATGCTTTTTTGTTTTGACCCTTGTAAAAAATTCTATTTTCTATTTGTTTGATAGCATTTAGGTTCATATAGAAGAGAGACATATAATAAAAGTAAATTCCAACCTCGTTTGATTTCAGATGAAAATTGCGGCTTCCAGAATGTACCCAAAATGCTGAGTCTGATTGTGACTTGCAATATGGGGTCGCTAATATCTGCGGTGTTTTTCAAGGAAATTCTTCAAAAATTTTATAGTATATACTGAAATATATGTATAAAATATTCTCAAAGTTTCAATAAATTATATTCATTTTTTATACTATAAAAAAATTCATGAAAATCATTGAGAAAACGCTGTCCTAACCCTATTTCTTCCCTTAAGTTGTACTTTTTACGGGTATCGAACGCGATTGATGTAAACTGACTTTTTTTCCCCCATAAACTCAACGAAACTATACTCGTAGATTGGCTTTCTAATGATATTTGTGCCAAAATAAAATATTTAATAATTCTACAATAAAATCATTTTTTATTGCCAAGTTTTTTTTCACTATGGCAAAATGATGAGTTAAAGGAATTATTTTTTTGTAATCATTTCGTAGTTGGGTATTCGGTAATAGCCGAGGGAAATTATACCAATGAGAATAGTGATTAATATATTAAGGTCTAATCTTTAAGGTTTAACACTAAAGGCTTTTGCAGTATTACGATAAATAGTTTTTTAAATTATATTCAAATTCTGCGAATGAACAAATATCTTATAAATAAATTAAACTCATGTAATTACGTGTAACGTGAAATGGTTCACGCGATTTAACGATAAATATCCAGGAAAATCATGTTTTAACAGCAAAAAAAATGAATATATACGAATTTCTTTATTTCGACTAAAATGTATTACACTTTGATTTCGCGATAGATCTTGGGATCAAGTTTTCCTTCTGTCTATATGACACACCGACGAAGTCGCTCAACGGTCAATAAAATGCGTTCCGCCTATTTTGTCTCTGAGATCGTTCACATTTTGGCGAAAATCGGGAAGGCGAGTTTGTCACCACTCGAATCCATCGGTGCGTTATATCGACCTTTAAATTAGTTTTCAACCAAATGCAAACTTCAACCCTCAATCTTCTTTCATCTTCCGAGTGGAAAAAGACGAAGAATTGTCAAACGCGCGCACGGTACAATTTTATTTACATCACATGCATGTATATATACGTACGAAACATATCGGCTATAGGAAGCGTAGTCCAGTGTATGGAAGAAAGAGTCAACTGATATTTCGAGTCGTTCGACAACTATATATACGTGAACTATCGGCCAAATTAGATTCGCCGCTTGAACGAGACGACGAGGACTTCGATCCTTTGCCGGTCTCTGATTCGATAATGCTCATAGCGACCTGATACAGTGATTGACAAACTTTATATCACCCTCGCTGTCCAAAGGCTGCGCGCATTGACACAATAAATGAAAGGAAACATTGGAAGTTGCAAAGATAGTAATAAATTAAGAACAAGGCCGTTTCCAAATTAAATGTTTTTTAATGCAGTTTAAAATTAAATTTTATGAAAATCCTTTTTTTATACAACTTTTCCAAAATAGTTGAATTTGTTAGCTGTTTCCAAAATGTCTTTGGCACTTAGATCCGCTGCCGAACGCTATATCGTAAAATATGATGTTGCGATTCTGTACATACATTAAAAAGGATCTATTCGAACGAATTTCAAATAAATAAAAATACATATGTATATATATATATATTACATATATTTCCACGAAAAATTTCATTCGGAATATTACGGAGACTGCCAATCACATAATTCATATCAGAATTTTCTTTCTCTCGCTGTTTTTGAGCGTATGGAGCATCTGGCTTCTTTCTCGTTCGCATTATTTTCACATTGACCTTATACATATATACGAGGCATTCTCCAGAACGAATGTTAACATGACAGTGGGCAACAGTTGACCAAAGAACTTTCTGAAGAAAAAGAGTTAAACGAGATGACGAGATTGGAGAAAGGAGAGCCCGGGCTTTGAAAAAAAAAATGCAATAACGCTTTTTTTCGTCCCGGGAGAGCTTCGAGCGTTTGCGTTTGAGGAAAAACGAGATAGACGAAATAGGGCGACGAGCCAATGATACACGTTCTCCACTCGTTCTACATGTGTATATTGCACATTTTCTGGATAGTACCTCGTCAGTTCTAGCTGACGTCGTCTGACTAGATATATATGAGGAATTCCATGTGTAAAATGCTGAACCAACCGAAATTTAACATCAATTCGAAATTTCGATGAATAAATAAAATAAAATTGTGAAATAAAAAATGAATGGAAGCTTAAAAGATATTCATTTGTCGAGAATCGCCGCGGTTGCGATTTTATTCCAGTTGACGCCAAAAAATAAGGAAAATCGGTTCTACGCTAATCCATTTCAAAGCAACTTATACAGAAGCTTTGCTTTCATTGCGCTAAAGAAAATCGCGATTGAAGCACTTAGCAAATCATCTAGTCATTCAAATGTTCGTGGTGAATCGATTTTCCTTTAAAATCTTGTTTATGTTCCATGAGATCGCAGGCTGTGCGATTCTCCACAAAAAAAAGGGTATTCATCGATTTCTAGATAGTCCACATAGTTGGATTATGGGTAGTTGATCGGATATAGAATGGCTCATATGTATACGAGGTCTGTTCAAAAAGTATTGCGAATTTTTAATTTCCGCGGGCTACGTATATTCGATTTTCGATTTTTTTGTGGCGTTAGGTTGGTACTCGTGTCCCTCACTTATGCTGAAAAAATCGGCCATTTTGAATGTTTAGTTAATTGTTGACAGCTGTTTTGGTTAGACGTGTTTTGGCTTGTCTTCGATTTTTGCCTATTCCAAAAAATGGATCAATGAATCTGTATGACAGTTTGTGTGAAAGACAACATTAAGTGCGCGGACGCATTCCGAATGTTGACTGTGGCATATGGTGAAGCTACCTTGGACTAAAGCAACGTTTATCGGTGGTACAAAATGTTCTCAGAGGGCCGAGAAGATGCGAACAACGAAATGCGTTCCGGAGGCCCGAGCACATCAACAACAGACGAAAACATTGATGAAATGAAGAAAATAATATTGGCCAATCGTCGAATCATCATTAGAGAAGTTGCTGAGGAACCAAACATATCGATTGGTTCGTGCTATTCGATTTTTACCAATGATTTGGGCATGAGACGGGTCGCCGCGGAATTCGTGCCAAAATTGCTCAATTTCGAACAACAATAGTGTCGCGTTAACATTGCTAAGGAGCTGTTGGACTCGGTCCGTAACGACCCAAATTTACTCCAGAGGGTCATAACCGGTGACGAATCATGGGTTTATGGTTATGACGTGGAAACCAAAGCTCAATCATCGCAATGGGAGCTGCTGAGAACATTTTGTACCACCGATAAACGTTTCTTTGGTCCAAGGTAGCTTCACCGTATGCCACAGTCAACATTCGGAATGCGTCCGCGCACTTAATTTTGTTTTTTACACAAAATTTGATACAGATTCTTTGATCCATTTTTTGGAATAGGCAAAAATCGAAGACAAGCCAAAACACGTCTAACCAAAACAGCTGTCAACAATTAACTAAACATTCAAAATGGCCGATTTTTTCAGCATAAGTGAGGGACACGAGTACCAACCTAACGCCACAAAAAAATCGAAAATCGAATATACGTAGTCCGCGGAAATTCAAAATTCGCGATACTTTTTGAACAGACCTCGTACACAGACAGCAATCTATCGGTAAAGCTATATGCGTAGTAATATCTCCGTTATATCTATACATGGAGCTTTGGATGGAAGATTCTAGATGAAACGAAACGATTTTTTGCCGAGAAAAGTTTCAGGGAGAAACTTTTGCGAGAATATTCGTTAATGAAACTAACCTAAAAATCGATATTACGAACAACATTTGAAGAGACTTTTTTGTTCTTTGGCGAATGGTGCGGTTCCGAAAATGGTCTCGGTTAAAAATCATTCTTATTTGCATGGAATACTCCATATATGTATGACCATTTTCCGAGCATTGGTATCTTTTCTTAGGGAGGAGGTGAAGAGGAGGTCGATGTCGCATTCCCAGGTTTATTTTTCCACCCTGGCAGAGAGCGCAGAATGCCGCGAAACAGTTGGGAGGAACAAATTCAACGAGCTTACGCCAGCGAAACACGGCGTTCTGGAATCCGGACGAATCGATTCGCATTTTGTTTCGACGTTCGTATATATACGAAACTTTTATTCTGCTATATACGAGTATACTCTGCATATATATTGCTAGCAAAAGGACGTGAAGCACACGATTTAACACATAAAGTGACATGGTGGTTACGCTCTTTTATTTCCTGGCTGTCGATTATGTATAGTTTTGTTCTCGTTTGTCACCCCAGCTTCGTTGTGCAATTACTCAATCGTTGTGTAAATCCTCCTTCCTCCCTCCTCTCTGGAAATAAATCGCATTCGTCTACATCGGGGCGGATAAACCGATTATTTATGATTCCTTGTTTGGTCATTGATTGCAGAGTTGATATTAAAAATTGTGGCCCAATTGGAATTTCATTAAAATATATTATACAAGTACACAGTTATTGGAATGATTGTTGAATTTTTTTTTTTTTCACGAAGAAACATCGAATTATCGCATTATTATTATGATTATAGTAACAAGAAGCGATAATTATTATTACAATTTATTGTGCAGATGTTTTTTTTTCTATAATTCTCAAAGCATTCAATGATATTGAAGTTATTTCATTATAACTCGCTATGTCGATATGATGTCAATAATTTTCCAGCAACATTGATTCTACTAATGAACGAAATACTTGCAATTTCATCAATTATATTTAACATTCAGTTCGGTGGATACCCATACAATCAAATTCGTCGCTAGGAATCATGAGGGTATTAAATTTCATTGCGTCAATGCGCGTTCGCATTGACAAATTGTAAATAATTCGTTTTTGGTCAATTACCTTAATTATTCGTTAATTTGCGAGAACATATGGGTTGAAAATGTGGTGGTTGCATTCTGCGGAAAGTCTCCTATATAATATATGTAACGCAGAGAACAAAGTAATTTTTAATTCCACTCGGACATCTGGTGCCTGAGAGATACTTTTTTCGCAAATAATTCAGTTTCGAGAATATACGGATTTCGAGAGAGCAGCTGTTCAATTTGATATTGAATGTACATAGCGGTGTATAAAATGGCATTAATACAACGTTCGTCATGGATTTTTATTCATTAAATGTGAATTAAATGAAATTGATCCATGACGACATTTTTGTTGAAACAGACTTTATTTTTTGGTGCACAGGTTTATTGTATATTTCACAAAAAATATTCAGTTATTACAGCGAAATTGAAAAATTGAACGAAATAAGATTGTTAATTATCACAAAATCTTGATTGGGCTTGACTTGACCCAAATCTGAAATTTGATAATTATAACTGGCCATTAAATACAAGTATTTTTCCTAACTGAACTGTGATATTTATACTGACCGAATTTTACTTCATAAAAACCCAAACACACAGATCGAACCATAATTTTTCAGCTCTCATCAGCTTTCTGTCCATCCGCGACGAAAAATTTTTCGATTTTTATCGAAAGATCGTAATATGGTAGAGCGAGAGAATGAGAGCTTCTGATTTAAGCTTCGATCAACGGTGAACAACCGCTGATGCTCCATCGTTCACCCTTCTCGAGATTACACGAGCTGGAATATGGAATTTTTCCTCGTGGTTTGCTTTCTACACCAGCGTTACTGACCAGACTGCTGCACTCTCACGAATACGTTGGCTCCGCTATCAAACGGTTATTTGGCCCGACCGCGCGAATCCAGGTATTCGAACGTTCGTTAGTGAGAAATTCCCAAATGCTCGATTCTCTTTGAGAACGATCGCGGAGGGGAGAGACGTGTATATGTGTATACGAGTATACATTGCGGAACGTAAAATTTTACTTCGCACCATCCGCTTTTGTATCACGAGACGATTTTCATTTTAACCGCGACTGATGCATTTATGAATCTGAAAAGTTAATTGGTTTAATCTACGAAAAAGAGATAATCATTTTATACGTACTATTTTCATAAAATCTTATAAATATCAAAAACCAAAGACAGTTCCGTCGTCGTTATAGTTACCCTTCAAAATTCTAATATGCATTCGTACGAGGTCTGTTCAAAAAGTATTGCGAATTTTGAATTTCCGCGGGCTACGTATATTCGATTGTCGATGTTTTTGTGGCGTTAGGTTGGTACTCATGTCCCTCACTTCTGCTGAAAAAATCGGCCATTTTGAATGTTTAGCTAATTGTTGACAGCTGTTTTGGTTAGACGTGTTTTGGCTTGTCTTCGATTTTTGCCTATTCCAAAAAATGGATCAAAGAATCTGTATCAAATTTTCTGTGAAAAACACAATTAAGTGCGCGGACACATTCCGAATGTTGACTGTGGCGTGTGGTGAAGTTACCTTAGACCAAAGCAACGTTTATCGGTGGTACAAAATGTTCTCAGAGGGCCGAGAAGATGCGAACAACGAAATGCGTTTTGGACGCCCGAGCACATCAACAACAGACGAAAACATTGAGGAAGTGAAAAAAATAATATTGGCCAATCGTCGAATCACCGTTAGAGAAGTTGCTGAGAAATTAAACATATCGATTGGCTCGTGCTATTCGATTTTTACCAATGATTTGGGCATGAGACGCGTCGCCGCAAAATTCGTCCCAAAATTGCTCAATTTCGAACAAAAACAGTGTCGCGTTAACATTGCTAAGAAGCTGTTGGACTCGGTCCGCGACGATCCAAATTTGCTCCAGAGGGTCATAACTGGTGACGAATCATGGGTTTATGGTTATGACGTGGAAACCAAAGCTCAATCATCGCAATGAAAGCTGCTTTTTTGGAATAAGCGAAAATCGAAGACAAGCCAAAACACGTCTAACCAAAGCAGCTGTCAACAATTAACTAAACATTCAAAATGGCCGATATTTTCAGCATAAGTGAGGGACATGAGTATCAACCTAACGCCACAAAAAAATCGAAAATCGAATATACATAGCCCGCGGAAATTCAAAATTCGCGATACTTTTTGAACAGACCTCGTATATCAAGAAATATTTCAGAATTTTTGATGCAGCAGTTTCGAAATTAAGAGCCGCGAGAAATAGTGAAAAAAACGAACATTTTGATGGATACTTGTTGAAAATATCCATCGGAAAAATATTTAAAAATATTTTTTCATCCCCTAAAGTAAGTCCTCTAAAATGATACCCCACTCGCCAGGACAAGAAATAAAATTATTTTCAAATCACACACTTCGGTCCAGCGTATTCTCAAAAAAAATATATATATTTTTTTCAACAATAAGTCCGGGCCCATCTCTCGAACATCTCGTGCCAATTGCATGCCAATATTTCAAGTTGGTAGGTTAAACCGTTTCGGAGGTAGAGGTCTATGACAGAAGGACAGACGGACGGACGAACAATCGAATGTCCATACGTAAATCATAACTTATCGTAAAGAACTTAACGATAAGTCTATTTTTTTGTGCATCATCGTCCTCGCTATCTATTATTGTCCATCATCTCGAAGTTCTATTTTTAATTTTCGTGTTTTCCTCACATCGATTCTCTCTAAATCTCGAGAAATTATACACACAAAGATCGTTTATTTAATCCAAGAGCTTTCTTCTAGAACTTCCTTCTTCCACAAAATGCTCTCAAGCGACAGCTGCCAAAGTTAGTCGAGCGTAGATATATACCTCGTACTATTCGTTTTTCTTCTGTGTTTTTTTATACTTAGTTTTTTTCATCCCTCTTCCCGCGCGCCTCACTTTCTTTTCCCTTTCTTCCAGTTTGAAGGAAAGTTTTCCAAGAGTCGCACGAATGCCCGACACACCAAGCTCGGCTCTGGAAAAGCGACGAACTCGTGTGCACGCCTCACCGGCTAAGACTTACGGGTTTTCCAGTCTCCTCATTCTTTTCTTTCTCTCTGTCTCTGCTCGCCATAGCCAAAAGCCCACCATCCAACGACTCCGTTGCTTCCCGACGTCGCGAGAGCTTTTTTCGTAATAAATGGAGCGCGGATAGCCAGTCGAATTTACTACGCGAGTCCGTAGTACTGTTTGACTTTTTTTTCTTGTCTCTTATTTCGCTATTTTTTGCGTGCCGCTATTCCATGAGAGAATTTTAAACTTGGGTATTTCTGTCGTTATGGTTGCAGGATCGAAAGAATAGCTGTAATATACGTTAGAGGTTAAAAAAAAATCTATTTAGTACCCTGTACAACTAATCTAATTTAATCTGACATTGGTCTAGGAAAATTTTGAAAAATATTTCTTTTTCAATCTTCAATGACAATGTGATAAAAATTGGAGAATATCGATAACAGCGTTCCATATTTATGGTTTATTTCAATTTCCGAAAAAAATTCATTGAAAGGAATTCATGAAAGGAAAGAAAAAATGGTGAAAACTGAAACTTGCATATTGCTTACTAATTATTATTGAGCAAACACAAAGCTTCCTCTGTGAGGAACCAAACATTTAAAAAGTCCCTTGCACATAGAGGAACATTTGTGTATACGTAAGCATCATGAGAAAGCAATATGCAAGTTTCAATTTGCACCGTTTATTTTTTGAATCTCTTATCCCCTAAAAAGTATTTTATTGAACCTGACATTATGTCTGCGATAAGCTGATCAATAATAATTGGGTATGCGAGGTCATGTCGGATTAAAACCGATATTACAAAACATTGGAAAATTGCTTTTGCTTCCCCATGGAGGAAGTTGTGTTTGAATTTTTTTTAATTCTTTTTTTATCCTCTAGTAAACGCAGCACACTAACATTAATCAACAAATTGTATTTCATCTTTGCAAGCGTTTGGTTCTTGAACTCGAGTACCCATTGACAGTCGAGAACTCTCGATTGCTTTCGATATTTTCTGCGTGAAAATACTATTTGCCCGTTCGTACTTGACAAATACATGTGGGGAAAAAATAATAACAAAGAAAAGCAGGCGGAATGTTAAACCAACATGAATAAACGAGACAAAACTAATCAATGAACAATATATTAATTATAATATCGATTAACGAGAGAAATTCATAAACTATGAAACTTTCTTTGATATATTCAACTGTCGACTTAAAACAAGAGTTGAAAGAGTAAAAACAATTTTTGACAGTTGTTAAGGTTGAAAAAAAAATTCAAACATCTGAAACCGGGGATTTAAGTATTTACTCGTCACAGAAGCCACGAAAGACTGTTTGCAGCAATATATCTTTCGTAACGCAAACATTTTCCTGGGGATATGGGAGGACTAGTGGAGTACCACACAGTGCGTTGAAAAATTCTACACCCAGTTTTCCAGTGGATATAGCGCGTGCTGTATTGCACATATAATGGTGGCATTTCTCACACGTCACGAGGACGTAACACCCAGTCTCGTTGGCCAAACAAAATATCGCCCCGGACAACGAACCTACGAAAGAGAACAATTTTTCTTCTCTACAGTTTCAGCTGCTGCTTCGTACATAGCCGGTAAAGTATTATGTCGACCATTACATTTTCATTATCAAATGGCTAGGCAATTTACCTTTGAATACTAGCCATTCATATTGAAATAACAGGAGTGACTGCGTGGGATTAAAAAAAAAATTGGAATAAAAAAAATGATACAAAATAATTTTGTAACCATACAAGTGCGAATTATCATTGTGACACATATCAATAATCATTGTACAAAACTATTATATCTATATATATATAAATGAATCCCTATTTCCCTTGGTCACGCCATAACTTGAGAACGACTTTACCGATTTCATTCATGTTTTTTCTTTAAGTTTTCTTATACTTCGTAGAAGGTTATTATGGAAAGAAAAATTAAGAAAATTGCGCAGAAAATTGGAAAATTTCAGAAAACTTAACGACTATTTAACCTTTGCGCGTTAGACAGTTCGCGCGAAGCAAATGTGATTTAATAGATGCATCGGTCGGCATCTATCGATCAAAAAATTTATTGTGTAAGCGATAAATTCAAATTCAAACACTCTCGCCTATGAGACTACCAACTTATAGGCTATACAGAGGTAACTCTATAGCAGAGAAAAGTGTTCTGTGATATAGATAGAATGTCGCCAGCAGCAGTAGTGGTAGAGTACATGAGAGGTTAAGGGGGGAAATAGGCTTAAACGGTTAAAAAAATCGATTTTTTTTAAATTTCATAAATTGTTAGTAAAACGATTGAAAAATATGTTCCCAAAATTTTAAATGAAAATTCCGACTCGTTCTATTGTTATAAGCCATTAAGGGGGGAAATAGGGTTAGGACAGCGTTTTCTCAATGATTTTCATAAATTTTTTTATAGTATAAAAATTGAATATAATTTATTAAAACTTTGAGAATATTTTATACATATATTTAAGTATATACTATAAAATTTTTGAAGAATTTCCTTGAAAAACACCGAAGATATTAGCGACCCCATATTGCAGGTCACAATCAGACTCAGCATGTTTTTCTTCGTACTATTTTTTCAAACGCGTTTTTCTGAAAACGACTTTTTTTTAAATTGCGTACACGCTAGTTTGAAAAGTTTTCAACCAATCATTTTGAAAATTGGCAGTTACTTTCTTCATAATATTGCGCTCTATATGAACCTAATATCGGAATATTATCATTATTTAAAATAATTTTCTTTTTTCAAATAAAGTTGTAAAATATGGTAAAAAATCATGCGTTTTCGTTTTGACCCCTGTAAAAAATTAAATTTTCTATTTTTTTGATAGCATTTAGGTTCATATAGAAAAGAGACATATAATAAAAGTAAATTCCAACCTCGTTTGATTTCAGATGAAAATTGCGGCTTCCAGAATGTACGCAAAATGCTGAGTCTGATTGTGACCTGCAATATGGGGTCGCTAATATCTTCGGTGTTTTTCAAGAAAATTCTTCAAAAATGTTATGGTATATACTTAAATATATGTATAAAATATTCTCAAAGTTTCAATAAATTATATTCATTTTTTATATTATAAAAAAATTCATGAAAATCATTGAGAAAACCCTGTCCTAACCCTATTTCCCCCCTTAATAAAAGTGACAGTTCGCGCGTTTGACAGTTCGCGCGAAGCAAATGTGATTGAATAGATGCATCGGTCGGAATTTATCGATAAAAAAATTCATTTATTCATTTCTTAGTGCACAGTCCATTCGATCTGAACGTTTATCCAGTTTTGAGTTTGTTGAGTGAGTTTTTTGAGAAGTATTTGTTCATCGTAGTTAGTTCACCGCAATCACGCCTTATATTAAAAGTTTAATTTAATATCGATTTTTAGTAAGTTTTGATAGACTAACACGTGGTATACATGGTTATACAGAAAAACTAAGGGAGTCAATTTTTCATTTTCAGTTACAATAAACGCTATGTTTTTTAAATAATTTTATTTTTAAATTATTTATTCCAGTTCGAATTAAATATTCATAGCTTAAACAGAACAACGTCTGTCGGGTCAGCTAGTATCATCATAAAATTAAAAAATAAAATATACACTAGAATGATTGAGCTTCATAAAAGAATTTAGGGGCTGCAATTTTTATTTGTTCACAATAATTCGTTTTTTTATTGCAATGCTGACCATCTCTGCATAAAAGTTTTTTTTCATAATTTTCCTCATAATTGCTATATACCACGTTTGAATATAGTTACTTTTCATGACTCAACAAAGCGCAATTAAAAAATGGCATTTTTTAATAATATCGTTTATAATCACATCTCTGAAAATGAAATTTTTTTCGGAATATTGCTTTGTTTTGTGTTTATCGTGTATTCCAATTGTGCTTCGTTTGACTTGCGTCGTTGAACCTAACGAAGGGGAAAGATCGTATACGGAGCATATAATGAAATTCAAAGATGCCAAGTAGGAGAGAGATTCACATTCGGAAAGAGACGAACACGAGAACAATGAGAAGAGACGTGGGAATGGAAAAGGAAATGTGAGAACTCCAAGAGAGAAAAGCAGGCAGTAGTGTTTCATTAATAATGCAGATGGTGAGATCTCTCTCTGTCTCTTTCTCTCTCTCTCTTTCTGAAGCTTCCAGCGTTATAGGCCAGCCGACCATTTCGCTCGAGAGATACATTCTGTGATTATTCTTGTTTCGTTGAGATAAAGGTAGACAGGGAAAATATTTCATTTATTACGAAGTATTATTTATTACTATTATTACAAGATATTATTTGTTACTATTGTTACAAGATATTATTTATTAGTATTAGAGCAAGGTATTATTTATTACTATTATCACGACGCATTATTTGTTACCACAAGTATTATTGGCAAGGACAAACTAAAAAGTGGATCGAGCGTTGAATTCTTTGAAAAACTATCGGGAATGTTTTTATTTCAACGAACATTATTGGAACGAGAAAAACAATTGAACATTGAATGGTCTAGGTTAACGAGAATACAAATAAATCCGAAGAATAAAAAGATATCCACATTCCTCTCTCATAATTTCCCCTTCATTACAAAGCATCTTTTATGAGGAACTCAAATGATTCATACGTTTTTCCCCCATGAGAGGAACCGAAAATATCGATACGGTTTTTTCCAAGTTCCGAAAAAGATAATAAGTTGTATGAGGTAGCAATGTGGATTTTTATGATTACATTTGTCAATTTTAATCCACCGAAGAAATAGAAATGTACGAAAGAAAAAAAACAGCAATGGATGGCTTTAACAAAAATTCACAAACGAGGAATTTCCGATACGATTCAATACGTGAGATGATTCGATGGGTATAAAAAATGGTTACCGGTTGGATTATACAAGTAGAACAAGTGTAGCATTGACGACGGTATATGTACCGATATATATTGTTGAGCCTGGGCTAGCTGAAGAGTGTCGGATGGTAAAATCGGTGAAATTCGTTTTGGACACGAGGGGCTAAGTTAGAACGATGTGTGCGACTGGCAAACAACGGGAAAAGCCCGGAAATTGCTTTCAGTCGGGTGAAGAGCCACTATCGTGGTGCTCTCAACACTTTCGCGCACCGCACCAAAAATTTCCCATGTGTATACGGCCCTCTGTATATATATATATATATATATATATATATATATATATATATATATATGTACAAAAACTCGTCCAGTATATAGTCGCGTATGACGCATTTGTCCGGCGAACAGTGTAAACACAGCCGACACTAACCCTTCATCCGTTCTCGAGAATAGATCCGTGTTTTTTTTTACAACAGTTTGTTCTGCTTGTTGAAGTTGCCACTGCTACTTCGAAATATCGATACGAAAAACAAAAGTTTCCAGGGTCCCGATACAATAATGATAATTTCAAATTGTGCTACGAAAATTAATTCGATTACTGTGCAATTTTAGAGCGCCTTAAAATGGTCGTTAACAAATATTATTCAAATAAACATTGAATAATTGCTATGAACGCAAACCGATAAAAAGCGTGGTAATGAGAAAGTTGTAGATTTTACTTTATGATCAGGTTAGTTTTTCAATTTTCGCTGATATGGAGGAAGCGTTCTACTCACATTTACATATGCCCAAACATCTTTCTTAAGGTAGTAGTCTGGTAACTTAAGCCGATTTTCATGTCTTTTTTGGAGGGCGTTTAATTGTAGGAAAATAAAAATGCATCGTTTTGGATATTTAGGATGTTTTTATTTACATATTAAAGATTCAAAAAAAAATTTGTTTGAAAAAAATTAATAGTTTATTATTATTATTATTATTGATCGAACTTGGCACCTCGAAAAAAAAGCGCGTGGGTGGCCCCGGTGATTTTGGCTCTTGATGTTATCTGAAATCAAAAATTCTTGATAATTCTTAATCTATAGACATGTCATTCTGGTCGGAACTACTGAAGTTAAATTTCATGGATAAATAACAAAATGGCGGACTTTGAAAAAAAACGTCCTTTTCCATTTTGTTATTAGTAATAATAAACTATTAAATATGTAAATAAAAACATCCTAAATATCCAAAACAATTTATTTTTATTTTCTTACGAAAAAACGCCCTCCACAAAAGACATGAAAATCGGCTTAAGTTACCAGACTACTACCTTAAATATGTTTTCTCGATCTTTTGGAATATTTTAGAGGTTTGGTATGAGATATGCGGAAATATGTCTTTTTTGTTCGCGAAAACAAAGCTTCCTCGATGAGGAAGCAATATGTCAATAGGACATTTTCATATCTTTAAAAATGTTGAAACATTAGGTATTAGATTATTAAAATATTCTTCCCATAAATAATCGCCGAAAATAAAAATCTTCATGTTCACGTGTCGTTATAAAATGATGACCTATGTCGAATAATATCTTTATTGACATTACTCAGTTATCTTTCGGATAATCATTTTCCATCAAACAAACGTATCTAATGATGGGAGTGACGATTTGTACGTTTACCATTATTTAAACAATGTTACACTGGTCGTACATCCAAAAAAAAAGAAACAAAAAAAATTACTTTTAAAACTTTTCATTATGAAAGTTTGTCGATAATTTGTATTTTTTATTTTCCATCGTTCGAGAAAATGAGGATTTTTCTATGAGGAATTCGTTGGCCAGCGAATTTTTCTTGGTATCATATAGCCGAGAGGGATTTGTTACTAATGTTGGTTCCACTGGTGTGTCGTACACGTAGAATTCAGGTTACGAGGCGTCACGGCGTCAACCACAATTGAGGAAAGAGAAATACGATGGTGCCTGGCACTACAGCCAGAAGGCATGTCAGTTTGTCCGCCCTACCCCCGACCTCTCTTTCGCTCTTTGTCATAGATTCAGGGGTCGAGCAACTCGACCATGCAGGAAGATATAGCTGGTCGTTCAGCTCGAACGAGGATCTTTATCGAAAACGCGCTGCGAAGTTGCATCAAATGAGCTTTTAAATTAAAGTGGCCTGCGAAAATGAAAAACGCCGCAGGGGCAATGACAAACTAGGCGATAATATACAAGCGCCGACTCATTGGTCTAGTCAGGAAATGAAGAGTGTGGAAAAAATCGTTGGACAATCGGTAAAAAAATTAAAATTAAATAAAAAATTATCATTAAATTTAGAATGAACTGGAAAAATCGAGAAAAATCAATCTCATTATGATTCAAACGAAGTACATTTGAATTAATAAAAATAAAGTTTATTTAAACGAAATGTATTTAATTGAAATGACATTTATTATAATCAACAGCATTCATAACTACTGAACGAAATTATTTTCTTTTAATAATCCTTTGCATTGACTAGAAATATCTGAAAATTATTTGGCAAAATGGCAAATAATACGACTGGAAACCTAATAGATCTTATTAATAGAAAATTATATTTAGTTGAAATGAATTATATTCACATTGAACAAGTTTTCACATTCACATTGAACAAGTTTTCTTGGACTCAAATTAATATATTCAAACTGAATAAATAGTTTTTTTCTCGTGGTAGCGAAGATAAAGTATAGATTATTCGATTATGGCAAATCAATAAATCGTTGTTATTATTTGAATTGGCAAGTGTGTTTGAGATTATACGTGTTCAATTAATGGAGCACGATTTTTTAAGATTTGGCTGTCCTAACGTTCTCTCGATTCCCTTCGTACCGTGCACATAGGTGAGAGAAACTATCGGTGGACATGTGTCTGACCATATACTTACTTTTATCACTGGCTGACTCGGATTCGTCTTTCGTTTAGCACATCTCGATTCCAGTGGCTTTTTCGGATATTGCCTGTCGAATATATCGAGGCCGTTGCTCACAGGACCGAGTCAGAGTGACCAATAGATACCGGGGAAAAAAAAAGTCTTGAAATATGGCGGACACGATCTTTTCGAGTTTTGGCCGACCGGACGGATCGGACAGGGCTTCGCGATTCCACTACGGTGACACAATCACAGTGGAAGGGGCGAAAGGGAATCGGTCTAAGTGGGAAAGTGGTGGGAAAGGGAGTGGGCTCGGTGTTCCGGACAAGTCTGATGACACCAGTTCTATCACTACTAGGGATCTACCCTCTTTCCTTATATCGTCGTCCGAACGATTCGAGCACTATCGTCTTTGCTGCTTCCACTTTTGTCCCACCTAGAAAATACTGTGACCTCTCGAAGCTTTGCAAGAAATACGGGGAAACCTGGACGGATTTCGAGACTAGTATATTCCTGAGGACGCTCTGACCCAACGATAACGTTGTTTGGGAGAGGGATCGTGACGTAATAAATTCGTAATGAATATACATACACTCTACTAAAATATTACTATTTCCTAATTTAGAAAATTACATCTCCTTTGTTTATTGTGAAAAGGAAATTTGAATGAAAAAAAATTCTTTTATAAATGAAGTATTGGCAAAAATTATTTTATAAGAAAAATTGTATTTTTTTCTCAAAGAACGCTAAGTGCTAATTGGACTGATATTATTTACACATATATTGATATTATTATTAACTTTTATTGGTTTATCTTCTTTTTCACAAAATTGATATTGAATATATATATATAGTATTTGGAAGCATAAATGCCCTCGTTATTCAACCTCTCGCAAGAATTCACTCGATATTTGGCATTATGAAAAGTTAATTGAAGTCTCTTCGTGCCGAAATCGCAAAGTCCTGAGAATCGGCTAGAATCTCGGCTCTTTGTGAAATAGAGATGTTATATATATAGAAAGCGAGCCTTTGCTCGGAAAACTTTGAAAGCTTAACGTCGCAGCTTTCCTTGGGAGTTAAATATTTCAAGTAGTTAAATCGATTATGGGTTAGAATTTTGAGAATAGATTGGCAAGCATGATAGTAAAATGCATGTGAATAATCGATTTTCTAGTATAAACAGTATAAGTATAAAAAAATTAGATTCATTGGAAGCTTAGAAGACGCCAGATTACATTTGTAAACTTTCGAGTGAATTCTGACTCGTTTCATAAATGTCACCTTCTCAACTCTTCAATAATTGATATTCAAAGAATGACAAATTTAAAAAACAAGAGTATTTTCGAAATGATCAGCAATTACACTTCATGACTGAAGCAAATGATGTTTAATAATATTTGTTCCGGATGCCCTTTTTTAAAACAACTTTATCTTTCTGCAATTATTATCGTTTAGATACAATATTCTTACTATCTCGGAGATGTTCGATTTTTTCATATTTCTAATTCATTGCGCTGTACTGAAATTCTTGTCGAATTGCATTTTTAAATATGACTGTACACGATCAGCACTTTCAAGTAATTCGTGAAAACATCCATTATGATAGAATATTGAATAATTAATTAATACAGTACACAGTAAAAAGAAATAGTAAAATCCTATTATATACCTCAAACAGCAGGTTTGTACAGTTAAATAAAAACAACCAGGTAATTTTAAATATAATTTACGGTTCAATAAATCGCTATCAAAACGTCTACGTTTTTTTACATATTTACATGACCATTTTGTTCATTGAATTAAATTTAGTTCGTATTTTTTATTTGACTGACAGCTCGTCTTATAGATATAATTATATATTAAAGATCTCATGCATTTGAATGAAATTCCAATTTAACGTCACATTATGGATTTTCACCGTATCGCACGACGTTTCGAATAAATAATTGTAACATCGGAATATCGAAATAGGCACTAATCTGATTGGCCCCGAGGGACCTGATCTCTCGGACCAACGATGAGAGCATACAGATAGTTCTATTGTTCTTTTTTCGGTTTGTATAAATTTCACAATCGTACGAAAACTTATCTCGTGCAGTGCTGCAGCCAGAGGGGTCTGGGGGGCGGTAGAGTGCATCACTTGATTTATGTGTCGCGTGTGTACGCGACGTACGTGACTGTGGAATAATTCGTGCTAGAATTGTTCTAACCTAAAGTATGTTCCCGCGAACGTTTTTCAGGAAATGTACGACCATCTCTAGGAACACGGAAATTTATCCGACCACAGAGTTCCAAGAGGGAGCAATGAATAAAGAAACAATATCGGGAGCAATTTTTAAAGTCTTTTGGAACATTACATTTTGATAATTAAAAGTCTCTCGAGATCATTCTATCGTTCGTGATAGTAACATTTACCATGAAATTAAATAGTCAACATTGCCTAACTCTAAAGTCAACTTTACACAAAGTACGAATAGTTATGTGAATTTTTTAATGACAATCAATTTTTCTGCCGAATAAATTAGAATTACATCGTTGTAATCTAGTTCAAATTGAACTCTGACTGGACTAGCATTGAACATCATCTAAATAAAAATAATCGATTAAACAAAAATCTTATCAAAACAACTAATTGCTGTAACTGAAAAATGCTCAAGTCTTTATATAGTTAAAAATTGATTACTCCACTTGTTAGGTTTATCCTGTAAATTTAAGATGTAAAAATGTTAAAATTTTCACGATTAAAATTGACGCGCTCTTCTTGATCGTACGAGGTTAAAAAAATTAAATAAATGACACCAGATTGAAAACTCTAGCAAATCTTTTACCAATCCGATAATTAGAGTAATGACAGCTTCATCTATGTATATACTTATATAAATAACTAACCTTTCTGTCGTTGGTTCGCCTCGTTGAATCCGAGTCGTACACTGATTTAGAAATGTTCAGGTATGCGAGTGATTGGGAGTTCGGATTGGACCGCGGATCGGCATTGATTTGCACCCAGAGATTCTCGGCATAGAATTCTGAACATTTGGGAAATTGCGGGTGTGTGGGCGATACGTCAGAACGTTGCACGATAATTAATCACGGATGTCAGCTCTCCCTGCCCATCTCGTTTTCTCGCGTCACTTGGAAAACCGAGTGGAGAGCGAGAGAAGAGACTGCCGATGGCAAAGTTTGTACCGTTGGTGAATTGCAAAAGTCCACTCTCTCTCTCTCTCTCTCTCTCGTCTCTCTGTGTTCCGGGCAACCGGCCAGAGACGATCAGGGAAAGGGGCCAAAACGAAAAGGAGGCGAACTCGTTTCTCGCTCCCGTCTAATCAATCTCTGTGTCCACGTTCTCTATTTTTGGTTAATTTTTTTTTACTTTTCCCCTTTTTTTCTTTTCCGGTCATCAAATTTCTTTAGGTAATAATCTCATGGTTAAATGTTTGTAACTTTTTAAAAATCATCGAAAGTGATTTCGTGTGACTAATTGATTGCGTAGAATTATTCTAATCAAATGTAAATAAATATTCATGAATAATTAATAATAATTTATAATATTCGTTTATAACGAATATCAAAATTACATTATTTATGGTGGATTGGAGTACTCTTTTTATGGAATATTAATTGGACAAAATCAATTTAGATAAATTGTACCGTTAAGGTAGTAATCTGGTAACTTAAGCCGATTTTCATGTCTTTTTTGGAGGGCGTTTTTTTGTAGGAAAATAAAAATGAATCGTTTTGGATATTTAGGATGTTTTTATTTACATATTAAAGATACAAAAAAAAAATTTTTTTCAAGAAATTTAATAGTTTATTATTATTATTATTATTGATCGAAGTTGGCACCTCGAAAAAAAAGCGGTAACTACTGAACTTAAATTTCATGGACAAATAACAAAATGGCGGACTTTGGGAAAAAAACTTTTTTCCAAAGTCCGTCATTTTGTTATTTATCCGTGAAATTTAACTTCAGTAGTTCCGACCAGAATGACATGTCTATAGATTAAGAATTATCAAGAATGTTTGATTTCAGATAACATCAAGAGCCAAAATCACCGGGGCCACCCACGCGCTTTTTTTTCGAGGTGCCAACTTCGATCAATAATAATAATAATATTAAACTATAAAATTTTTTCAAAACATTTTTTTTTGTATCTTCAATATGTAAATAAAAACATCCTAAATATCCAAAACGATTCATTTTTATTTTCCTACAAAAAAACGCCCTCCAAAAAAGACAAGAAAATCGGCTTAAGTTACCAGACTACTACCTTAAGTCTGTACTTTTGAGGTTCTTACACACCCAGAGTGTTGTCCGCATCCACTCTTCTCTAATGCACTAGTGTATAGCGTTTGCACGAGGGCACAGGAAAATTATGGAAAACCTCGCCGATACAGATGGTTATATTTTACTGTCGATACAGTTGTGGTAACAATCGTAAAAACTGCCTCCAGCTTAGTAATTGGCATGCACGGCTAAGAGGTCACCGATCCCATTATTGACCACAGCCAATGCTGATCAAAATGGGAGATCGCCAAAGCTGCGCACCGTCCGCATGTTCACTGTTGCCGATTTAATAAAGCGTTATGTATTTGATTGATAGTTAGAACATTTTCCAACTTATTCAAGTACATTTTAATTAATGACTATAAAACTGGTTTTTTTATTCAAATAATTGTTCCACATAATTTTGTTTGTTATCAATCTGATCTTTATTTAAACCACAGAACTTCTGCTTCGTGTACGCCTTGAAGCGTGTTGCAGCACCTTTTGGTTCTCATCCTTCGCTTCCATCTATCTATAAATCGATCGATATTTCGACTGTTATTACAATGTTCTACCTATTACGTATCCGTGCCTCGATCGATCCTATATTGAGGACGCGTTGAAAAAAGACTGTTGTATATTTCTCTTCCTCTCGTGCCATCGGCAATGAAAAATGTATTCTTCTCTCGTGCTTACGAATTGAGTTATTAAGATTCAGAGTGCAGAGTTTGTGCGCGGATAGGGCAAAGTGGGAGACGGCTTATAGCATACAGTCGAGCATGTATGATATATATATATATATATATATATATATATATATATATATATATATATATATATATATATATATATATCATACATGCGTGTATCTTGACTGCTAAAAAACAAAAGGACGTAACACAAACCATTTATCAGGTAAAATACTATAATATATATGCCCTTTTGCGCCTGAGAACTTGTGTATATAGATTTAGTTAGTGTGAACTTTCACATTTTTGCAGCTACACTGGAGGAATTTTCCACGCACACCGCCTCCGACGAATTTCTGGATATAGCATTTCTGCTGGAGGCATCGAGAGAGTTCTGATAATGCTCGTCGTTGATGCTAATTTTAGTTAATTCAAATATGAATAATTGAACATCGCTTCGATGGATATTCGAAAGGGGATAATACATACACACAGATCGAGTGAAAATGTGAGGCGTTTGTTCAGTCTAAATTAGAAGAGTCAAAGGAGAGTCAGGATGGCTTGTAACAATTCGTGTTTCACTCAGAACGGCACGTATTGTTACTTCAAATTTATTCTACGATTATTTTACATAAACCAGTCACATATATTTTTATATGAATATACACCTTTTATTTTAAACGATAAACACACGCACAATCTCATTCATTCAGAATATTTTAACTTTATATATCTTATCTTTTGGTAGTTCGTCGTCTTTATCCGCAACTCATTGATGTAGATCGATGTTGAGACGACGTAGTCAATTTCAGGGTTGTAGATGTATCGATTTACATAGATACGAGGTCTGTTCAAAAAGTATCGCGTCAGGTTGGTACTCATGTCCCTCACTTATGCTGAAAAAATCGGCCATTTTGAATGTTTAGTTAATTGTTGACAGCTGTTTTGGTTAGACGTGTTTTGGCTTGTCTTCGATTTTTGCCTATTGTGAAAAAGCAGCTTCCATCGCGATGATTGAGCTTTGGTTTCCACGTCATAACCATAAACCCATGATTCGTCACCAGTTATGACCCTCTGGAGCAAATTTGGGTCGTCGCGGACCGAGTCCAACAGCTCCTTAGCAATGTTAACGCGACACTGTTTTTGTTCGAAATTGAGCAATTTTGGGACGAATTTTGCGGCGACCCGTCTCATGCCCAAATCATTGGTAAAAATCGAATAGCACGAGCCAATCGATATGTTTACTTCCTCAGCAACTTCTCTAAAGGTGATTCGACGATTGGCCAATATTATTTTCTTCACTTCATCAATGTTTTCGTCTGTTGTTGATGTGCTCGGGCGTCTGGAACGCATTTCGTTGTTCGCATCTTCTCGGCCCTCTGAGAACATTTTGTACCACCGATAAACGTTTCTTTGGTCCAAGGTAGCTTCACCATATGCCACAGTCAACATTCGGAATGCGTCCGCGCACTTAATTTTGTTTTTCACACAAAATTTGATAGAGATTCTTTGATCCATTTTTTGGAATAGGCAAAAATCGAAGACAAGCCAAAACACATCTAACCAAAACAGCTGTCAACAATTAACTAAACATTCAAAATTGCCGATTTTTTCAGCATAAGTGAGGGACACGAGTACCAACCTAACGGCACAAAACAAATCGAAAATCGAATATACGTAGCCCGCAGAAACTCAAAATACGATAACGATACTACTCGACCGTCCTCTAGCTCGGTCACCGAGAGAGTGCGAGGGAAGGAATTCGATCACGTAGGATCACGCGTTATGATACCGTCAATAGACGTTCGACATATCGCCATCTACGATCATTCGCACAATTATTATATCTTCTATCGTTACCCTCGATGCTAACACCGACACATCTCCCTGGGTACACGTTCACGAAAACGTGCTACAGCCTCCTTGAGATGACTATATAATTGAGAATAAACAGTTTGAACAAATTTTCCTGTTCATGAATAATAACAGGAACATTGTAACAGGAACATTGATATATTTTTGTCATAACTTTCCGTAAAAAAATTACCTTAATTGACGAATTATTGCGTACGTCTTTGAAAATTACTTATTGAGGACACTTTCACAAAGTTATAAAATAAATTTGTGCAATCAAACGATGATTGAATATTGTTCATGGAATATTCACAAATTAAATGAAAATATTTGTGAGATGTTTCAATATTTACGAAATTTTCGAGGGTTAGACCACACAATTCCTAACAGTGATTGGTGATACATGCTATAGTACCAATACATGCATATCGAGGTGGCCATTGGCGCGATACGATGCGACGTTAGGTGATGAAAGCGATCGTATTGCGGCCATGATGCTTAGACGAGACGATCAAACACGCATCAAAGTACAGGGGCTATCATGATCGACGGTTATAATAGGAGCTCGTATGACGGATAAATAAATATTAACACGGTCATTCGGGTGTTATTATATTTGGGTATTCGGAAAATAATTTCATCAATATCAATTTTATTTCTATCCATGGAAATATAATGTTCTCGATGCCGTTGATTTTTAATTGATGAATGGGGAAACAATGACATTGCAAAGAAAAAAACGTTTCTTTTCGGCATCAACATGGGCATCCGTTTCATCCAATCCATTTCGTTTTAATACAAATTATAGGGAAGACACGAAGACTACTCTGAACATTTATAGCTTTTAAAGATTTTTTGGACTACCCGAAATCGAAGCTTATTTTAACTCGCGTTAGCTTGAAACTATGCAATTGTCAGGCAGACATGAAAATTCATTTTAATGAACATAATTCGAACCGACCTATCAATCACAATGAATCGCGAAACTTTCAGTTCCCCCCGCGAGTAAGCTTAACGAACCCAAAAATCTTCCGACTGATGTAGCGGGCGAAACGTATACATTTTTAATCCATCATTCTCGTCACATTTTATTCGTCATAATCGATCAAATTTATACTCTCACGAATTGTGTATCGAGGACCGTGCATAACACGTAATCTCGTTAGGGGAGAATGAAAGATTCGCCGGTACCATCGGGAATTTTCAAATGAATTATAAACGTACTTTCTGATGGATCATTCCTTAATTTTCAGCGTATTTGTGTGGCTATATATTCGCCGGAGTGGAATAGCTATGAACGGATATGCGTGTGCAGATAATCAGGAAGCATTGTGGGAGAGATAGTAAGCATTGAATAGAGAAATTGATCCTAGATGATTGCCCACAGATCGAGGCTTATTCACTACCCCCATATGCGGGTATGGATTTTGAGCTATCGGGTGGTAGCTAGGTATTCAGCCAATCACGAGGTATCGATCAATGAATAATAATTAATCATATCAGCATTTAACGAAAATTAACATTAACGTAGTAATGGAATGACAATTGTTTATTGTAATGCTCTTTGATACACAACATTGTTAGTTTTGTTTTCTGGCGCGTAAATAAATAATGTTGATGGGTTTCCGACACGGGAACAGGCGACATACAATTGGCCATGTGAAAAACATGGATTTTCAAGATTGATGCCACAAACACATAACGACTGCCCTTGCTATTTATTTATCGACATTGCAAATGCAATCCGCACTGAAAATTGCAACCGTTTAAACTCGAATGGCATGTGGTTCGGAATCATAGGGATGCGTGGAATCAAAACATCTATACGTTGGTAGTCTCATAGGCGCGAATGTTTGAATTTGAATTTATCGCTTACACAATGAATTTTTTGATCGATAGATGCCGACCGATGCATCTATTAAATCACATTTGCTTCGCGCGAACTGTCAAACGCGCGAAGGTTAAATAGTCGTTAAGTTTTCTGAAATTTTCCAATTGTCTGCGTAATTTTCTTAATTTTTCTTTCCGTAAGAACCTTCTACGAAGTATTAGAAAACTTAAAAAAAAAGATGAATGAAATCGGTAAAGTCGTTCTCAAGTTATGGCGTGACCAAGGGAAACAAAGATTCATTTATATATATATAGATTATTAGTTATAGTTGAAAATATGCTTTAAACTATCGAAAATCAGTTTTTCGAACAACACTTTTTACAACGGTTTCTTGGTAAATGCGCATGTGTCATTTTATTAAATTTGAACATTGGTTAGTCTCACGCTTATGATTTCATTGTCATATCAGATGAGGCAATTTCGTCATGTCAGAAATATGAAGATAAAATACAGCGGATAGGAGAATGGAGATAACGATATGGGGCTCACGAATATAAATTTTCCGACAAAATGATAATGGAGTAACGGAGAAGCGTGGAATGAGTCGCAGGTGGAACAGAAGTAGGTTCACTTTGGATTGCATAAAGGTCCCCCCCCCCCCCGCCATATCTTTCACCCCTTTCATGGGGTTATCGCTGTAGAACGCGTGTAATTTAATTGGCGACACTTGGACTCCGGGAGCAATGTGCGCGGGTGCAGCGCGACAGAAGATTAAAGCACACCGGCGACGTCACCAGTCCGCAAACTAGGAATTTCCACCACTGTCGTACAAGATTCCGCACATATATACTGTACGACCGCGCTCTGTGCAGGGTACTATCCCACTGTCTGCACAATTAATGCCTCTCGTAATTCCGCGGATTCAAACGCCGTAATTAATCCACCATGTAGCGTTCGTCGCACATCGTTGGTCACACCTCAAACGCACTATGGGTGAATTGTCTTTGTGCGCGGCAACTATCTTCTTATTATGCATCAAACATAGTCCAACTGGTTGATATCGTCATTATATGCGTTCATGATTAGGACCTTTCAAAAATTACGATAGTTATATGATGAGAGTGAAACAGATCTGATTTCAGGCAAGAGAAATGAATGAAATGAGACATTTTTCTTATCTTGCAATTTAACCTCTTGTCCATACTCCGTCGATATATTCCTTCGAAATTTAAAACAATATGTAAACGTATAATGATTGCATCAACTTTAGGTTCAATTAGTATTTTGTCGCATATTGACAACATAACAGGCTTTACAGGAATAAAATACAGCACGTTACTGCTAAAACGCTGGATGAATGTAATTTGAATCTCCCAAAGGAAAAGCAATATTCCCGATATACCGAAAACGAATCTATTTCTAGATCGTCCTATTTCCGGTGTGTAGTTCGCGTTATCGGTTACTGCACAGCCGCAAGTAGAGTCCTCTGTGCATCGTCGTCTATACTCGGAGCTGATGACTACCGGTTGTATTTTCTGGACAAGTCGAATAAATGGTCTGTATATTCGTCCCCATGCACAGTGCTAGCTAATGGCCCATTCCAGTGAGACACTTTGATGCCTGTCAATCGGATCATTTCGACATCAAAGATCAGCCCCTGGACACCAATAGAAGTTGTACCTGGGAAGCATCACATCGTGTCCTCCTCTAGCGTTGTAATACATTTGTACGACATTCGATTGACAATATTCGCATTCACGTCGACCGATGAATATTCGACAACGTAATTTGGGGATCGATCGATGAGGGTCTCGGAATTCCTGAGATTGAAGTGAGAAAATGAGACGTAATTTGTAAGAATAGCAATATAGCGACCAGATAGGATAGACTATAGTTAGAGAGGCCGCTATAGTCACATTTCCCCCGAATAACGGCTCAACAAAAATAGTGTCTAATATCATTGATTATCATTATGATCTTATGATCTTATGAACGGCGTCTCGCACTCTCCCAGCGACCACGAAGTGAGATGGTCTTACATTTGTTGTGCGTCAAGTATATCGTAAGACCCAGGTGTCTATATCTTTATATCTGCCGATAAACCAGATCTTAGCGTATTATAGACGTGTCGTAAATAGCGCGTGTGAAGAAGCGTCATTATAAGTGTCGACTGCACAACGAGCAAATTATTGGCTGGGAGAGGTAAGATCGGCAAATTTATGATTATATAAAGAATAATAATGCGAGACAAATTATGATCAAGAGTATGTCCGATAATTAGTGTTTTAGAGAGAGCCTGTTCAAGGAACCAAAAATAAAAAAGGGAATCGTTCGACGGATCATGTGACGCAACGCCCTCGAAACAAAAAAGAAAACAAAGAAAAGATAAGCGAAAGAATTTCCTATTACCAATATATGTATGTGAATGTGTGAATTCATTATGTATGTATCTTGCGGCACCTTCAAATTATAACGAATTTTAAACGATCTCGAGTCTCCAAAATTAATAATAAAAAACAACTAAAATTTACAATCAAATATTACTAATTTCAAACAAACAACAAACAGTAAAATAAATTATAAAAGAAATAACGAAAATTGTCGTTATTTCCTCAAAAAATAATCATAATAATTTTAATAAAGAAAAGAAATTATTACAAATTGGAGCGAATCACATTGCAATTCTAATCGTGAGGTATTGTGAAGAATTGGAGTTGTCAACGATAATTCCTTAAGGAACAACTTGATCATTTATATTTGTCAAAACTACATTTGAAATTGTAGATATTCTAGGAGACATGGTTAATCATTTGTTCCCATTATGCTGAACCTTGATCAATACCATAAACTACAGGTCTCAATTATCCAGATCCCCATTTCCCTAACCTGTCTTTAAAAGTGTACACGAACGTGGGCTTGCTCTGAGTTTCTTCGATGATGTTCGTTACTCATGATCCAGGGCTAATGAACGCTGTGGCTACAGTTTCACTCGGAAATGTAATACCATGAGAGAGACAAGTTGAAAGAGTTAAAAGAGGGAAACAGTTAAGAATGAACAGGATAGACAGTGGCCAGAAGAGTCTTTGCAATATCCGCATCCTTTTCGTCCGGTAGATACGCGGTTCAATGCTGTGGTAGTTGGTATTGATCCACAAGGAAAGTGGCAACCTCGCCAGAGTTTCAACTATCCGAGTGGACTCGTGCACCGATGTTCTCCGAGCTCGCGCTTTATCAGAATTCAAGCCCCCTTCCCCGGCCATTCTATCGCGCCTTGCCCAAAACCTCTTGCTTCCTCCGCGCTCGGCCAATCCCATCTTTCGGACAGTCGCACGTTACACGTACACTCACGCGGCCATAAGAACTGTCCCTGGAATATACAACTACGAGACTGTCAGGTTCCGTACCCATACAAGGACACTCTCGCTGACCACTCTTTCGTGATACTAATAAATTTCGCCGGACTTTTCGGCCAATCCAATGCTAACGTTTGCCAGGATGGGAGGGTGGCGATAAAAAGACGTAAAAAGACATTGCCTTGGGGAAAGAAGAACGAATCCTCTTCGAATGTTTGCGCGATTTCCTGTGTGCTCTGTGCGACTGACCGCAAGTGATTTATTCACCGGAGCTTCGGAGTTATTCTGACAAAAATTCGGATGAATAACGTCTTTTTAGGTTCGATAAGTTTTCACGCTTTTTCGTCGCTCTCATGTAATTTACGGGATATGCTTTTTGCACGTTTTTCTATTAGCAAATAGGGATATCCAGAATACAATGTACCCAGCATGGATCATGGAAAAATGTTAAGCCACTAGTGCATTACGCCGTTACGCGGATTTGGCGATCTTCCACGTTTAGCAGTGCTGGTCGCGTTTACTACTAGGATGGGTGATCGCTTAGCCGTGTGCTGGCTCGCACGCCGACTACCGAGCGGTATGCAGTTGTTTCTGAGTTTCTGATGGTAATACAACTGAAACTCAATAAAAATAAAAAAAGCCGTCATCGGTACGGGATTTCTGCAGTTTCTCCGTTTCCACGGCGAATGCGATAGAGCGTAGCTAAAAATCAGCTTCGGATGCTACGGAAGTTAGGTTAGGTTATAAGATGCGAGTGGGGAGTGATAGGAGGGAACATTGGAAAAGGTCGTCAATACCCGCAAGGGTAACCGTTGGAACAGATAAGTAAAAAATATTAAAAAATATTAATTATAAGAGTTTTTATGATCGGTTAGGCAGTGTCACTGCTGTGTGCTATGATGATGCTGAAATATTTTCTACTTTTGTTATCTTTTCATTTTTATTTGACTCGCCCCTCTAGCTAATCGCAGGTGACTTTCACATAACGAACTATATTTTCCTTTTACATCTTCGTGAAAACATTTTGGTTCTCGCCAAAAGCCTTCACATATACCAAACTTCATTTAATCTCCATTGTTCATATTGCACAATCCATTAACCAGTCATTCTCGGCGTTACTCGCCCTTGTATGATGAATTTTTTTCCCCCAATATAATGAAACGTTTTGTGACTTTTTGAGATAGAGTAGATTTTCGTTAAAATATACTTCATTAGCATAGAATAAATTCACTTTCCTGCTTCGACGTTGAAAGTATTTTTGACATTTGTATAATCCTGTCTGGAATTGGAATCACGGAAATAAATTGAAATTTTAAGTGAAATATTTTCGCCATTCAGCGAGCGACCTGCGGGGAAAGGTATTGGGATGCAAGCGTAAAGTGAAAAAGAGTCACGAGCATCGAGTTGAATAGGACGAACTCGTTTTGTGACTGACACACGCAATTCGCTGGTAACATCTGTGAGACAGTAAACGACTGGGATTATGATCGCTTCTCTCGCGCTATATTTCAAACGTGAACTTTTACGAGATCGTTTTCAATTTAACGATGCGCACAGAAACAGTCTCGTAATACTGCAGGGACTGCGTCCTCGAATCGTGAAACATTTTTTTTTCCTCTCGTACATTATATCGAGCCTGGCTAGACCCGACTATATCTCAATTGAAATAAAGTGTTAGACATTTGGAAAGTAAGGAAAATAAATAAATAAAAAATGCATTTTTTCACAAACAAGAAGCAGCGACGAGACTCGATTGTACTTCAGTGTGTTTAAAAGAAATGCCAGGCATACCGAACAAAAGTGGTAAAAAAACGAACTATATTTCTCACCTCGAATATTTTACACTAAAACTTTATCGAGCAAAGAGAGAGAGAGAGGGAGAGAGAGGAAAAAACTTACAAAAAGTTTGCTCGAGAGCGACTTGTTATGCTCGAACATTATTACACAAGTTTCGGACGGGAAAATTCAATATCAGTAGGCTCTAAGCCTACTGATGTGATCGAGCGTGGCCACTAACCGGTTCCACATCGACCAATAACTGATATTTTAATTAACGGCCAAACTTTTCGCTATATCAGCAAAAAAAAGTTTTACGTTCACTGTGAGTGCTTAGGGGATATTTATCGAAGAAGCTGGGGCTGATTCTCGTTAGAACCGTGAGAATATAAATATCTAGGTGATTTTCGATGAGATTCAGCTCGCTCCATAAATCATAAAACTATTTTTATTTAAGTTTGCGACCATAACGACCGTTACATTTTTTTCAAATATCGTATTGAATAATTCATATTGAACCGACAGCAGTCGACGTGTGGTCGGTGCGCAACTTCAGCGGTGTCCCGTGTTAAGCAGTATTGGCCGCGATCAGTACCGGGATGGGTGGCCATTTATAAGGAAAGTACCCGAGGTGTCCCCTTTCGATTTTGTTGAAAATCATGGATGTTATAGAGCATTAAAAACTAAGCAACACGTTTTTTTTTTGGCGGAAAAAAGGTTTCAAAGGGTGAATGCACACCCTATAGTTGCACAAGTCAAGGGGCGATTTTGCAGTTTCACATACAAGCAGTGCATCGATTTTGATGAAACAAAAATTAAAATGTTTCTTATGCGAAGGAATGAAGAACCCACCAGATAATGAAAAAAATAATAATATTTTAAGAGGTCGAAACACCCTTGAACATCTACTACTTGCAGCCTACATTCAACACTGGCAAATCGATTGGAATGAAAATTATGCTGTTTTCTAGCGGAAATAAAACTAAGGTTCGTGTATTTTTGTATTTGTGCAAGAGAACAGTTTTAAGGGGATAAACTACCCCTATTTGAGTTTTTACATTCCAGTTATCTCCTTGTCATTCCAAATGTGTTTGCCCATACGAACTCTTCTCATTAATCTAAAATTAATGTTTCACCGTTTTCTTTCAATTAGCACGAATACTTACTGGGACGGATCACCCTTTCTAGTCCCTTGTTAATAGATATTCAAAAGTGTCCTACCCACTGCCAAGAAATTTAATGGTGGTACAATTTTCGTGTTCAGATAAACTTACGCATGTACGAGCATAATTAAGGATAATTAAAAGGGTTAATACTATACATCATTCACTAACACATCCTTTTTTTATATAATTTTCCTCACTTTTTCACATATCACTGTACGAGTATTTTTTTATTATTACCATAAACACGGTATTTATATATTATTAAATGATATTACCTAAAATAAAGTGACTGGTTCTAATATAGGGACTAATTTTTCTGTCTAAGAATTGATAGTTATTTTATGAAAGTCTGATATAAATTTACATTTACGCAATAATATAATCAAACTCCAATCTCTGACACATAATCAATTTTCAAGTCCGAAGTATAAGAGTCTTTTCAAATATTCGTGGTTTAAAAGCAATAGGTAGCTGAAAAACCAGGATATTTTACAAACCCCGTTGAATTTGAATTTGGTGGTTCTAAAATGCACTGTGAAGTACCAGTTTGTAATAACGTAGCCGTAATTAAATGTGCGCGATGTAAAAAATCGTTGTGCTTCAAGCATTTTTTCGATGACTACCATTTTTGTTCGTCCTATGAACCATGATTGGGGTTAAAAGTTGATAATAATGCACAGTAGATAATGAACATGTATACGAAAATGGTGGTGTGGTGTGTAAAGTAAAGTAACTATGTAAATAAAATGTATACTTTAAAAGCGTTCATATGATCTTTTCGGAAGAAGCAACCAATTCACCTGAAATATACTCTTAGGTTTCCGTTTTGAAGAATCTAACATATCTGTTTTTAAAACTAACTCCGAACTGAAAATCCACACAGAAAAATGTGTCCCAATATTAGAACCAGTCATGTTATTATGGGTAATATCATCTAATCATATATAAACGGCATGTTTATGGTAATAATAAAAAATACTCCCACAGTGATATGTGAAAAAGTGAGGAAAATTATATAACAAAAGGATGTGTTAGTGAATGATGTATAATATAAACCCTTTCAAATATGCTTAATTATGCTCGTACATGCGCAAGTTTATCTGAACACGAAAATCGTACCACCATTAAATGTCTGGGCAGTGGGTAGGAAACTTTTGAATATTTTTTTTTTTTTTTCATTGAAAAACTTTTGAATATCTATTAAAAAGGGACTAGAAAGGGTGATCCGTCCCCTTAAGTATTCGTGCTAATTGAAAGAAAACAGTGAAACATTAATTTTAGCTTCATGAGAAGAGTTCGTATGGGCAAACACATTTGGAATGACAAGGAGACAACTGGAATGTAAGAACTCGAATAGAGGTAGTTTACCCCCTTAAAACTGTTCTCTTGCACAAATACAAAAATACACGAACCTTTATTTTATTTCCGCTAGAAAACAGCATAATTTTCATTCCAATCGATTCGCAAGTTTTGAATGTAGGCTGTAAATAGTAGATGTTCAAGGGTGTTTCAGCCCCTTAAAATATAGAAAAAAAAAAAAAAAAACGGTGAATCATTCATTTTAGCTTAATGAGAAGAGTTCGTATCGGCAAAGACATTTGGAATGACAAGGACACAACTGGAATGTGAAAACTCAAACAGGGGTAGCTCACTCCCTTAAAACTGTTTTCTTGCACAAATACAAAAATACATGAACTCTAGGTTACTTGCGCTAGAAAACAGCATAATTTTCATTCCAATCGATTCGCAAGTTTTGAATATAGGCTACAAGAATTAGATGTTCAAGGGTGTTTCAGCCCCTCAAAATAAAGGAAAAAACGGTGAGTCATTAATTTTAGCTTAATGAGAAGAGTTTGTTTCGGCAAAGACATTTGGAATTACAAGGACACAACTGGAATGTAAAAACTCAAATGGGGGTAGCTTGCTGCCTTAAAACTGTTTTCTTGCACAAATACCAAAATACGTAAAATTTAGTTTTATTTCCGCTAGAAAACAGCATAATTTTTATTCCAATCGATTCGCAAGTTTTGAATGTAGGCTGCAAGAAGTAGATGTTCAAGGGTGTTTCGACCCCTTAAAATATATATTTTTTTCATTATTTAGTGGGTTTTTCATTCCTTCGCATAAGAAACATTTCAATTTTTGTTTCATCAAAATCGATGCACTGCTTGTATGTGAAACTGCAAAATCGCCCCTTGACCTGTGCAACTTTAGGGGGCGGTTTCACCCCTTGAAATCGTTTTTTCGCCGATAAAAAAAAATACGTGTCGCTTAGTTTTTAATGCTCTATAACATCCATGAGTTTCAACAAAATCGGAGGAGGACACCTCGGGTACTTTCCCGAGGTGTTTTTTGTTAGCCGTACACTGACTTGCGCGGGGACTTCTAAGCGGAAGACAGTGTTTCTGAGTATCCAATTGTGATACAATTCAAACTCTGTAAAAAAATATATTCCCAAGGATTGGCATAGAAATAGGAACAAAGGGAAAGGGACGTAACGACCTGAAAAGGCATACGTTGAAAATACTAACAATGTAATCGTTTTTAATAATTTTATATCATATCATTCCGAAATAAAGAATATTTAATTCCTCTTTGTCTGAATCTCAGCAGAAAAGTTTTTTTTTAATCTCAATACTCTACGACAACTAAATAATCTCTTCATACGTCTTCCAAATGAATGAATGTATCCACTATATAGATTAATTTCGTCATTGCGTTTGTTGTACAGAAATTAAGGGAAAAAATCAGAATTTCAATTGGTATTGTTAGAGG